>CM069133.1:137688828-138158828 GCA_035221665.1 Okamejei kenojei
GTGTACCCAAGAATCAACATAAGCTTCTTCAGATTATTTAACTTTGAAATCCATTGTTTTAAGTGCATCATTGGATTCAACATCTTGTTCATCCTTTTGCTCTGATTTGCTAAATGTGGAGCCCGTTCATCATCAGTTCAAGCATAGATACGTCTCAAATGGCTTGTCTATTTCGCATCTTTTGGTGTTCAACAATCACTTTATAAATCACTATGCAAGGGGCAGAGTGTCGCAGCTGCTGGAACTGCTGCCTCACAGCGCCAGAGCTTTGATCCTGATCTCTGACGCCGTCTGCGTGGAGTTTGCATACTCTCCTTGTCCCTGCGTGGGTTTCCTCCAGGTGCTCTGGTTTCCTCCCACTTCCCAAAGACATGCGGGTTTGTAGGTTAATTGGCCTCTGTAAATTGTTCTTTGTGTAGGAGTGGGTGAGAAATTGAGATAACATAGTACTAATGTGAACGGGTGATTGATGGTCAGTATGGACTAGGTGGGTGCAGGGCCCGATTCCACACTGTATTTCTAAACTTCAAACTATACTAAATGAAAATGGCATAAATATGACTGGAAATCAACTTTCACCCTTTCTGGTGGCTGAAATTGTTTGTAAGTGAAACTAGTTGTATATTTAACCATATAACCATATAAACCATATAACAATTACAGCACGGAAACAGGCCCTCTCGCCCCTTCCAGTCCGTGCCGACCATTTGTTTTCCCCTAGTCCCATCTACCTGCACTCAGACCATACCCCTCCATTCCCTTCCCGTCCATATACCTATCCACTTTACTCTTAAACGTTAAATTCGATCCTGCCTCCACCACTTCTACTGGAAGCAAATTCCACACAGCCACCACCCTCTGAGTAAAGAAGTTCCCCCTCACGTTACCCCGAAACCTCTGTCCCTTAATTCTCATGTCATGCCCTCTTGTTTGAATCTTCCCTACCCTCAATGGGAAAAACGTATCCACGTCAACTCTGTCTACCCCTTTCATCATTTTAAAGACCTCAATCAAGTCCCCCCTTAACCTTCTGCGCTCCAAAGAATAAAGACCTAACTTGTTCAACCTTTCTCTGTAACATAGTTGCTGGAACCCTGGCAACATTCTAGTAAATCTCCTCTGTACTCTCTCTATTTTGTTGACATCCTTCCTATAACTAGGCGACCAAAATTGTACACCATACTCCAGAATTGGTCTTACCAATGCCTTGTACAATTTTAACATTACTTCCCTACTCCTATATTCAATGCTCTGATTTATAAAGGCCAGCACACCAAAGGCTTTCTTTACCACCCTATCTACATGCGATTCCACCTTCAGGGAACTATGCACAGTTATTCCTAGATCCCTCTGTTCCACAGCATTCCTCAATTCCCTACCATTTACCATGTACGTCCTATTTTGATTTGTCCTGCCAAGATGTAGCACTTCACACTTATCAGCATTAAACTCCATCTGCCATCTTTCAGCCCACTTTTCCAAATGGCCCAAATCTCTCTGTAGACTTTGAGAATCTACTTCATTATCCACAACACCACCTATCTTAGTATCATCTGCATACTTACTTATCCAATTTTCCACCCCATCATCCAGATCATTGATGTACATGACAAACAACAGTGGACCCAACACAGATCCCTGAGGCACCCCACTGGTCACCGGCTTCCAACCTGACAAACAGCCATCCACCATTACTCTCTGACATCTCCCATTCAGCCACTGTTGAATCCATCTTGCTACTCCGCCATTAACACCCAAAGATTGAATATTTTTTAGCTTAATGTTATGAATTGGTATTCTTATGCATCCCATCTAATTGCTTTGATGCTTATTGCAACGTTCACTGATAACTGACATTAATATGGTAACATGGTACATTTTCAAAGTATATACATTTTCATTTTCATTTTTCACCTAATAGTCCCCAAGATAAAAGAGAATCTAGATGTCCAAATATAAATCAGAGAGCCTGATAACCTATAAAATTGTGAAGCATATTTGATACAAAGTGTGCACAATCAGAGAGGAAACCTTAGTTAGAAGATGGTTTCATAATGAGAATGTTTCCATATTCAGTGAAAAGTTCAGGTTGGATTCAGACCAATGGCATCGCTAGCAGACAAGAAATGCTTTAATTATCTAGAATGAAAAGTTCACAGAAAAAAATATCTCTTGTGTGTTACACATCATTTGATTGTATTTCATTACACAGAATAAAGTACTAATGGGAAATGGAATAGTAAATTAATGTAATTTCTATTAATTTTTCGATTCCTACTTCAACCCAAAATATAAACACTAAAAACAGTACATGTTTAAAAATGAACAGCAGATGCTGGTAAACTTGGTTAGACACAAAATGCTGGAGCTTATCAGTAGGTGAGTCAGCATCTATAAAGTGAAGGAATTGACCACATTTTGGGTCGAGACCCTTCTTCAGACTGAAGAAGGGTCTTGACCCGAAACATTGCCTATTCTTTCTCTCCATAGATGCTGCCTCACCTGCTGAGTTTCTCTAGCATTTTTTGTTTACCTTCTTCAGACTTCAGTAGGACAAAGAAAGAAAGTGGGGTGGAGACAGTGGGACTAGTGGAAGGACTGGGGAGGGGAGGGGAAGGAGAGAGAGGGCAAGGGCTACCTGAAGTTAGAGAAGTCAACGTTCACAAACTACCCAAGCGAAATATGAGGCGTTGTTCCTCCAATTTGCGCTGGGCCTCACTCTGACAATGGAGGAGGCCCAGGGCAGAAAGGTCTAATTGGGAATGGGAGGGGTAGTTGAAGTGCTGAGCCACCGGGTGATCAGCTTGGTTAAGACGGACTGAGCGGAGGTGTTCAGCGAAACGATCGCTGAGCCTGCGCTTGGTCTCGCCGATGTAGAGAAGTTGACACCTGGAACAGCGGATGCAGTAGATGAGGTTGGAGGAGGTGCAAGTGAATCTCTGCCTCACCTGGAAAGACTGTTTGGGTCCTTGGATGGTGTCAAGGGGGGAGGTAAAGGGGCAGGTGTTGCATCTCCTGCGGTTGCAGGGGAAAGTATCTGGGAAGGAGGTGGTTTGGGTGGGAAGGGACGAATTGACCAGGGAGTTACGGAGGGAATGGTCTCTGTGGAAAGCAGAAAGGGGTGGAGATGGGAAGATATGGTCAGTAGTGGGATCCCTTTGGAGGTGGCAAAAATGTTGGAGGATTATACGCTGTATGTGACGGCTGATGGGGTGGAAGGTGAGGACTCTGTCCTTGTTACGAGAGGTGGAAGGGGGAGTAAGAGCAGAGCTGCGGGATATTGAGGAGACCCCAGTGAGAGCCACATCTATAATGGAAGAGGGGAACCCCCGTTCCCAAAAGAATGAGGACATCTCCAATGCCCTGGTGTGGAAAAACTCGTCCTGGGCACAGATGCGGCGTAGACGGAGGAATTGGAGTAGACGGATATAGTCTTTACAAGAAGAAGGGTGGGAAGAAGTGTAGTCAAGATAGCTGTGGGAGTCAGTAGGTTGAAAGTAGATGTCGGTCAATAATTTGTTTCCAGTGAAGGAGATGGTGAGATCTAGAAACGGTCGGGAGATGTCGGAGATGGTCCAAGTGAATTTGAGTGCAGGATGGAAATTAATGGTGAAGTGGATGAAGTCAGTGTGTTCTGCATGGGTGCAGGAGGTAGCACCAATGCAGGTGTCCATGTAGCGGAGATAGAGTTCGGGGATAGGGCCAGTGTACGCCTGGAACAGGGATTGTTCGACGGACCCGACAAAGAGGCAGGCATAGCTAGGTCCCATGCGAGTGCCCATAGCTACGCCTTGGATCTGGAAAAAGTGGGAGGAGTCGAAGGAGAAGTTGTTGAGGGTAAGGACCAGCTCTGCTAGGCGCAGGAGCGTATTGGTGGAACAGTACATGTTATTTTCAGGAAATCTGGTAATAAATATCTCCCTCCAATAGAGGAAACCTTATCTTAAAGGCTATTTACCATTTAAGACACAACGCAGTATTACCGTGAACTAGATTGTGGATCTTTATCACTATTTTTTGGATTGAACTTCAGTGAGCTCATAGAGAAAAAGCAGCAGGGCTCAATAAGTGGGAAAGATAAATGATGATCATTCCCCCTCAGGGTCTATGTGCACATGGAAGGTTGGGATTGATTGCAGTTTTCTATGTACAATAATACTTTAGTATGAGTAATATTCATATATGAATGATTTGGATGAGAAAGCAGGTGGCATGATATTTAGTGTTAACGAAGAAACTGCAGATGCTGGAGAATCGAGGGTTACACAAAAAGCTGGAGAAACTCAGCGGGTGCAGCAGCATGGCCAAAAAAGTATCGATGATAAAGGGAACAAGCCATTGTAAGCTCTGGTGAAGGGCTGAGGGAGAGGTGGGAAGGGGAGGGAGACAGCAAGGGTTAAGCATCTCTTGATGCTTTCAACAGAGAGCTAGATAGGGCTCTTAAAGATAGCGGATCCAGGGGATATGGGGAGAAGGCAGGAACGGGGTACTGATTGGGCATGATATTTAGATCTGCAAATGCGCCAAAATTGGTGGCCTCGTACAACATGCAGGACAGTGGTGCAGCGATGGAACTGCCACCTCACGGCACTGGAGACCCAAGTTCAATCCTGACTACGGTTGCTGGCTGTGCAGAGTTTGTACCTTCTCCTTGTTACTGTGTGGGTTTTCTCTGGGTGCTGGGCATTCTCCCACATTTTTAAGATGTGCAGGATTGTAGGTTAATTGGCTTATTTGTTAAGTTGCCCCAAGTGTGTAAGGACATAGAATTAGTGTATGGGTGATCGATGGTCGGTGAGGACTCGGTGGGCCAAAGGGAATATTTCCACGCTTTGTCCTTTTGCTCTCTTAGCCCTCTCTCACTGTCTGAGGATCTAGATCAATTGAATAAGCGAGCAAAGGAATAGAAGATGGAGAATTTAACTTGCATAACTGCAAATTGATGTGTTTGGGGAAGTTTAACAAGGACAGTACATGTGCGGTGAAAGATAGGGTACTGGGGATACAAACCTGTAGTAAAAGTACATAGTTCTATGAAAGTGGTAACATGGGTTGACAGGATGATGAAGGAGGCATTTAGCACGTTTGCCATCAACAGTTGGTTCAGTTGAGTACCCGAGTTGGGATGTTTTGTAAATGCTGGAGAAGACGCTGGGACGTTTCACTGAGTATTGTGTGCAGTTTTGGTTGCCATGCTTTAGAAAGGATGTGAATAACCCAGGGAGGTTGCTGAAAAGATTTATGAAGATGTACAGGATTTTAGTCCAAAGGAGAGACTGGGCAGGTTGAGGCTATTCCCCCTGGAGTGAAGTAGGGGTATCTTACCAAGGCTTATAAAGTCACAAGGGGCATTGATCACAGTCTGTCTCAGGACAGGGAAGTCTAAAACTAGAGGTAAGAGGTTTAAGATGAGAGGGGAAAGATTTAAATTGGATCCAAGGGGCAAGTTATTCACACACAGCGGTGGGTATATGGAATGAGATGCCAGAGGATGTGATAGAGGTACAATTACGATGTTTATAAGACATTTGGTCAGGTATATGGATACAGGCCCACACACATGTAAATGGCACCATGTTAGGTAACCTCTTTGGTTGGTGCTGTACAAATCTATGACTAGAAACATAGAAACATAGAAACATAGAAAATAGGTGCAGGAGCAGGCCATTCGGCCCTTTGAGCCTGCACCGCCATTCAATATGATCATGGCTGATCATCCAACTCATTATCCCGCACCTGCCTTCTCTCCATACCCCCTGATCCCTTCAGCCACAAGGACCACATCTAACTCCCTCTTAAATATGACCAACGAACTGGCCTCAACTACCAGAGAGTTCCAGAGATTCACCACTCTGTGTGAAAAATGTTTTTCTCATCTCGGTCCTAAAAGATTTCCCCCTTATCCTTAAACTGTGACCCCTTGTCCTGGACTTCCCCAACATCGGGAACAATCTTCCTGCATCTAGCCTGTCCAACCCCTTAAGGATTTTGTAAGTTTCTATAAGATCCCCCCTCAATCTTCTAAATTCTAGCGAGTACAAGCCGAGTCTATCCAGTCTTTCTTCGTATGAAAGTCCTGACATCCCAGGAATCAGTCTGGTGAACCTTCTCTGTACTCCCTCTATGGCAATAATGTCTTTCCTCAATTAGGAGACCAAAACTGTACGCAATACTCCAGGTGTGGTCTCACCAAGACCCTGTACAACTGCAGTACAACCTCCCTGCTCCTGTACTCAAATCCTTTTGCTATGAATGCTAAGCATTCTAAAAGTGACTAAAAGTGAATGTAAATATAACATTTGGAATTATATATTATATTATTTGTAAATGAGGCAGTATTTGTTTCAACTCATTACAAATTGATTTTTGCATCAAACAGTTCTGCACAATGTATTATTTTCTGCCATTTTCTGCCATAAATCGCATTGATTGTTTTATTTCTCCGTCTCCCAGAATGTCCAGTATCACACTAGGGCAAGTTAAGTTTGTTCACAGCACCAATTTGGCTTGACTGTGTGCTGTAGCAGTTCTTGCAAGTGATTATTTCAAAAATGTGAATGAAAAATGCTGATGGAGTTTGCATGAAGCAGTTTGTTTATCTCGATGTCAGAACTCTGGAACTTGTACTTGTTTTGAGAGAAGTTCTGTATCGGGCTAATAGAAAGCAATGGTATCTTGTAGATTCTGTGTAAAGTGCAGAGACCTCATAGTGGGTTGATTCCACCGCAATGAGCAGATTTCATATGCAGTGTCTTTACCTGACAAATCACCATTCCTTAAATCTGCTAGTGCCATAGTAGAAATAGTGCTTAACAAATAAAACGTTATTGCCTTATTTGTTAATGCTAACACCTGACTGGTGTGATGTCAGAATATCTGGTGGGGATTGTTGTAAGTGGGTCCTTGTTCTTCTGAGTTATGATGGTAAACTGTTGTAAATCTAATTCTTAAAATGTCGCTCCCCTGTGAATAGCTGCAGTCCCCACCTGCATAAAACTTTCAATGAATTCTATTCATCAGAAAAAATCATCCATCCACAATGCTGTAATGGAGATGTGTATGAAGGAAGTGCAGATACTGGTTTAAACCAAAGATAGACACAACATGCTGGAGTAACTCAGCAGGACAGGCAGCATCTCTGGAGAAAAGGAATGGGTGATGTTTCGGTTCGAGACCCTTGACTTTCTCCATTCTGCACATTTTGGGTATAAAGGGTTTGCATATTTAAAAGTATATATTATTATTTGAACTGAAGACTAACTGTACCAAATATCTGCCTGTATGTTTGAAATTGAGTAATATTATATATTATGTGAGGAATGGCAATATTTTCCTTACCCCATTTAATGTGCACTCTTTTATTTGAGAAAAGAAATTAGTCTTGTACTGAATAATTTTTATTTCCCAAATTATTATAATTGTATTTAATTTACATATGTAATTAGGCTTAACAAGAAGCAGACTTTCTCCTAAGTTGGAAAAGTCATATTTTTGAAACTTGTATGTTATATGTATTATACAATTAGGGATAATAGCAAATTAACATAATTAGTTCTAATTTATATAAATTGATAAGATTAATTGGAAAATAGACTTCCGGTGAAAGCTTAAATTTGAAAACCTTTTATCTTGAGAACACTGGGAAGGTATTAGTAAGCCCATCATTAAGCTATTTAAAGGTAATAGCATTGCTGATACATAATTAAACATACTTCTCTTCTGAACCACAGCTTGTTAAGTGAAAAAACACACGCATCTTTTGCCAATCTAGAGGAATCTTGCCTAAAAGCAAAGTCCCTTGCAATTAACCAATGTACTCCTTAATGAAAATAAAAAGGGTGGATAACAACATATTTAGAGTTGTGTGGAATCTGAACTGTATTTGTGGAAACCTGTAAATATTAGGGTCTGCAAATGACAAGACACAAGGCACTTATACAGCAGATTGAACCATAAAACATACCCAGATGGTTAACAGAATCTCCATCAATTTGGTTCTGAGGTGCATATGGGCCTTGTTTTTTTTGGGAGTTTTGGGGGGTGGGAAGGGAATTCTTTGGATTTACCACAAGGTTGCTGGTGCTTTATTATGCAACTGACAGCAACTCCGGAATTTCTGATCAAAGCTGTTGCCAACTGTGTGTAGTCTTTTTCACGACTATGCTCGGATGCTTGACATTTCAGAGTCCAGAAGTGTAAAGTCACAGGTGGATGGTGGGGAACTTGCTTGTGCAGCATCTCCACTGGTTGCAATAGAGAAGTTATAATAGAGAGAAAAACAAAATATTTTACCGAGAGTGGGGGAATCAAGAACCAGAGGACATAGGTTTAAGATGAGAGGGAAAATATATTAGGAACCTGAGGGCTAATGATTTCATGGAACAAACTGCCAGATGAGGTAGATGAGGAGGTACTATAAAAACATTTAAAAAACATTTGGACAGGTACATAGATATTTTTTTTGTTGTTGTTGTTGTTGTTTTCTTGTCTTGTTTTAGCGTTACTTTGAGTTATTATGTAGTGTATGTGTGTGGGAGGGGTAGGAGAAACGTTTTTGGTCTCTTCCTTTTGGGGGGACGCGACTTTTCTTGCCGTATCCTCCCTCTCCGTCTCCGTCTGCGCTGAGGCCTATCGCGGAGCTGGCGGCCTCCAACTGCGACCGACCTCGAGGCTCCGGAGGCAGAGCCAGCCAGGACTTACCAGCGCGGGGCTGGCCGACTTCGGGGCTGTGGCGGGTTCAGGCGTTCCGGCGGCCCGACTCGGAGCTGTGGCGGCTTTCCGGTGGCGGTGGCGGCGGCAGCGACTTCGGAGGCCCGGCCGCGGGCCCAGTGGACGACATCGTCGGGAGCTCGCAGGTCACAGGTTGGTGACCTGTTTTTCCGGAGCTCCCGCGGCAACAGCTGCGTCCGCTGGACTGGAGGACGGCAGCTTCGGCAGCTTCGACCGGCCCGCTCGCGGAGCGCGGTTCACCCGCGGGACTTATTTACATCACCCGGTGCGGTCACAACATCGGAGGCCTGGATCGCCTCAGTGCAGAGGAAGAGGAAGAACAAGAAGGGAAGAGACAAAGACAAGATTTTTGCCTTCCACCACAGTGAGGAGGTGTCTGGTGAACTCACTGTGGTGGATGTTAAATATGTGTTTATTGTGTATTTTGTTATTTACTATATGTATGACTGCAGGCAACGGAATTTTGTTCAGACCGCAAGGTCTGAATGACAATAAAGTTTTCCATGAAGTCTTCCATGAATAGAGGGCTTGGACCCAAACACGGCAGGTGAAATTAGTGTAGTTGTGGCATCTTGGTAAACATGGGCAAGTCGGGCCATAGGACCTGTTTCTGTGCTGTATGACTCCAGGTACTAGAATGTGAATATTTTCATATTTATTTAAATTTTTTTGTTTAGTTGTTTTAGTTTAGAGAAACAGCGCAGAAACAGGCCCTTCGGCCCACCGAGTCTGCGATCCCTGCACATTAGCACTGCCCTACACACACTAGGAACAATTCTTAGGAACATTTATACCAAGCCAATTAACCTCCAAACCTGTACATCTTTGGAGTGTGGGATGAAACTCGGAGAAAACCCACGCAGGTCACGGGATGAACGTACAAACTGCGCACAGAGAAGCACCCGTAATCAGGATTGAACCCGGGACTCTGGTGCTGCAAGACACTTGCTCTACCGCGAAACCATCCTGGTGCCCAAATATCAGTTTATTTTTTAATGTTTCGGCTATTTCGAGACCCAGGTGAATTCTGTGAAAGTTGGCAAAGCCAGAAGTTGTGAGTTGTATAAGAAACAGCAGAAAATAGGCCAAACAGCCCTTCAGTAAACATGGGGATAGTTCTTGCCTTCAGCTTTATTTTCCTGTTTTCTTCCATATAACCATATAACAATTACAGCACGGAAACAGGCCCTCTCGGCCCTTCCAGTCCGTCCCTTGACTATTGATTCCTCTGCTGTCCAAAACTCTATCTCTGCCTTCAATATATGAATGACTTGCTATCCCCATCTCCCTGGAGCAGCAGATTTCAAAGATTAATGGCTCTCTTTGGGGAAAGAAAAATTCCTCTTCATTTTAAATTTACTGGTTGAACTCTTATCCTGAGTATATCCCCTGGTTCCACTGTGCCTCACAGGCAGAACCTTTCTCGTTGTATCTACTCCGTCAATCTGGCAGGCAGCTGTCAAAGCTGTCTCATCCTTTTTGCTAGGGCTTAATCTGCATCCTCACGTCATGTCATTTATGGCCTTATGAGCCATTTATTCACACCGTCCAGTTGCAGTGGAAGGCACTGCTGCTGTTGTTGGAACCACTTCATATCCGTGCCTTTGTTACAGTTGGGCTGGAATTTTCCATTATTTTCCTTCACTAATATCCCATCGTCCTCCCTCCATAAACTTGAGGTCACCCACTTAGCTGCTGTCCCGCATTCTAACGTGGGTTCCATGCAACAATCAATTCTTCCTGACCTGCAGTAAACCCCAATTCAACATTTTCTACCCCTGTTTGCAAATTACTTCACGGGCTCACTCGGCCATATCTCTGTTACATCCCCCAGTCTAATAAACCTCTGAGATCGCCTCCTCGCCAGTATCTCCTTTATTTTAAAAATTCTATCATTAATTTGCATTCTGACTATGGTCAAGACTTTAAACACTGGAATTCCTTTCACAAATCTTCCTGTTTCTAAATCACTCCTTGAAATGTTTCGTAAAATCTCTCTCTCTCTTCCCCTGCTCTAACCTTATAGAATCTTATAGAAACTTACAAAATTCTTAAGGGGTTGGACAGGCTAGATGCAGGAAGATTGTTCCCGATGTTGGGGAGGTCCAGAACAAGGGGCCACAGTCTAAGGATAAGGGGGAATTCCTTTAGGACCGAGATGAGGAAAACATTTTTCACACAGAGAGTGGTGAGTCTCTGGAATTCTCTGCCACAGAAGGTAGTTGAGGCCAGTTCATTGGCTATATTTAAGAGGGAGTTAGATGTGGCCCTTGTGGCTAAAGGGATCAGGGGGTATGGAGAGAAGGCAGGTACAGGATACTGAGTTGGATGATCAGCCATGATCATATTGAATGGTGGTGCAGGCTCGAAGGGCCGAATGGCCTACTCCTGCGCCTATTTTCTATGTTTCTATGTTTCTAATTCCTCCTCTGTCAGCTCTCAAGGTAGCTGCTATTACGATAGTTTCCCCAGTGGGAGATTGTAGAAGCAGAGGCCTTAGTCTTAGATAAGAGTAAAGTAAAGTACTACTTCCTCAGAATGCATCTTTGAAAATTCCCTCCCCCCACCCACCCTGCTGTCCATGCACCCCCACGATTTGTGGATGCCAACTCATTGCTACATTGAAGACAGATACTTTTTTTGGATTACTGGGAAGTCAATAATTTAGGTGTCGACCAGGGGACCTCAGTTGAAGCTGCACATCAGATCATCTGTGGTGTTATGGTACTGCAGAGTAGGCTCTGCATTGAGACTGGTAGATTTACATGACATTTGGAAGATGGAAAAAATGGCCTGAGTAATGTGGTCAGAGGCTTTTTTAGTGTTCTATAACTGAGAGACTGGGATGGAGCCCATGGTAAGGGAATGGGGTTTGCGGTAGGTGTAGAGACGACAGCCTTGTTCTTCCCAATGACTAGATGGAGGAGTTTCCTGCCCATCTGGCAATTGTGACAAAAGCATAACTTGATTCTTAGCTGTTGGGGTCTACATTGGTCACCAACATGACTGGTGAATCCTCTTATGTTTTCATAAATGGAAATATTATTGCATGGAACCCAGGGTAGAATGTGGGACAACAGGTAAGTGGGTGACCTCAGGTATAAATGGAAATAGTGAAGGCATGACAATGCACAATGAAGTAGGAAAGGAATAAAATAAACCATGTTTGATTGGAGTCTGCCACCAACTTTACTGCACTCTAAACAGACACTGACTACAAGAAACAGAAATAAGCATTGAAGATCATTGTCATTTTCAATGGTTCTTTATTGCCATGTATGCACTGTACAGTGAAATTGTTTTTGCATAAACTGGGGATTCATGAGGATTGCTTGGTATCGAGCACTTATTAATATCTTCCATAATAAACAATAGACAATAGGTGCAGGAGTAGGCCATTCGGCCCTTCGAGCCAGCACCGCCATTCAATGTGATCATGGCTGATCATCCCCAATCAGTACCCTGTTCCTGCCTTCTCCCCATATTCCCCTGACTCCGCTATCTTTAGGAGCCCTATCTAGCTCTCTCTTGAAAGTATCCAGAGAACTGGCCTCCACTGAGGCAGAGAATTCCACAGACTCACAACTCTCTGTGAGAAAAAGTGTTTGCTCGTCTCCGTTCTAAATGGCTTACTCCTTGTTCTTAAACTGTGGCCCCTGGTTCTGGACTCCCCCCAACATCCGGGAACATGTTTTCTCCCTCTAGCGTGTCCAAACCCTTAACAATCTTATATGTTTCAATAAGATATCCTCTCGTCCTTCTAAACTCCAGTGCAAGCCTAGCCGCTCCATTCTCTCAGCGTATGACAGTCCCGCCATCCTGGGAATTAACCTTGTAAACCTACGCTGCACTCCCTCAATAGCACAATGATCTGTGGAGTTGCTGTAACTTGCTATGAAGTGACTTAAAAAGGTAATGTATTGGACACTTGCCATATGTGACACAATTACATCATCTTTTTGCACCCCAAGTATTTGGCTGCAATGGAAGCTATTTGCATTGCATCACTGCAAACCAGTCCAAATGCCATAGCAGCTGGTACAATCTTATTTTTAGTTACCAGGCAAAAAAAAAAAAGATTGTTTTCCCAGTCACTGGTACTGCAGAGTTTAAGCATATTCTGAATGGAGCAGAATTGGATCAAAGAAATGCTATTCCTGGTATCCTTTTCATTGTACATCATTCATTTTTTGTTCTCACGAGCATTTGCTGATGGTTCATTGAATGAATGCGCTGGGTACCTGACACACTGCTTGTCTGCACTTACACCACACGTCTGCGGCTTGCGCTCTTGGCTCTGTTGAATATCTGTTCTTATTTATGGAAGCAGTGAAAGCATAGATATTCGAGGTAGGGAGGAGTATCGGGGACTGGTTGATCATTCAGAGAGAAGGACACAGCTTGTTCTTTAGTGTCTCCTCTGGTCATTATGAAAAAGCTCTCAATAATTCCCATTCCCCCGATGCAGTCTCATGCCCTGATCTGTTCCCCCATCCAATTCTGCCTTGAAAGAGATTTCTGAATCTGTTTCCAATACCCTGTAACGCTAGATCTTAAGAACAGTGTAATTTTATTGCTCCTGTTCTTGCCAATTGAGGTTATATTCTTTAGGTGTACCATCTTCTCAAAGGAAAGACTTTCTTCCCATTTGTCTGAAAAACGGTGGAATCGGATGGCTGAGCAGATTTCCAGAGAAGGGGTATCAGAATGTTTCTTTGCCTGATTTCTTCATGAAGGGAATTCTGCCCAAAGAAATGCAGTTGCAGAATTGAACATCATAGTGTATACAATAGAAAATAGGTGCAGGAGTAGGCCATTTGGCCCTTCGAGCCAGCACTGCCATTCAATGTGATCATGGCTGATCATCCCCAATCAGTACCCCGTTCCTGCCTCCTTCCCATATCCACTGACTCCTCTATTTTTAAGAGCCCTATCTAGCTCTCTCTTGAAAGCATCCAGAGAACCTGCCTCCACTGCCCTCTGAGGCAGAGAATTCTACAGACTCACCATTCTCCGTGAGAAAAAGTGTTTCCTCGTCTCCGTTCTAAATGGCTCACTCCTTATTCTTAAACTGTGGCCCCTAGTTCTGGACTCCCCCAACATCGGAAACATGTTTCCTGCCTCTCGTGTATCTAAGCCCTGAACAATCTTATATGTTTCAATGAGATCCCCTCTCATCCTTCTAAACTCCAAATACCTAATCTTTCCATTGGAATATAAGTTATATCTATACAGTTAAGGAAAGACCCTTCACATCAAACAGCATTGATGTGCAGAGGGGTCTTAGATTTCAAACCCATAGCTCACTGAAGTTGGCAGCACGTCAATAGTGTGGTAAAGAAGGCTTATGTCATGCTTGCCTTCATTGCTAGAGGCATTGAACATGTCAGGAAGTCATGATGCAGCTCTATAAGACTATGGTTAAGCTGTATTTGGAGTATTGTGTGCAGGCTGGTTGCCCCATTACAGGAAAGATGTGGAGGCTTTGTAGAGGATGCAGAGGAGGTTTACCAGAATGCTGCCTAGATTAGTGTTTCAGCTGCAGGGAGAGTTTCCAGAGACTTGGATTGTTTTCTCTTGGACTTTGGACGTTGATGGAGGACTTGGGAGAATGATGGGAAAGATAGCATAGATAGGATAGACAGTCAGAACCTTTTTTTCCCAAGGTGGAAATGTCCAACACTAGAAGCCATAGAGAGCGATAGTTTAATGGGGACGAGACTAAGTGGGGCCCGTTGGGCTGCCCCCCCAACCCAATATTCCACCTCTCCACCAATTCCAATATTGGTGGCTGAGGGGTGGGGGCTTTCTGGAGCGCTAGTATGGTTGTTGTGGGCCGAAGGGACTGGTTTCCAGAGGGCTAGTATGGACATTGTGGGCTGAATGCATTCTTGGGCTGACAGCTCAGTCACTCAGGCCTGGTGGGCTGGCAGCTCCGTCACTCAGGCCTGGTGGGCTGGCAGCTCAGTCACTCAGGGCTGGTGGGCTGGCAGCTCAGTCACTCAGGGCTGGTGGGCTGGCAGCTCAGTCACTCAGGGCTGGTGGGCTGGCAGCTCAGACACTCATGGCTGGTGGGCTGGCAGCTCAGTCACAGCTATTCATTGAAATTCCATTTCAAGCAGAGTGCAGGCCACCACATTCAGTTTCACAGCATTTCAAGCAGAGTGCAGGCCACCACATTCAGTTTCACAGCATTTCAGGCAGAGTGCAGGCCACCACATTCAGTTTCACAGCATTTCAGGCAGAGTGCAGGCCACCACGTTCAATTTCACAGCATTTCAGGCAGAGTGCAGGCCACCACATTCAATTTCACAGCATTTCAGGCAGAGTGCAGGCCACCAAATTGCCAATCAACTAATTGTATTGTCATTAAGGGCTAACAAATCATTGCAGACTCACAGTTCAGTTGATTCACAACTTAGAATGAGAGTTGTGACCTCTCCTTCGTGATCTTCCAGAGTAACTGACACGTCCAGGCATGTGGGGTTTTATAGTCCTGCCCCCCCCCCCCCCCCCCGGAAGTGGTGTTTCCTTCATCGTGGTGATTGACAGGCGAGAGGACCAATCAGCTGATGTCAAGCTTATTTAAACACTCATAACTTTTTTATTTTTCATCGATCGAAAAAATCCTCGGGGCTGTCTCAGCTGAGGAGGACTGTGAGTAAGATGGGCAAAAATCATAGTGATATAGGGTAGCGTTTTATTCTAATATCAATATACAGCGCAGACAGGAAGTGGTCAATATGAGACTTTTAGTTATATAGATGTGTGGGATTTTGTTTTGACACAGAGAGTGGTGGGGTCCTGGAACATGCTGTAAGGGTGGGGGTGCGTGGTGCTGGAGGCAGATACGATAGTGGTGTTTAAGAGGCCTTTGGATAGGCATATTGAAGTGCAGGGAATGGAGGGACAAGGATCATGTACAGGCAGATCAGGTCAGTTTAACTTGGCATCATGTTTGACAAAAACATTGTGAGCCAAAGGGCCCATTCCAGTGCTGTAGCATTTTATATTATATCTTTTTAAAGAAATGTGGTGCGAGGTGGCATTGATCAACAGGAATTAGTGAGTGCCTCTGACTGAAGTCTGAATTCAGTCAGTATTTTCCATTTTATTGTTCGATATAACCGACAAATAAAAATTGTCTCAAAATGTTAAAAGCATTACTGGAACATGCTGCTGACCTTTCTGAAGCTGAAGTGAAATGAATTTTATCAAGGAGCTAAGCAAACCTTTGCCAAGAATTGCTGCAAGATTTGAGGGAAGCAATAAACCTAAATGCATTAAAATTAAATTTCAAATTGAATATCACCCTCCCCTAATCTTAAAATAAATTCCGCTATACTTCAAAACAATTAGGTTTAGCAATGCGAAAATCAGTGCTAAGTTCATTTTATGAGAACAGTAAAACTGATGGAGTACGACTATGGCAAATTTTCCAGACTTTCACCGTCTAACCATATTACTGGAAATAGTAAGATTAAACGAGAACTTACCAGTTCGAAGTTTGATCCTTATTTTATGAGGGGTAACGTTGAGGGTTTACGTGAAGAAGCCCCGCCAGGCGCATGCGTGTCATACTTCAAAGCAGCGGCGTGAAACACAGAAACAAAAAGTAACATAGGAAGGCTTTAAGAAGACTAGAACTACCAGATGATCTCTTAGATTAAGAGGGTGGGAGCGGAGGGCACGTAATCCCTCAACGTTACTCCTCATAAAATAAGGATCAAACTTCGAACTGGTAAGTTCTCGTTTAATCTTACTATTTTACTTTGGAGTCACGTGAGTGACTACGTGAAGATTTCAAAGCTCTGTGTTTCCATGCCGTAGATACACTCCATACGACAATCTGCTTCGGTTGACACAGTAGTGAATAAATAATATATTGAACATTGCTTCAACTCATTAAATAACTATTTTAATAATAATAACAAAAAACAGTAATAACCCCTCTGTCCCAGGGGGAAATTACAAACAATGATATATAAACAAAGCAAATAAATTAAATGGAACCCAAAACAGCATGCCCAAACCGTGGCACTGTCTGTACAGGTTTGTCATAGAATTGCGAAAATGGTGATTCTCTAGACCATCCTGCGGCCGCGAGGATTTGGTCTAGCGGCACGTCCTGAGCCTTCGCCGCGGATGTTGATGCCGCCCTGGTGGAGTGAGATTTAAATACATGAGTGTCGACTCCAGCATAATTGAGAACCTGTTTCAACCATCTAGAAATAGTTTGTACTGACACTCTTTTATATGGCTTTTTGTGACTAATGAGCAGTCCTGTCTCAGAACCTCTGAGACTCCTTGTTAACTCAATATATTGGCTTAAATGTTTAACTACACATAACATTTGGTCAACAGGATATGCTTTAAACGTCACCTTGGTTCCTGCCATCCCTGGCCTGCTTTGTTTGATTAAATCATAGACATAAAATGTAATGTCATCTAGAGACAAATGCATACAATCGATTTGTAACAATTGTAATGTTTGTACACGTTGTGCTGAAACCAGCGCCATTAGCATAACCACTTTAAGAGTTAATTTCTGCATAGATAATGACGTAATTGGAGCCCATTGCCAAAGCAGTGTGAGAACTATACTGATATCCCAGATTTCTATATATCTAGGCTTAGGAGGGTTTTTGTTAAAAATTCCTCTCATAAATCGGGATACTAACGGATGAGACCCGATAGGTTGTTGTTCTGAAGACTGCCCTAAATAGGAGGACAAAGCACTCCGAGCACTGTTAATGGCACTATAACAAGTGCTCATCAAAATGCAACTTAGCAAGGAACTCCAACACATCACATATGCTTGCAGTATGATAAGATATATTTGATTGTACACAGAACATCTCCCATTTCTTTATGTGAACCATATATTGTTTTTTTTATTGCTATTTCTCCAGGCTGCAGTGATAACCTCCATGGTCCTGTTCGACAATCCAAGGCCTTGGAATGGTCTGGTCAGAACCTGCAGACCAACAAATTGATACGGTCATGTAACAGGTGACTTTCTCCTGTAACCGGATGCACCAACAAATTACTGCAGCTGGGAATCATCATGAATGGCTGAGCCATCATTCTCAGTACTAATGGCAACCATGCTTGTGTTGGCCAATCTGGGACCACCAAAACGTCTGTGGCGGAGTCACGCTCTATTTTGGTGAGGCATTTCGTGATCAGACAAAATGGAGGAAATGCATAAAAGAATGAGTGCCCCCAATGTAACGAGAATGCATCCACAGCCACTGCTCCTGGATCTGGCTCCCATGAAACATATTTAGGCAACTGGTGATTCAATCTGGATGCGAACAGATCAATATCTGGCAACCCAAATCGAGTGACAATTGTTTGAAAAATCTCAGCATTCAACATCCATTCTATATTGTCATTAAACTTTCTCAACCTATGGTCTGCCACCACATTGTCTATACCTGGTAGATAGATGGCTGAAACCCAGATGTTCCTTGAAATACACCAATGCCAGATGAGGTTAGCCAAGTTATCACATGATACTGATCTTGCTCCTCCCATATGATTAATATATGCCACTGCTGTGGTGTTATCAATCTGGAGTTGAATGTGTAAATTATTCATTGTGGAGCAATATGCTTTTAACCCATAAAATGCCCCCAATAATTCCAAATAATTTATCCCTTGTGTGTGGAGAATCAAACCTTCTTGTTCATTCCATCTACCCCCACAGCTAGACTCGGTGTCTGTAGCCCCCCATCCGAGAGCGCTTACATCAGTCTGTAAGATCACTGAAGGTTCGTGCACCAAAATGTTATTGGTAGCTTGACTAACATTAACAATCCACCACTGCAATTCTGCTAGAGCTGTGGTTGGTAACTGCATAACCCGATCAAAATGGCCTGCGTGCTCTTTTAATGCTTGTTCTCTTGCTCTGTGCAAATGTTGATAATGCAAAGGTCCGAACTGTACTGCAGGAAAAGCTGCTACCAATTTCCCAATGACCTTGGCGACTTCTCGGATGGAGGGATAAAGCTTTTGTGTGAGGCAGTACAGACATTAGCAATATCCACAACCTTGGCTGTTGGTAATGTTACTGTCATATCAACTGAATCAATAAGAAATCCCAAATACTCAATATTTTGGGTTGGCTGTAACTTGGACTTAGTTGGATGGACCAAAAACCCTAATGTTTCAAACACATTTTTTTTGTTTTTTTTTTGTTTTTTTTTTGTTACTGCAACCGATCCTTCAGCTGACTCTTTAGTGTTGCTGATAATTAAGATATCATCTAAATAAGCCATGACAATGTGATTGTGGGCCCTCAATAGCCCCAGCACAGGTTTTAACAATTTAGTAAATAGCCTAGGTGCTGAGCTTAATCCATTAGGCAATGCTTTGTATTGCCACAGCTGTCCCATCCAATTAAATTTCAAGTACCTGCGATAATGAGCATGAATTGGCACCGAATAATATGCATCTTGCAAATCAATAGTTGCCATATAACAGCCCTATGATACCAGCTGCTTGGCAGTAACGAAGGTGTCCATTTTAAAATGCCTATAGAGAACTGAAGAATTTAAGTGAGTGAGGTCCAGAATTACTCTACAACCCCCACATTTTTTAGGTCTGGGGAATATATTGGACACAAATTGTTGAGGAAGATTAATGGCTTTCTCAATCATTCCTTTTTGGCATAAATTCTTAATCTCATTGTTTACCTGTTCAGTTTCTGGAGCAGAAAACACCAATATTTTATTAGGCTTGTGCTGTTGAGGTGGATCTATCCCTGAGATAATCTCAATGGTAGAACCTGACACAGTATTTAATTGTAAATTACCTTCAATAGGAGGTTGTCCACCAGAAACGTTATCGTTAACAGAAAGTCCCTGTACCTCTCCAGTTGGCCTGTAAGCCTGTTGTCTGCCCATATTGGGGTTGTAGCCGATCTGTCTTGGTGGGTATCCTTGTTGCCCCACTGGCCTCCCCCTGCTGGGCCTAGCACCTGGATCCGACCTTCGGTACATAAACCCAGGCTTTCTAGTAGGTGGCCTAGAGATGGTTGGCTTCATTAAGCCAATAGTTTTTGCCTCCTCATCAATCTCACGAATTTGCTTCACAAGATCCGTTCCAAACAGGAATTCAGGGGATTGACCATTCGTCGCCTTACACAGAGCAGCAAATTTCTGATTGAGAGTTGGCCTGATGGCGATTTTCCTAATGCAATTAACCTCAAAAAACGCATTGCATAACATAGCCAACATATCTTTTTATATTTGATTTATCATTGTCCCTTTTACCATTGTGCCAAATGCAGTAATTGTAGCTGCCACCAGTTGGAGGACGTGTTGATATCGCACCTCCTGTCCCCTCATAGAAGGACTCATGGGTGCCCATATTGCTGGGTTCACCGTAGGCACTTTCAGCGATGCACTGCTGACAGGTGCCTTATACCTGTTTGTGGTCTCTTGCATCATAGATTGCTGGAGCTGGTGAGACACTAAATAGTTGATGTTGTTGGCAAGGTACTCTTCCATTGCCTCACCAGTCCCCTCCGGAATAGCAAAGCTCATTGCTATTTCCGGTACACCCGGAGCATGGCTCTTGTGCTCTGGTGTTTGCACATAAGCAGGGACACCAGAATCAGGGTCAGCTGCATCCTGCCCTGCTTCTCCCAATTCATATTGTAGGGAGGCATCCTCCAGTCCTAAACAAGGCGCTGGAAGGAAATCCCCTTGCTGGTACTCCATATATTCCTCTTGATATGGGCCTTCTTGGACAGCTGTCTGGGGAACCACTGGGGCCTTTGACCCTTGTTTAATCAAAGTTTGGAGCATCTTCTCCATTTTTGCATCCTCCCCCACATTCTTTTATTATCTGGGGGAGAGTCACCATCTTCGTCAGACTCGTCTGACAACACTGGTCTGTTAGACTTCCTTTTTGCCTTCCTATGGCTATCAGTAGCCTCAGGCTGCTGAGTCTCTGGAGCTATTGTAGAAGGTTCGCTCTCTAGCATAACTGCTGCCGGTAAAACGGCACCCGGTATCGGAACCGGAGTTGCCGCGCTAATCTGCCGACCCGATCGAATGTGTGAATCCTCTGAGTAAAGAAGCTCCCCCTCACGTTACCCCTAAACTTCTGTCCCTTAATTCTCATGTCATGCCCTCTTGTTTGAATCTTCCCTACCCTCAATGGGAAAAGCTTATCCACGTCAACTCTGTCTATCCCTTTCATCATTTTAAAGACCTCAATCAAGTCCCCCCTTAACCTTCTGCGCTCCAAAGAATAAAGACCTAACTTGTTCAACCTTTCTCTGTAACATAGTTGCTGGAACCCTGGCAACATTCTAGTAAATCTCCTCTGTACTCTCGCTATTTTGTTGACATCCTTCCTATAACTAGGCGACCAAAATTGTACACCATACTCCAGAATTGGTCTTACCAATGCCTTGTACAATTTTAACATTACTTCCCTACTCCTATATTCAATGCTCTGATTTATAAAGGCCAGCACACCAAAGGCTTTCTTTACCACCCTATCTACATGCGATTCCACCTTCAGGGAACTATGCACAGTTATTCCTAGATCCCTCTGTTCCACAGCATTCCTCAATTCCCTACCATTTACCATGTACGTCCTATTTTGATTTGTCCTGCCAAGATATAGCACTTCACACTTATCAGCATTAAACTCCATCTGCCATCTTTCAGCCCACTTTTCCAAATGGCCCAAATCTCTCTGTAGACTTTGAGAATCTACTTCATTATCCACAATACCACCTATCTTAGTATCATCTGCATACTTACTTATCCAATTTTCCACCCCATCATCCAGATCATTGATGTACATGACAAACAACAGTGGACCCAACACAGATCCCTGAGGCACCCCACTGGTCACCGGCTTCCAACCTGACAAACAGCCATCCACCATTACTCTCTGACATCTCCCATTCAGCCACTGTTGAATCCATCTTGCTACTCCGCCATTAACACCCAAAGATTGAACCATCTGAACCAACCTTCCATGGGGAACCTTGTCAAAGGCCTTACTGAAATCCATATAGACAACATCCACTGCTTTACCCTCATCAATTTCCCTAGTTACCGCTTCAAAAAATTCAAGAAGGTTTGTCAAACATGACCTTCCAGGCACAAATCCATGTTGACTGTTCCTGATCAGACCCTGTTTATCCAGATGCTTATATATATTATCTCTAAGTATCCTTTCCATTAATTTGCCCACCACTGACGTCAAACTAATAGGTCTATAATTGCTAGGTTTATTCTTTGAACCCTTTTTAAACAATGGAACAACATGCGCAGTACGCCAATCCTCTGGCACTATTCCCGTTTCTAATGACATTTGAAATATTTCTGTCATAGCTCCTGCTATTTCTACACTAACTTCCCTCAATGTCCTAGGGAATATCCTGTCAGGACCTGGAGACTTATCCACCTTTATATTTTTCAAAAGTGTCAGTACTTCCTCCTCTTTGAATCTCATAGTTTCCATAGCTACTCTACTTTTTTCCCTTACCTCACAGAGTTCAATATCCTTCTCCTTGGTGAATACCGAAGAAAAGAAATTGTTCAATATCTCCCCCATCTCTTTTGGCTCTGCAGATAGCTGTCCATTCTGGTTCTCTAATGGTCCAATTATATCCCTCGTTATCCTTTTGCTATTAATATAGCTGTAGAAACCCTTTGGATTTAACAAGAATTTCAATGGTGTAAACTAATTAATGAACAATATAAGTCTTATTTTATAAGTTAGGAGGCCTGTCTGCCCCTTAAACCCATGCCAACACAAAGAAAGGGTGATCTGCAAACTTAGCTTCCTTCTCCTTAATTTTTGTTTCCTTTACAATGATTCACACACTTGGAAAATGAATTTTAATTCTGTTTTCATGGAATTATATTGACTGGATGGAATAGAATCCTCAATCTAACCAGTGTGAATGGATTATATAAACTTGTCAACTGGCCTGGTTAGCATTTCCTCTTTCTTTCTCCATTAAATGGTTATCTGACTTAAATTCATGATGCTTTTATATCAAATCCTCCTTTTGGGAATGAAACTCTTTTCCAACTGCATTCATGAGGCAGACATGGCCAGCGATCATGCTCTTGTCATTGACCTTAAATACTGGGTTTAAGTTCCACTTCAGAGAACTGTGCAGTAAATAGCTGCCTGGTATTCCGTGCAATGTTAGGGATATTGTGAGTTTTTGGCGTACCTGTCTCTCTGTGTGGCTTTCTCTACTCTCATTGATGGGTGTAAAAAATACATTGCAGCTGGTTTGAAGAAGTCCGATGGTGTTGTAATTGATTCAAGGTTAACCTATGATGAGCATTTGTCAGCACTGGGCCCATACTTGCTGGTGTTCAGAAGAATGAGGGGAGACCTCATTGAAACTTACAGAATAATGAAAGGCTTGGATAGACTGGATGTGGAGAGGATGTTTCCACTGGTGGGAGAGCCTAGGACTAGAGGTAATAGCCTCAGAATTAAAGAATGTTCTTTTAGGAAGGAGATGAGGAGACATTTAATTAGTCAGAGGGTGGTGAATAGACAGAGCTCTTAAGGATAGCAGAGTCAAGGGATATGGGGAGAAGGCAGGAACGGGGTACTGATTGTGGATGATCAGCCATGATCATAATGAATGATGGTGCTGGCTCGAAGGGCCAAATAGCTTACTCCTGCACCTATTGTCTATAGTCTATTGTCTAATGAGTCTGTGGAATTCTTCACCACAGAAGGCTGTAGAGGCCAAGTCAGTGGATATTTTTAAGGCAGAGATAGATAGATTCTTGATTAATACAGGTGTCGGAGGTTATGGGGAGAAGGCATGAGAATGGGGTTAGGAGGGAGAGATAGATCAGCACATGATTGAATGGTGGAATAGATTTGATGGGCCAAACTCCTATCACGACCTTATGATTTCCTGCTTGGTGTTCATCCTTAAACAAACTTGGCAGATTAGGAAAAGGGGAGATGCAACGAGACCTGGGTGTCATGGTACACCAGTCATTTAAAGTAGGCATGCAGGTGCAGCAGGCAGTAAAGAAAGCAAATGGTATGTTAGCATTCATAGCGAAAGGATTTGAGTATAGGAGCAGGGAGGTTCTACTGCAGTTGTACAGGGTCTTGGTGAGACCACACCTGGAGTATTGCGTACAGTTTTGGTCTCCAAATTTGAGGAAAGACATTCTTGCCATAGAGGGGGTTCAGAAAAGGTTCACCAGACTGATTCCTGGGATGTCGGGACTTTCATATGAAGAAAGACTGGATAGACTCGGCTTGTACTCACTGGAATTTAGAAGATTGAGGGGGGAATCTTATAGAAACTTACAAAATTCTTAAGGGGTTGGACAAGCGAGATGCAGGAAGATTGTTCCCGATGTTGGGGGAGTCCAGAACAAGGGGTCGCAGATAAGGGGGAATTCCTTTAGGACCGAGATGAGGAAAACATTTTTCACACAGAGAGTGGTGAGTCTCTGGAATTCTCTGCCACAGAAGGTCGTTGAGGCCAGTTCATTGGCTATATTCAAGAGGGAGTTGGATGTGGCCCTTGTGGCTAAGGGGATCAGGGGGTATGGAGAGAAGGCAGGTGCGGGATACTGAGTTGGATGATCAGCCATGATCATATTGAATGGCGGTGCGGGCTCGAAGGGCCGAATGGCCTACTCCTGCACCTATTTTTCTATGTTTCTATGTTTCTAAACCAATTTTAAAAACAGAACTATTGTTGTTATTGCATTGCTGTTTGTGGGATCTTTCTGCGTGCAAATTGGCTGCTGCATTTCTAACATTATTACACTGAATTACATTTCAATGGTATTGCTTTGGTTGTAAAGGGCTTTGAGAGATCATCAGTCATAAAAGTGCATTGTAAATGCATCTTTTCCTTTTTCAGTTACCTGATTATGTTTATTACAAACTTAAGTGTGTCGTCTCGTGCCATGTACCGTCCTCTTCAAAGGTCAATTTTATTTCATGTTCTTTCTTTTGTTCATATTTCATATTCTTTCTTTTGAAACCACCGTAGCAAATCAATGAAAGCTGCAAAACTGTTGCTGTATCTCTTGACACTACATGGCCACATATGCAGACGATGTCCTGTGGTTTACTATTTAGCACCGAGAGGCTTGCCATAGTTGGCATTTCATGGCATTTTGCCTGGAGAATTCATCCAACATGCTTGGCAGTCGGTAGATGACGACATGAGGATCGTTTTCCACAACACCCAGAGGACATGGTTGCAATGACTGAAGAAGATTATGGGCCTGAAAAGTGCCAGGATTGTGCTGCCCAGCTGGTTCCTCTAGTGCATGTGCAAGGCCCCCTGACTTCTCCTTTATTGCTAGTAATCACAATTGAGTTCCGTAGCAATTAAGATGATTTCAGACAGATGATTGTTTGCGTCACCATATAATGGCTTTGTAATCCAGTCATTGCCACATATCTGGTTTGATGTTGACTTCTGCATTGTTTTTCTTCGCTTGCTCCTTCAATATGTTCGCACAAGTTAAGAACAAGGGCCTTTGAAGATAAGCACCATAAGCAGGCGTCTGTCAGATTTAGGAGGTCGTGATAAAACTCCTTCCTTGCGTTTCACAGTCATAGACTGTAGCAGTACACTCAGGAAAGCAATCGGAAGGACAAAAAGTAGATATGAAATGGAGCTGGCAGGCTAGGTAAAGGGAAATCCCAAGAGATTTTTTTTAGTTTTAGAGGTACAGCTTGGAAACCGGTCCTTCAGCCCACCGTGTCCGCGATCCCTGCACATTAATCAGCGTGGTTGTGTGTGTGGGAAATTGTATCGCACAAATGTGATGGTTTTATTAAAAGGTCACCAAGAGGATTGATGATGGCTGGGAGCGACTGCAGAGACTTGGTTATTCAGTGGAGTCATTATGGGTATATTAGTGGAGCTGATGGCGTGGGAAGCTATCAAAGATGGAAAATCCTCGTGGCACCATCAATGACACCATATTTTACTGAATGAAATTTAAAAACAATTAAGATGCTCCTTGATGAATTTAGAGCTTGGTCGACTTTTCAGAAGCTACAGTGAACTGTAAACTAATAAAAGAGGCAGTTGTTATGGGGGCAGTTAAGATTGGGCAATAAGTATTGCCCTTTCCAGTAATGTCCCAATCAGCATAATCTCGTGCCAAGGAATTTGAGTTACTGTAACTATTACCTACATAAGCAGAGCAGTCAGCATGAGAGCATGGCTGGACATCATCACTATGACTGCCTTCCAAGACCTAGATGAAAGGTTCAGATTGTGGTGCATTGTTCATAGTCAGAGAGCGTGGAAACAGATCCTTTTGCCCAATGGATTCATGCTGACTGTTGATCATCACCACACATTTAAAATCCCACTTCCCCCACCAACTTCTCACCAACTCCACCCAGATTCTGTCACTCACCCAAGTTGCAGCGGCCTATTAACTCAACAACCAACCTGCATGTCTTAGGATGAGGGAGGGAACTGGAGCACCCAGAGGAACCCACGCGGTCACGGGGAGAGCGTGGAAACTCCATGCATATGGCACCTGAGGTCAGGATTGAAACCAAGGTCTCTGGCGTGGTAAAGCAGCGTTTTTTCAGCTATACCGTGCTGTCCATATTCTTTACAGGTGCACATGTCTGTGCCTCTGGGCCAATGACCTCCAAACCTCCTGTAGCGACTTTAATGGTTAACTGGAACTTCCAGTGTGAAGAGCTACCATTGGTGTCGCCACTGAAACTCCCATTGAATGACTTACCCTGCAGCTAAATGATGCAACAACATTCCCTGAGGGCTTCAGTGTACCTATGAGCTTTGGGAATTGCCTGAATGCCCATTCACATGGTCCTGTGCGATCGCCCAATGTCAGTTGGCCAACTAATGAGGATTGTGACCAGACCCCTCCCCTCCAACCCCCACCACCTCAGGTTTACAATTACACACGGAAATGATTGCTGATATTCTTTCTTCTGAATTAAACTGATTTTGTTTTGCACAGAAACTGCAAAGAAACATAGCTATGCTAATTAATTTCTAGGCAAGTGACCTTAAAAGGTCTCCTGGGTAATATAGTTAAGAACTCAAACCTGAATTGCTGCTTTCCTTGGGCAAAAAACGGGATGTATAAATAGGCTCTGATGTTTTATTCTGCTGTTGTACACAAAGTGTAAGCCTCGTGAGAGCCAACTGTTCAAACAAAATCTAAAATGAATACAACAAATACTCAGGCGAACAAGGAGCATCAGTGGAAGTAAAACTCAATGATCTTTTTGTCAAAACTATTTTTAAAATCGAATGATGGTGGACATTTACACTTCAAATGATTTGATGTTGCTTTAACCTGACCAGACCAATTATGTATGTGATGAGCCTACATAATAAATTGCCATCTTGTAGGTCAGCTATGCAAGTACTATGGCGGAGTGTTAAGTGTGTGCAGGGGATTCTTGACAAAGCTCTGAACATTACCCTTCCATATAGTCAAATCGAGAAAAATACCGGGTTTTACTCATTAAAAGCTACCTGCTTATGTTGCCTGAAACCTGTGCCAAAGTGGAATAAAATATTAGGAAAAACAATTCAAAATGATAGTGCCACCATTTTTTATCTGGAAAATTGAACAAGCCCTTCAGCTCACGAGGCCCGTGCCAATCATGATACCAATCTAATCCTATCTGCCTGTACATGTGCCCGTCCAAACGCCTCTTACATATTGATATTCTATCTGGTTCCACGACTCCCTTGGCAGCGCGTTCCAGGCACTCTGTGTAAAAACTTACCTTGCAAATCTTATTAAACTTTCCCCCACTCATATTAAATTAGTAACATTTGACATTTTCTGCCTGGGAAGAAGACTCTGCGTTTGTATTCTATCTATGCTTCTGATAATTTTATAGACTTTTATCAATTTGACTCTCGCCCTCCGATGCTCGAGAGAAAGGAATCCACGTTTGTCTAACCTCTCCTTTGTGTGCATATTCTAAATCCAGCAACATCCTGGTAAACCTCTTCTGTACGTTGTCAACCAGAACCATTATATTCTAAATGTGGTCCAACCAAAGTTTTATACATCTACAAAACTTTCAACTTTTATACCCGATTGATTAAGTCAAGTATGCTGTACACCTTCTTTACCGGTCTATCTATATGGGTTGCTATTTTCAGGGAGCGTTGCACTTACACCGTTGTATATCAATATTTCCAAAGGTCCTGCCATTTACTGTATACATTTAACCATCCAAAGTCCAATGTCTGGATTATACGTCTCCTGTCATTTCTCTGCCCATAATTCCAAAGGATCAATTCCTTTGACAGCAACTGCGCCATTTGTTGTAACATTTATAAACTTACTAATCATTTAACTTGCATTTTCATCCATATGGACATATATATCACAAACAACAGTGGTCCAAACACTGATACCTGTGGTCTACTGCTCATAGACTTCTAGAAAGTAAAAGCTCACCTCCACCACCACCCTCGGTCATCTTTGGTCAATCCAATATTTAATCCAATCTGCCAAATCTACATGTACCTTAACCTTCTGGATCAGCCTACTTTAAGGGGCATTGGTAAATGCTTTACTAAAGTCTGTACAGACATTATCCATTGCCTACCCTCACTTATCTTCATCATGACCTCAAAAAATTCAAATAAGATGGTAAGACATAACCTCTTTGACATAAAGACATGCTGACTATCCCTAATAAATCCATGCTTGTCCAGATGTTAGTAATCCATCTCCAGAGAATGTTCCCCAATAATCTCCCTACTACTGATGTAAGGCTTGCCTGCTTTTAATTTTCTGGTTTGTCTCTATTGATGTAAGGCTTGCCTGCTTTTAATTTTCTGGTTTGTCTCTATTTAAACAAAGGACCAACATTAGTTATTCCGGTTACCTTGGACCGCACCAGTGGCTAAAGAGGATATGAAGAAGATACAAGGGACTGCGGATGCTGGTTTACAAGAAAAGATACAAAGTGTTGGAGTAACTCAGTGGGTCAGGCAGCATCTGGAAACATGGATAGGTGATGTTTCCACCTTTACACCATGACTCAGTGTGAAGAAAGATCCCAACCTGAAACATCACCTACCTGTGTTCTCCAGAAATGCTGCCTGGCCTGCTGAATTACTCCAGTATTTTTTTTTGAGGATACAAAGTTTCAGGTTAGTTTATTGTCACGTATACTGAGGTGCACTGAAAAGATCTATGCTTGTGAAAGTCTGTCACAAGTTTAGCATTTCACAGTTCTCATAAGTGAAGATAGATCTAAAACATGAGCTCTGTTTCTTTCTCCTGAGACTCCCTCTGCCATTTTCTGTTTATATTTAATATTTTAATATTTTTACAAGAGCTGGTATCTTCATGTGTCTATCCTCTTGCCACCCTTTGATGCCCACTCCAACATTTAATATATGATCTTTCTGAATTCCCCATTTTGGAAGCTCTCCCAAGTTTCTTCTCTGTAGGAAAATCTTCCTTAATAATCTTGTCTTATCCTTGGCATGCTTTTCATCGTGGCTGCTGCTTCCCAGTACCTGCCAAACACCAAGCTGAGTGCTGCCTCACGTATCGGGCTGTACTGCAAGATGAGAACATTCTGGCTCATCCGTCCTTGGCTGAGTCTTCACCTCAGGGAATGGAATGCAGCTGGATCCATGACAGGGAGGGAACGAGCTCAAGATACCATACAGGGCTCTTAACCCAAGCTGCTTGCTCCTCTCCCGCGGGTCTACCTCTGTTTCCCTTCCTGCCACGGCATCTGTTCTTCAGCTTGGCCAGCTGCATTTTTCGGCATTCAGTGTAGTTGTCCGTGAGCGAAAACAGTTGCTTCTGAAAAAAATGAGCCTTCTAACCCACATTCCATAGAGAAGATCAAAAAGATGCATAAGAAAGATAATAGGCTCCATCACACATTTTGCTCATTCATTTGATCTGCGATATCTGGACCAGCTTCTATAAGAATAGTTCAATAACATAAAGATATGGGTAAGCATCAATCATTTCTTCAGGCATTATTCAATTTCAGACCTCATTAAGTTATTCCTAATAAAATGAAACCACATATAATAATTAGATGTCCAACTTAGGCCTAAAATAGCGGATACAATGTCCCTTCCCGCTTTTCTGACTTCTCAAGCAGCTAGATAGATTGCCTGGGATTTGTTAACATATTCACGTTAATCACATGGGATCCAGGGATAGCCGATGAAGGGTCCTAACCCAAAACATTGTCTAATTGTTTCTTTCCATGGATGCAGTCTGGCCTACGGAGTTCTTCCACCGCTTTGCCTTTTGCTCAAGATTGCACCATCTGCTGTGCCTTGTGTCTTGATAAATATACTTGCAGCTTAAGACAGATCAATTTGTTCCACACTAAAGGTCTCTTATCTCCCACCTTTTCTTTTTGCCAGTTATCTTTAATCTGTGTTGCATCTCTCAGCAATAGAAGCTGTTTTTCTTGTTTTAGTACCCCATTATATTTTCCCTTCACCTTCTTTAAGGTCAACAACCTTAACTTCTTTGGTCGCTCTGGAAGAAGAAAATGAAAAAAAAAAAAATAATAATTCTTGCCAAAAACCTCTGCCAGCTCTCCTGATGCTTTCTAAAGGTTGGTGTGTGTAAGTATTATAGGTAAGATGCAGCATAAGTATGCTGCTCATTGACAACAGTAGCAAAAGAAGTGAGAAATTGTGTCCTCTTCTGACCATATACACAGAGGGTAAAGATGAAATTCCACCCTCTTTCAATTCTTTCGGAAGGAAATTGTAAAATCAGCAACTTGAACAAGACTCAGTTAATAGTCGTCATTTTAAATTTGGGAAGCAAAATCGGAAAGGTGCAATGTGGGAGTTTGGACCGAGTGCCAGTGTCAGTTATTAAAGATGGGACAGCAGCACATTTGGAAAGTGGTGAAATCATTGGACAAAGTCAGCATGGATTTATGAAAGGTAATTCATGTCTGATGAATCTTATAGAATTTTTCAAGGATGTAACTAGTAGAGTGGATAAGGGAGAACTTGTGGATGTGTTATATCTAGACTTTCAGAAGTCTTTCGACAAGGTCCCACATAAGAGATTAGTATACAAACTTAAAGCACACGGTATTGGGGGTTCAGTATTGATGTGGATAGAGAACTGGCTGGCAGACAGGAAGCAAAGAATAGGAGGAAACGGGTCCTTTTCAGAATGGCAGGCAGTGACTAGTGGGGTGCCGCAAGGCTCAGTGCTGGGACCCCAGCTATTTACAATATATATTAATGATCTGGATGAGGGAATTGAATTTAACATCTCCAAGTTTGCGGATGACACGAAGCTGGGGGGCAGTGTTAGCTGTGAGGAGGATGCTAGGAGGCTGCAAAGTGACTTGGATAGGCTGGGTGAGTGGGCAAATGCATGGCAGATGCAGTATAATGTGGATAAATGTGAGGTTATCCACTTTGGTGGCAAAAACAGGAGGGTAGACTATTATCTGAATCGTGACCGATTAGGACAAGGGGAGATGCAACGAGACCTGGGTGTCATAGTACACCAGTCATTGAAAGTAGGCATGCAGGTTCAGCAGGCCAAATGGTATGTTGGCATTCATAGATTCTGGAGGATGGCACCAGACTGATTCTTCCATTCCATGAAGAAAGACTGGATAGACACGGCTTGTACTCACTGGAATTTAGAAGATTGAGGGGGGATCTTATAGAGACTTACAAAATTCTTAAGGGGTTGGACAGGCTAGATGCAGGAAGATTGTTCCCAATGTTGGGGAAGTCCAGAACAAGGGGCCACAGTCTAAGGATAAGGGGGAAGTATTTTAGGACCGAGATGAGAAAATCATTTTTGACACAGAGAGTGGTGAATCTGTGGAATTCTCTGCCACAGAAGGTAGTTGAGGCCACTTCGTTGGCCATATTTAAGAGGGAGTGAGATGCGGCCCTTGTGGCTGAAGGGATCAGGGTGTATGGAGAGAAGGCAGGTACAGGATACTGAGTTGGATGATCAGCCATGATCATATTGAATGGCGGTGCAGGCTCGAAGGGCCGAATGGCCTACTCCTGCACCCATTTTCTATGTTTCTATGAGTGAAAATCGCACTGAACGGGACAAGTGGAATGGAACTTCTTCTTTCGTGTGGCGTGCACAGCCTAAAGTTGTTGGACAACTTGTTCCATTTGATCTTCCGTTTGTGCACGTCGAGTTGATTGCATTAGTCGAAACAGGGCGGACCACGTGAAGGTTGCAATCTCCCACCACGTGGAATGGATGAGAAATTGGTGAAGAGGAGGAAGAGTGGGATCAAGTACATTAGACAATAGACAATAGATGCAGGAGTCGGCCATTTGGCCCTTCAAGCCAGCACCGCCATTCAATATGATAATGGCTGATCATCCCCAATCAGTACCCCGTTCCTGCCTTCTCCCCATATCCCCTGACTCCGCTATTTGTAAGAGCCCTATCTAGCTCTCTCTTGAAAGCATCCAGAGAACCTGCCTCCACCGCCCTCTGAGGCAGAGAATTCCACAGACATAAATATATGTTTATGTCTACATGCTGCATAATATGTATACATGCTACATAAATAATCTACATGCTGCAGATTTGTGCCCATTAGCAGTGAGCTGCCTTTGTGAAACGCTTGGTCGGGTGGTTTATCTGTCGTCTGGAAATGGTGTGAATATGTACAGTGGAGTTTCTGAGGCAGTCTAGAAATATTACAAAATTTAACAGATCCACAATTTTTGGGCGGAACTTGCTTGCAGATGATTGGAACGCGAGCAAGACTTTTTCTATTAGAAAACTTGAAAATTGACGTTTTTCAATAATGGGAAGGGTGGAGATAACAATTCTCCATTTTATGGCTCGGTAGTATATCTGAGAGAAATCTTGGGTTGCTCTGGGAATTATGATCTTGTGTGGTTTCAATGAAACTCTTGCCAGCTGAGAGGCCAAAACATTTAGGAAACATATAAAGCGTCACAACGAGACATTACAATATAATGAAAAAATCTTGGCTTCCATTAAGAAACTGACTTGATTCATGGTCAGTCTAGGATCTGTTGCAATAGCTGAATGGATTATACCATCTAAAGTAAGATCAATTGTGTGTCACCAAAGTTTCACAGTAGGTACACATGTACATCTGTACTGTGGGTGCAGGTGGTTCAACCATATTATTATTTGGACTGAAGTTTACATCTTCAATTTGGGTGTACATTAGGCTCTGACCTCTTGCTGGAGAGAGCAATGTTTCAAATTAATGCTCTGCCGAGAATGTAGTGTTTATCTTGGAGATCAAAAAAGGGTGTAGAGGAGACGCCACAGAGAACAGGGAGTAGATGAGTGAGTGGAGTATCAAAGCAGAGATCTTCAATGGAGTGATGTTAGTGGTGTGAACTTGTAGGGGAAAAGGGCATATTTGAGATGTAGATTGATGGGAGAATTTAGCAATGTAGAATACTAGGAATTGGGAAGATGTCAAACTTAAACAAAACATTGACTCTCTGAACTGTAATTCACCATAGAATGCAGTGCATACACATCATACATGTGGTCTAATGTGCTTTCTAACATATGTTTTGTGTTCTGCACTATTTCTATCTGGATTCCGATATGCTCAAAAACATTTTGCTTGTGGAGAATATCTGCACATTTGGCTTGGCAAGGAAGTCAATTTGACATAACTGTCTCTCAGATATAAATTGGTAGGTCCCCCTTAAATAAGCTTTGAAATGATTACAGTGTGCGAATAAGCTTAACATTTATAGCCTTTAAAATGAAATCTAATCAACTAATTGGTTTTGAACACTAGCCTTTTGCAGAACATTATCAATCTATCCAAATTAAGAACTAATGTTAATTAAAATCAAAAGTAGCAATGTCAACATCCAGAAAACATTAATAATAATTGATAAAATAATTACATCCTTTTATTTTATGCATATTTGTTGATATATAATTATCATGTGGAGCAAAATGATATCACTGGAATTAACTGTTTGTTTCCTAAAATTCAGTGACAGGATGTGCATGTTATGAGCATGTCAACATTTATGGCTCTGATCTTGACATTTGTCACCTTGGTGACTGAAAGAGGACTAGGTTTATTTCCTCAGATTAATGGTAATACAGCAGATGCAATGGAAGACCTCCACAAAAATAATTTAATATTGTTCATTCGTTATGAGAGGAAACAATTGCCAAATTTCCCTTATCCTCTTTCCCGCTGGTAAATCTCTTATAGCCATACAGTCCCATGGAGAAGAATGTCGGAAACCAGGTAGACCCCTCTCATGTCCTTCATATGCTGCTCTCCAAGCAAACATTGTGAACCTCCAATAGTACCATGGGGGTTTTCATGACAGTAACCTAGTTATTTGTCTCATACTATCAAAGACACTGGTGGAGTGAATGGCAGGAAAATGTATGATAGAAACATAGAAACATAGAAATTAGGTGCAGGAGTAGGCCATTCAGCCCTTCGAGCCTGCACCGCCATTCAATATGATCATGGCTGATCATCCAACTCAGTATCCCGTACCTGCCTTCTCTCCATACCCTCTGATCCCCTTAGCCACAAGGGCCACATCCAACTCACTCTTAAATATAGCCAATGAACTGGCCTCAACTACCCTCTGTGGCAGAGAGTTCCAGAGACTCACCACTCTCTGTGTGAAAAAAGTCTTTCTCATCTCGGTCTTAAAGGACTTCCCCCTTATCCTTAAGCTGTGACCCCTTGTCCTGGACTTCCCCAACATCGGGAACAATCTTCCTGCATCTAGCCTGTCCAACCCTTAAGAATTTTGTAAGTTTCTATAAGATCCCCTCTCAATCTCCTAAATTCCAGAGAGTATAAACCGAGTCTATCCAGTCTTTCTTCATAAGACAGTCCTGACATCCCAGGAATCAGTCTGGTGAACCTTCTCTGCACTCCCTCTATGGCAATAATGTCCTTCCTCAGATTTGGAGACCAAAACTGTACGCAATACTCCAGGTGTGGTCTCACCAAGACCCTGTACAACTGAAGTAGAACCTCCCTGCTCCTGTACTCAAATCCTTTTGCGATGAAAGCTAACATACCATTCGCTTTTTTCACTGCCTGCTGCACCTGCATGCCTACTTTCAATGACTGGTGTACCATGACACCCAGGTCTCGCTGCATCTCCCCTTTTCCTAATCGGCCACCATTTAAATAATAGTCTGCTTTCCTGTTTTTGCCACCAAAGTGGATAACCTCACATTTATCCACATTATACTGCATCTGCCAAACATTTGCCCACTCACCCAGCCTATCCAAGTCACCTTGCAGTCTCCTAGCATCCCCCTCACAGCTAATGATGTTGGCGGAGGTAAAAAAGCAGTTGGAACTCTCACTGGGCCATTGTCTGGGACTTCACCTTATTGTTGCTGGAGTTCTGTGGAAGATCAGAATGTAGGTTTTAGTTTAGTTTAGAGATAGAGCTCGGAAACGGGTCCTTCGTACTACTTAGTCCATGCTGGTCAGCAAACCCCGTGCACTAACGATCTGCTACACAATAGGGACAACTTACAATATTTTCCAAAGACAATTAACCTACAAAACTGTATGACTTCGGAGTGTGAGAGGAAACTGGAGCACCCTGGGAATACCTACGCGGTCACGGGGAGAACGTACAGACTCTGCACAGACAGCACGTAGTCAGGATCGAACCCAGTTCTCGGGCACTGTAAGACAACAATTCTTACGCTGCAACACTGTGCCGTCCTGAGGAGAATGCCTGAAAACAGTGTTCCTTCCCGCCCACCACCCCTCTCCCCTGAAGCAAATGGCAGCTATAATGCTACTTTGAACTACCATAGGCATCTTCTGAGGCTCTGTCATTATGGATGCTGTTGTTCCATGTGTAAAGCTGAGTACTTGCTCCTGTTGAGAAACAAGATGACCATGCCTGTTTGAATCTGAGCTCGATTCCTCCAGCTACAGCAATTGCGTTCAAGCTGCCTAAAACACTTCCAGGTATTGGAGACATAAGAAGATGAAGATGCTGGCATTTTGAGCAAAGCATCTTGTATCTGGTAGCAATATCTGCACTATAGATTCTCACCTCCAAGGAAGAACTCAATGTGTCAGGCATCATTTGGAAATGGAATGGACAGGGAATATTTTAGGCCAGGGCCCTTCAGAATTTCCAAATATTTGCTCATTAGCATTCAACAGCAAATGGGGTTCTTTGAAGTGAGCATCCATAGTTAGTTATTGACAGATATAAAGTGTGTGTGGGGGGTGGGGGGGGGGGGGGGGGGGGGGGGGGTGGGGGTGAAGAGGGCTAACATTGAACTGAGAACAAATGTTGGGAATCATTAAGCATGTATGATTTTTGCTGGAGTTTTAAATGCTAATTTTCTCTTTACTACCATCTGCTTTTTACTTTCTTTCTTCTTAAATCAATTTTATTTTTTATTAATTTAACTGATATAGAATATAAACTCAACTAGCAAATTAATTAAAATATGAACAATATATTTTTCTCCAGTAATTATAGGCAACAATTGCCACCCTGCCCCTGGTTGTGTCAGAGATGAAACTTTTAATTATAGCCACAGATTAGATCAGATACAAGGGCAACATATATAGGTAAAAATTAATTATAACTGTTGCCTCTATTCCTTTGCTTTGAAAGTAGTTTTATCACATTCATATTGTGTGGATTTGTGTTAAAAAATAATTTGGTTTTATATCCTCTTCATACATTTAATGGGCTGGATGGAAAAGATGTGGATTAGTGATTTTAAAAAATCCAAAGGGACTCTGTATCTTAATCTTAAATGTCAATTCAATCACAACTGATTTTCACATTGTTGGATTCTACTTGCAATCAGAGTTCTTTATCTTCCATTCATAATTCAGCGCGTGTGAAGCTGTGGGTCAACTTGGATAAGGATCTGATTTAAACGTTTAAAGGCCTCAGTTGCTGGGGTTGAGACTCCAAATTGCAGGCTGATGCCCAGATTAAAATACTAGGCAGGAAGAGAACAGAAGACCCCACAATCGCTTTGGCAGATGATTTCGGGGACAGTTGGTCAGATGGTTGAGGGGAGAGAGTGGTCTGCTTTCGCTACTATCAGTGGTTTCACTGATTTAAACCAGTATTACAGGTCTCCGTGACGGGGAAAGTGTTCAAAATGTTAACTAAGGAGACCATTACCAGTCACTAAAATGTTTGAATTGATTAGGGAAGGTCAGCATGGGGTTATTAAAGGCAAATCGTATGTTACAATCCGATACAGATTTTTGGGGAAAAATAGCAAAGAGGGAATTACAGATGGCACCGTGTAAAAGTGTTCTTTAAAAGGCATTTGATGAAGTGCCACATAAAAGGCTTGACAGCAAGATTGAAGTCCATGGAATTAAAAAAAATCAAGCTCTAGTGATATGGATAGCAATTTGGTTGAATAATAAAACAGTAAGAAGGTCATAGATGATAGGAGTAGAATTAGGTCATTCAGCCCATCAATCATGGCTCATCTATCTCTCCCTCCAAACCCCATTTTCCTGCCTTCTCCCCATAACCTCTCACACCTGTACTAATCAAAAATCTATGGCTTAAAAATATCCACTGACTTGACCTCTACAGTCCTCTATGGTAAAGAATACCACAGATTCACCACCCTCAGACAAAATCAATTTCTCCTCATCTCCTTCCTAAAATAACGTATTTTAATTCTGAGGCTCTGACCTCTAGTCCTAGACTCTCCCACTGGTGGAAACATCTTCTCCACATCCATTCTATCCAAGCCTTTCACTATTCTGTATGTTTCAATGAGGTCCCCCCTCATTGTTCTAAACTCCAGTGAGTACAGGCCCAATGCTGACAAATGCTCCTCATAGTTTAACAAACGCTCATCATAGGTAAATTATTATTTTTTGTTTTGGACTGGAGAGAAATTAAGTCTGTTCTCTAGGAATTGGTAGAAAGCCAATTACCTTTTCTTATTGTATGTTAATGACTTGGGCTTGGGTTAAAATCAAAGTGCTGGAGGAACTCAGCGGGTCAGGCATAATCTGTTGAAGGAATGGACTGACAATGTTTCACATCAGGAGCTTTCCTTAGACTGACGAAGTGGGGAGCTGAAAAAGAGAGATGCGGGTAGGAAAAAGCTTGGTAAGTGATAGGTGGATTCTGTGGAGGGAGGATGATTGACAGATGAATGGAGCAAGTGATGATGGCTAAAGATGGAACGGAGACAAAAGGGTGTCAGATGAGGAAAGAAGAAGAGGCATGAAATGTAAAAGCCGGAGGGAGGGACATGGATGGAATGGGTCAGGGTGAGGGGAAAGAGGGGGAAATAAAATGGAGATGTTGTACTCTGGGATGTGAGATGAGCTTTTGCAGGGGGGGGGGGGGGGTAGGAGCAGGATGGCTGGGATGGTGGGTAAAATGTGTGTGCGCTGGGGTAGCGACCGGGGGGAGAGAGTGGCGGAAGTTCACACAGTTGGACTTGGGTGCAAGTTCCAAATGGTCTTGGTCTTTTAAGACTTGGTAATGGTTTTTTAAGACTTTAAGAGCATTTTGAATATAATAGTAGGCATGGGTGTCCATAGGGTATGTGTTTGTGACCTGTGGACAGCCTGCACATTATTACAGTAGTAGATTAAGTTGAGAAGATGGTAAAAAAGCAGTGAGTATACAGGGCCCCATCCCAAAATGTCACCTATACATGTTCTCCAGAGATGCTGCCTGACCCATTGAGTTACTCCAGCACTTTGTAGGTGTTTTTTCACATACAGACATTTTCCTGGAAAGAGGAAATTGGCATATAAAACTCCAGCAAAAGGCATACTTGCTAAACATCCCAGTTCAGACCCTGCAGAGATAATGAGGATCATTCTGGATTCTGCCTTTTGGAAAAAAGGGAGGTGCAACTTCTGTGATGAACCAGTGGTGGTTGGGACAGTGTTTGGAAAAGTTGATGGTGTTCTCTTTGGAATAATGAAAATGTAGGGGTGATCTAATAAAGGTCTTTTAAGGCGAGAGGTGGGTCTATGGAGTGAATGATGAAAAGCCATTTTCCACTGTTGATAACAAGAAACCATAAATTTTCAAACACATGCAAAAGGTTTAACGAAGAAAACAATGAATAAGATTATCTTTTCTAACTCAAAGTTGACAGGACCTGGAAAGCTGGTGGGACCTAATTCTGTGCATCATTAGTTAGAAAGTTGCCATTGATAAGGAATTATGAGCATCAAGTGAATCTTTCTTCAGAGCCAGCACTGGAACAAGTGACTGAACAGCCACCTTCTGTTGATGTAGGTTTCCAAGATCAGTTGCCTCCTTGTATCGAAAGAATTGCAAAGAGGCAGAAGTGAGGTTAAAATATAAACAAGTTCAGTGTTAAAAATTATTCAGCATATATTTTACAGAGATTTTGAAGCAGTGGTGGCTGGGACAGTGGTTTGGAAAAGCAAAATGAATCTGCTTTCATTTTGTTGTAAATTGGTACATTGGCTCCTTCTGATACATTGCTCAAGACCTGTTGATGCGGGCGATTTAATGTGGTTTAATTGGTGGTCAGATTCTGTTGTAAAATTTGTGAAGTCTATTACAACAATGTCTTTGACAGTGAAATTGAGCTCGGTGCATGACAAATTAAATTGGGCAGTTTATTATACGGATTATGAACTCTATTCACAGTACAACTGTATTTCTGGTACCGATCTAATTCACAACTTGAATGGATTATGACAAAGCAGGATCATTGATCTAATGAAAAATAGACATATTTCATTAAAACTATGAAATATGTCATCTTAAGACTAGAACAGATCATTTTTCCCTTTGTATTTTTGTGATTTTTTTTTCTCTAATAAAGCACTCTGTATGCATTTTACGAGTAAATTCTTTTTCTGCTTTTGTACCTGCAAGGTACAATAGAATTGGGTTGTTTTCAATAATGTGGAAATGGCATTTACATAATGCCTGATGTATCTATCCAGGTGATCTTTTGGCTCTGAATAGCCAGGAAGTTTCATACATTTCAATGAATTCAAGGGGATGCTATGAGTTTAATTTCTGCTAAAAAGATAAGTAAAGTGGAGTAACAGAAGCACATTAGAAACATAGAAAACATAGAAATTAGGTGCAGGAGTAGGCCATTCAGCCCTTCGAGCCTGCACCGCCATTCAATATGATCATGGCTGATCATCCAACTCAGTATCCCGTACCTGCCTTCTCTCCATACCCTCTGATCCCCTTAGCACAAGGGCCACATCCAACTCACTCTTAAATATAGCAATGAACTGGCCTCAACTACCCTCTGTGGCAGAGAGTTCCAGAGGTGTGAAAAAAGTCTTTCTCATCTCGGTCTTAAAGGATTTCCCCCTTATCCTTAAGCTGTGACCCCTTGTCCTGGACTTTCCCAACATCGGGAACAATCTTCCTGCATCTAGCCTGTCTAACCCCTTAAGAATTTTGTAAGTTTCTATAAGATCCCCTCTTATTCCAGAGAGTATAAACCGAGTCTATCCAGTCTTTCTTCATAAGACAGTCCTGACATCCCAGGAATCAGTCTGGTGAACCTTCTCTGCACTCCCTCTATGGAAATAATGTCCTTCCTCAGATTTGGAGACCAAAACTGCACGCAATACTCCAGGTGTGGTCTCACCAAGACCCTGTACAACTGAAGTAGAACCTCCCTGCTCCTGTACTCAAATCTTTTGCTATGAAAGCTAACATACCATTTGCTTTTTTCACTGCCTGCTGCACCTGCATGCCTACTTTCAATGACTGGTGTACCATGACACCCAGGTCTCGCTGCATCTCCCCTTTTCCTAATCGGCCACCATTAATATTATAATACAATAGCATCTCTGGTTCACACATAACCAGATAATAAAATGAATATCAGCAATCGTGTAATGATGCACAGTTCACTATGTGTAAATGAGGTTTGTTGGCTAATTGGCCTCTGTAAATTGCCTGCAGCGTGTAGGATATAACTCGTGTGAGTGAGTGATCAGTGGTCAGCGTGGACTAGGTGGGCTGAATGGACTGTTAAAACGCTGCTACTCGAAGTTAAACCAAATGCAGAATGTTGTGGACATGAAGCTTCTCTGCAGAGATTTGAGGAAATGACTGAGGTCTGTAATGCTGCCTCGTATTTACCCGCGTTTGAATTATAAGTATTTGAAATAATGCGCTTTGGATAGTTTAATTAATACTAAAAACCTAATTTACGTGCTGTAGTTTTGAAATAATGCACTCTTATTTACACCTGTCCCAATGTTTAAATTTATATGTTTCATTTACGATTTAAAATGAAGTGTTACTTTTCAGGTACCTAACCCCCACCTGAAATGTGAGGTGCCTGCACCACATTACGGGATGTTCAAATATCAACGCTCCGGCAAAAACAAAAGCTATCTTAACAGTAGAATGTATTCTTATCTTGCTTTATAGCAGGTATATTATGGAGGCACTAGATATATGGTTAAAATGTAGGACTTTCTTGCAGATACCATTAGAAAAAAGAGTTTAGCAGTTTGTTGATTAGCCAACATTGCTTAAAAATGAATAGGTGACTTTTATCTATTGTTTCTAGTTGGCAACTGGATTTATTTACATTTACACTGAGCCTATGACTAGACATGAAGAGTATTTCTTTGGTTGTGGAACATTTTAGGATGTTTGGAGCATGTGGAGCATCTTCCACTCATGCAAGCATTTATGATGCCTTGTGTGCCAAGGGTGATTGCTGTTCCTGTCAGGAGATCATCACATCTTTCTATAGTGCCTAATGATAGTAATAACAGGACGACAGCTGGTAGCTCGTTCATACTGAGATGTTGTTGAATGTCTGGAGATAAACCCGTCGCATTGAGACCGTCTGTCCATGTGGAGGCCATCTTTCAGGATGTTGCTCCAATTCATGACCTAGTAATTATTTTCTGATGCTAAGTGTAAGCCAAAACCACTGACCACTAAGTTCAGGATCTTTGTCAGTATTTGGTCCTTTTTAACCTAATGGTTCTTCGTTGGTTTCAAATATAAATATAACATATAGTTCTAATTATAGAATTTGTATTTTTATTGTATAGATTTAGGTATTAATTTCAAATGATTCCAGATTTGCCAAAATGCCAATTCTGAATCTGGCAACCTTTTATATTTCAAATCCATTTTGATTTTGAAAAATCTTATAGGGTTCAAAATTAAATATAATTTATAAACTGCATAATTGAATGCAAGAGGTTAAATTTACAGAAATAAGTAGAGATAAAAGAAATTGGAATAGCTGATTAAATTAAAAGGATTGATTTTAAATTGTGTAATTTACTCCCTTTACATGCTTCAGCAGAGGCAAAATTAAAACATTAAATCGGTGAATTTTCTTTTAATCAATTTATGTCATTGGAGTGCTGTAAATCTATCTAAATTTGGGAAAGCCACACATTGTCCGAAGATGTTACGGGTGAAGTTTTCAGCAGATGAATGATTCCATTATACAGTTTATCAGGCTTTTCCCTGTTATCAGTACAAGACAAGCAGACTGCTGTCACAAAGCCTAATGAAAGAAAAGATGCAAGATAGATAATGGATAGATCCAACAACTTGACCCTTTGACAAGACGTGGGCACTCATCAAAATTTCATTTTGAGACTTAAAAGTCATTTGGAGTTCAAGAAATCAAATTACAGCTCGTGTTTCCTACCTAGCCAATTTAATGCTTCCTCCTCATTCTGAGTAGGTTAATAAAACTGCGGGCTGCCCAGCTTATCAAGTTACCTATTGTCACACCTGTCTGCAGAGAAACATGCTTTAGGTGAACATCACTTCCATTTGCAGATCTCTGGGTCAGGTATATCTCAATGACAAGGCTATGTGAACTGATGACATGGTTGTCAGAGAAACTGGTCGGCTTTTGAACTGATAGTGCAAATACCCAGTCACTGGGTAAGTTGTGGTTATATTTTACTCCAAAATTATTTGTGGATACCTGTGAATGCTACAGGATTAAGAGAAGGAAAGGGGGAAAGGGTACAACTGTCATTGGCTGTGATTTAATTGCTCACAAAAATGCAGCACAAAATAATTCAATTCCCGTTCTTGAAATGCAAGGCTGCTTGATCAACAGTTGATAGTATGATTAAAGTATCTCTCTTCGAAACCTGATTGCAAATCCCTAATGAATATATAGTCTATTAGCTGTGACACTTTCAGAAGTCAACCATTAGTGACTCTTCAACTGAACAGGATTATGAGAAAAATGTAACTGATGATGAAATGTACTTTAGTTAAGCCTCTACTTATTAATGGTATGGAGATTGTGACATTATGTTAGCCACATGGTGGTTTAAGTATGAATAGGATTAAATGAAGGATGTCTGTAAAGGTCCAATTCCACACTTGGTTAGAAGTGCACAGTCCTATAAATCTCAAAAGATAAAAGGCTGTTTTGAGCTGTAAAACGGTTCTGGCAGTAACTCTTCTTTGCATGTAAGAACACAAAACATGATCTAACATTAGATTAAGTATTTAATTATTTAAAATGGACACACGTAAAATATTTAATATGGACACACGTAAAATATTTAATATGAACACACGTAAAATATTTTGATTATACATATGCATCAAATGTGTTGCTTGATCACTGAATAACCCTTGTGTATATAGATTTATCCAAGTTTGTTAATTATGCAGAGTGCGGAGAGAAGTTTATACTTTACAGATTAGATCAGGTGAGACAGAATGTTGGGATATCTGTCAGTCGTGTTCATATCTAGAGATTGACATTAACTTAGGCATAGGGAACAAAGATTTCATATACTCTGATGAATGTCATGAAGTGTTCCCCTGAGACAGTGGAAAATGTTCTGTTCATCGTCACCATCTGCTCATTACGTCATGAGCAAAGTAAAAGGAATTATGAATCTTTTTTAACCTTTTTCAACCTAGTTACATATTTCTTTCTGACCAATATTAAAAAAAAGTATCTGCATTAGAGTAATGAAACATAGCCTTCTTTCCATTCATCTGTTTAAATTACTACCTAATACATCAATAGCCGGAGAATTACTTTCATCACGCCTCCTTTCTTTACTTTGACCGCTTTTTGTCTATTTCCTCTCATCGCAAAATGGAATGGCTACATTCCAGAGTAACCATGTCATAATTTTTCATCAAGAGTTCTGGAAAGAAAAATGAAAATCCAGTGGCAGGTTGGACTGGTGGATTAGTGAATCTTGGTTTTGTTCCCTTTATAGGCTAATTGAGGTTATTGTGTATAGAGATGGCAGCTGGGGGTTGGGCAATTTACTTGAATGGAGATCAACGCAATGAATGCAGTGACTTCATCACTGCAGTTTAGCTCCCTTTTAAATGACTTTACCTAACAAGTATGTTTCTAAAGTTGTGGTTGGAATACTTATTCCCCTGTCCCACTTAGGAAACCTGAACGGAAACCTCTGGAGGCTTTGCGCCCCACCCAAGGTTTCCGTGCGGTTCCCGGAGGTTCCCTGAGGTTTTTTGTCAGTTTCGACCATTAGGGAGACTGACAAAAACCTCTGGGAACCGCACGGAAACCTTGGGTGGGGCACAAAGCCTCCAGAGGTTTCCGTTCAGGTTTCCTAAGTGGGACAGGGGCATTAGGAAGAGATATGGGCTGTAAGCACACCAATACCTCATTGGATTTTTTGCTGGATTGAATATCAAAAAAAAAGAAAAATGTCACACCTGAGAAAATGCATTTTCTTCCTTCATTCATTGAGTCTGAAATGTTTTTCTGCACATATATATCAGAAGTGCAACCAATAGAGTGATCACTATTTGGGAAAGACACAAAAAGCTGTAAAGGGGTATGGTCTGAGTGCAGGTAGATGGGACTAGGGGAAAACAAATGGTCGGCACGGACTGGAAGGGCCGAGAGGGCCTGTCTCCGTGCTGTAATTGTTATATGGTTATATGGTTATATGGTTACATAACTCGATGGGTCAGGCAGTATCTCTGGAGAAAAGGAATTGGTGACGTATCGGGTCCCGAAACATCACCTATTTCTTTTCTCCAGAGACGCTGCTAGAACTGCTGAGTTACTCCAGCTTTTTGTGTCTATCTTCCATTTAAACCAGCATCTGCAGTTCCTTCCGACACTATTCGGGACCGGTTATCTGGCTGATTGCAGAGAGAGCGACATGGATTATAAACCCCACTGATGTAAATGTCTCCATGTGTTCTCCCCTTTCTCTATAATGGGGAAATAATCTTGGCCATCAAAACAAAGTATTACAAATGCCATTTCTTCGGGGATTCTGTTGATCTCCCGTTAGGTTGCGGTGAACAAATAACAAGCCTGACCCACCTTTTCTCCTTCCTCTCCACAATAATAAATCAACCCCGTTATACAGAATGGTATTTATGTTTTGAGTGACAGGCGTCTGTCCATTACTCTACAGACCTAATGTTCTTTCCTCTTCCCTGCCTTTAATTTTTGGGTACATAATCTATCACTTAGCATAAGATGTTAGCTGTCAGTTTGTGACAGTCTTGGTATCTTTGCATTCCTATAGTCTTTAATTTAGATTATATCTTTCCCTCTCCAAGTCCAACTCTCATGGTGATATTCTCTAATATTCATGGCATTGAAATTCAATTTCCTTGATATCCTTCCATGTTGTGTAAATCTGCTCCCATCTCATTCCAATAAATAATAATACCCGGTTCCTGTGTTTACTGTAACCTCGATCATGATTGAGGGGGACTTGATTGAGGTCTTTAAAATGATGAAAGGGATAGACAGAGTTGACGTGGATACGTTTTTCCCATTGAGGGTAGGGAAGATTCAAACAAGAGGGCATGACATGAGAATTAAGGGACAGAAGTTTAGGGGTAACGGAGGGGGAACTTCTTTACTCAGAGGGTGGTGGCTGTGTGGAATGAGCTTCCAGCATAAGTGGTGGAGGCAGGATCGATTTTAACATTTAAAAGTAAAGTGGATAGGTATATGGACGTGAAGGGAATGGAGGGGTATGGTCTGAGTGCAGGTAGATGGGACTAGGGGAAAACAAATGGTCGGCACGGACTGGAAGGGCCGAGAGGGCCTGTTTCCGTGCTGTAATTGTTATATGGTTATATGGTTATATGGTCATGATGCATTGTCTATAGTCAGTAAGTTAACAAAGTCAGTAATGATAACTTGGTTGTGCCACAATTATCCGCTGGTGAGGATAACATGCTTGCATATTATATAATTTACCAAGGGAGCTAAGAGAGCTAATTTGGACACACTAAAAATAGCATATCTCTGAAATCTGTCACATTTAGTTTCAATAAATAGGTCCAACATCCGTTGCTCGTTCGTGATGAATTGTACAACTATGTTGCATCGTGGGTTGACGATCAGCAAGATTATCAACAAGGTGATCAGTAAGTGGTGCAGAAATGAAGCCCGATCGTGTATGCTGAATGTGGAATACAGTGGCAACTACACATTGATCTCCATTCCTGGACTTCGATTCCATTAGATTCAATGGAACAGCACTTCAGAAATCTGGTATCGGGTGCATATGCTGTGACATTATGTTTCTATCACATGCAACTGTAGCTGCCATAACATCAGAATCAGTGCCAGACTTTTCAGAAATGGTGAGGCAAGATTTCAAGCAGCAAAAGGTTCTAGATTGTAACATAAAGTGTCAGCAGAAAGCAATTGACCCTTGTTGTTGTTAATAGTTAATTAAGATTGTTTTACAGTTTATGATATGGGTCAAAATAGCGTGAAGACAAAGATTTAATTATGAAAGGTGAAGGAAGTTTAAGGAGCTAAGAAAACTTCCTACTTCCATGTTATGCTATTTCTAAGATTATGAAATACTCTGTACCATGTGTGCTTTTCTTAGACTGTTTACAAACTTAACGGGGTTGATTATTCCTACCTCACTTAATGCACATTTATCCTCATGAATGTAAGTATATTCTATAAACACAATCGTTTAATATGATGGATTGAACTGGGTTCCACAATCATTTGCTTGACCCTGTCAAAACTCTTCTGAGAATCTCAATCAACTTAAGTGCTTTGTTTCTATTTAAAGGCCCCAAAAATGCAACGACAATAGTGCATATTTGTGGGGAAATTACTGCATGATGCACTGAGGCAAGGGTGGCAATAGATGGCTGATGTCTGCTTCAACAACTGTAATGGCATGAACTTGGTCAGGTTCAACCTGCTGGAGTGGAGTTAATTTACAGGATAAATGGGAAACTGTTCACCAAATCTTTAGACATTGAGCTGCAACAGGCTGGTGATGCCTGTGTCACTTTGTTGACTTGTTCACTGAATCATATGAAAGGATGGGTCTTACAGTAGTACCTGCAAAGCAAAGGTTCTCTGCCAACTTGGCTCCCCCTTTGCAATACTGTTCTCCAACAATAAAGGTCCACAACATCACATTCCGAATATCAATCATGTTCAGAAAAAACCTACCCCTCGGATCCCCTTTTAGCTGCATTAAAAGAATGCCTTCCTTTTATTTAAACCCCTAGCAAGGGGCAAAATATATTTTTGCGGGCTGGATGAATCTGTGTACCACGTGTATATGGAGTGCGTGAGGCTGCGGCCACTGTTTCAGTCCCTAAAGGGGCTGCTCCGTGCCTTCTGGCTGCATTTTACACCCACCATCCTCTTCTTTGGGCACCCTGTGCGTAGGTGAGAGGGTAGGGCTGAAGATGTCCTGGTAGCGTTGCTCCTGGGCCTGGACAAGCTGGGCCATCGGTGAGTCACGGCGCCAGGGGGAAGAGGGCTCTGCCCGAGCCAGCTGCCTGCCCCTTTCCCGGGGTTACGTCTGCGCCCGGGTGGTACTAGGAAAGGGATTACGGGCACCCTGGGGGATTTCCGGGACCGTTGGGCTCGGAGGAGGGTCGAATGTATCCTGGTCAAGGATTGTAATATAGTTGTTTAGTCGTATATTTGTTTGGTCTTGTACTAGGGTGGTGGGTTCTGTTTTGTTTTATAGTGTTGCAAATACTATTTTAACATTTGAATAAATATTTTTGATTTAAAATAGAAGGGGGGAAAGATGATGAAGTGGACTGTCACCTTCAGTGAGTCATCTCAGCCTTGTGAGTTGAAGGGTATGTGAAGATCAACATGTGAACCACGACACAAAGATCTACTGGGTAGGTGGTCCCTGCTCTCCTGAATCTTCCTGAGTCCAGGGCTGCCAACAAGTGCAACCAACGTTGGTAACATTTGCTGGGACAACCGACTGACTGGTTAAGCAAATCAATGACGGCATCTTCTCCGAGGCCAACATGTGCAGTATTGAGAGCCTAATTACATGTCTGGCTAATTGGCATTGACTGTTTTGGCACTGAGCATGCAGCAGACGTACCATTTTGAACTTCGTCACAGGAAGAGATTACCAGTTGGACAAAAAAAAAGATTCAAAGATATTCCCAAAGCATCCGTGAAGGAGTATAACAATGACACTGACGCTGCTCCATGTTCACTCAGAATAGATGAGGGAGTGCATTGAGAACCTTGGGTCAATTGACTATTGGTACATAGACACTCAGCCCAAATGGCAGAGGGTGCAAATCATCACCAAACCAACTCACCAGATCGCCCAATCACGTATCTCTCGCTAACCTGCGGCACAACCTGCCGATCCCATATTGGCCTCATCAGGAACCACTGAAGATTCAGAATTGGAGGGGTAGCAAGCTAGCCCCAACCTTGATTTATCACAACACCTTTTCTTCAATATAACAGAGAAGCAATATTTAAATGCTGTCAGAGAGTCCTATGATTGATGTGCCTGAGTCACAGCAAGTGGCTTTTGTCTTTATTCTGTTGCGTTATTGGTACTTGCAAATGGGAGAGAGAATAAAATAACTGCTCCTCCAGTCCACTTAAGCACATTTTATTTGGTTCATCTATCCTAATGACCTAAACCGTTGGCCCAGGTAAAGCCTCCAGAATACATTTACATCACAATTAATTGGTCATTACGAAGCCAGTCTCAGTTTCGGACAAACTCTGTTTCCAGCTCCTGCCTGCCAACCCCTGGTGGTAGAAATGATGACAGATCCATTTTAGACAACCTCAACTATCTCAGATAAAGGTGATGTACTGCACAAGCTTTTGTGCCGATTGTTTCTTGAGAGGCCTGAGAGATCATTTGACCTTTGAAAGATTGAAGCATTAGCTGCTGTCAGTTGTCTGAACTGTTCAAGTGGTTCTAACATTGCGGTGGTTGATACGTATTCTTTTCGGAGAGAAAGGGAATTAATGAAAAAGAATTAGAGCTGAAGCTGGCATTTGCAAATAATGAGAGATGCCTTGGAATTCTCCATGCTCTCAACGAACCTGATCAACGTGCCTGCAGTTTTCTGAGACGTTACACGGTGGCGCAGCAGTGTAGTGGCTGCCTTAGAGCGCTAGAGACCCGGGTTCGATCTTGACTATGGGTGCTGTCTGTGCAGAGTTTGCACGGTCTCCCTGTGACCGCGTGGGACTTCTCCGGGTGCTTCGATTTCCTCCCACATGCTAAAGACATGCAGGTTTGCAGGTAAATTGGCTTGGTATAATTGTACATTGTCCCTGGGATTGTGCTAGAGTGCAGGGATCGCCGGCTGGGATGGACTCTGTGGGCCGAAGGGCCTCTTTCAGTGCTGTATATCTAAACTAAACTAAACAAAGCTATGACCCTCCAGCAAGGCAGTGGAGCTATCATTGCAGGTGGGTTTGCAGAATGCTGAGGGTGAGGATGACGAGGATGAGGGAACTAGCAGTGGTTACCTACAGAAATAACGCTTTAGCAAGATGCGATCTTGCTAAAGCGTTAAGGGTAGGGAAGATTAAGGGTAAACCCATTAAGGGTAGGGAAGATTCAAACAAGAGGGCATGACATGAGAATTAAGGGACGGAAGTTTAGGGGAAACGTGAGGGGGAACGTCTTTATTCAGAGGGTGGTGGCTGTGTGGAATGAGCTTCCAGCAGAAGTGGTGGAGACAGGATTGATTTTAACATTTAAAAGTACAGTGGATAGGTATATGGACGGGAAGGGAATGGAGGGGTATGGTCTGAGTGCAGGTAGATGGGACTAGGGGAAAACAAATGGTCGGCACGGACTGGAAGGGCCGAGAGGGCCTGTTTCCGTGCTGTAATTGTTATATGGTTATATGGTTATATGATGAGGTGTTGGACACTGTACTCACCTGTTTCAACGGTTCAACATCGGTCTCTGCCATTCCTCCCAGTAACTGACAACATCTGCTCGAGTAACTAGATTGATATTCATAACTGAACATTATGGACTCTGCAGCTACCTCCAAAGTAAACATAGAAACATAGAAAATAGGTGCAGGAGGAGGCCATTCGGCCCTTCGAGCCAGCACCGCCATTCATTGTGATCATGGCTGATCGTCCCCAATCAATAACCCGTGCCTGCCTTCTCCCCATATCCCTTGATTCCACTAGCCCCTAGAAGTAGGCTCTGTACTGGAAGGTTTCAAACACAGCTGTCATATCACTGGCTGGCAGAAAGACTCACAACACGTTGGTTGTTCTCTCTGGAACGTTGGGATTGAAGGGGACACCTAATAGAACTATATAAACCTATGAGAGACTTAGATAGGGTAGACACCCAGAACTCGGGTTTTGCTCGGGTTGGACTAGAGGGCATAGGTTTAAGGTGTGAAGGGCAATGTTTAAAGGAGATGTGCAGGTCAGGTCTGTTACAAGGTGAGTGAGTGAAACATGCTGCCAGGGATGCTGGTTGAGGCAGATGTGATGGTGGCATTTAAGAGGCTTTTGAATAGGTACATGGGTGGGGGGGGGCTATGGATCAAGTGCAGGCAGAGGAGATTAGTTTAATCTGCCATCATTTTCAGCACCGACATTGTGGGTCAACGGGAAGTTTCCAATGCTGTATAGTTTAGTTTAGAAATACAACGGGAAACAGGCCCTTCAACCCACTGAGTCCGTGCAGACCAGTGATCCCTGAAAACTAAATGCTGTTTTGCACACACTAGGGACAATTTACAATTATACCGAGCCAATTAACCAACATAACCAGTACGTCCCTGGAGTGTGGGAGGAAATTGGAGATCCCGGAGAAATCCCACGCAGCCACGAGGAGAACATAAACCCTGTACCGACAGCACCGGTAGTCAGGATTGAACCTGGGACCCTGGCGCTGTAAGACAGCAACTCTGCTGCTGGGCCACAGTGCCGCCCACTCCCAAGCTACTTCTCACTTTGATGCGAGTGACTGGCTGACGTACTCTTTAACTACTTGTGGTTCTGAAATGGAGACAGAAGGGACTGCAGATATTGGAATCCTGAGCAAAGAATCCAGACTGGTAAAGCATGCAGGCAGCATTTGTGGAGGGAAATGGGACAGCTTAAGGAAGGTTTTGTGCTGTGCCTCTGGTTGCAGCTCTGAGGAGCCAGCGTCTATGAAATCCAACAGTAAATTGTAATGATTCCCCATCTAATACGGCAAATTGTGGGCATGGATTCAGGATGTCATGACCATTGTCAACAGGAGTAATGCATATTTTCTATCTCCTGTCACAACTGTACCTTAAACTATGGCTCAATGCCGCTTCCGATTTTGAAGGAACATAATATCACTAATTTCTGCTCCACTGGATCAGCGGTAGAGCTGCTGCCTTACAGAGCTTACAGTGGCAGAGACCCAGATTCGATCCCGGCCATGGGTGCTGTCAGTACGAAATCTATACGTTCTACTCTTGGCTGAGTGGGTTTTCTCTGCGATCTCCGGTTTCCTCCCACATGCCAAAGGCGTACAGGGTTGTAGGCTAATTGGCTTGGTATCAATGTAAAATTGTCCCTAGTCCCAATTAATTGGAGCAGCTCCCAACTTGGGGGAGCTTTGCTGATTCTCTACCCACAACCGCCTTGTCTAGTTCCTTATAAAAAGTCCAAATGTCCTAATGACCAGTTGCTCTGCAGCAGCTGTGCCCTATATTTTCCTCCATCATCTCAACTCACTGGCAATGTTCTTCATTCTGTGCACCACCGAAATCCAGAAGATCTTGTGGAACTGAATTATGGAGTCCTCAAGTGACCACAGCACCATTAAATAAGTGTTAATGGACAAGACAAGCCATGCTCATCTTACTTCCCTGTCAACATTAGATAGATAGCAAAGTCATGTTACATTCTTTGCTTGCTGTCTAGTTTCATTTTATTTTAGTTTCATTTAGAGATACAGCGTGGAAACAGGTACTTCAGCCTACCGAGTCCGCAACGTTCAGCTATCCCCGCAAACTTACACTATCCTACACAAACTAGTGTCAATTTACATTCATACCAAGCCAATTAACCTACAAACCTGTACGTTTTTGGAATGTGCGAGGAAACCGAAGATCCTGGAGGAAACTCACGCAGGTCACGGGGAGAACTTTTTTTACTCGCAGGCATTTTTCAGCAAGTTGAAAAATATGCCACGACCTAGCTGAGGCCTCGAGTACGGGGAGAACGTACAAACTCCGTACAGACAAGTACCCGAGGTCAGGATCGAACCTGGGTCTCTGGCGCTGTAAAGGGGCTGTCCCACTGCGGTGACCTAATCCGCGAGTTCTGGCGAGTTTGCCCTCGACTCGTACTCGCAGCATGGTCGACACGAGGTCCTAGGAGCTTTGTAACTGTCCTTCATGCTCGAGGGTAGTCCCCTCGTACTCGAGGCCTCAGCTAGGTCGTGGCATATTTTTCAACTTGCTGAAAAATGCCCGCAAGTAAAAAAAGGTCGCCATGGAAAAAATAGATACTTTTTTTACTCGTAAGTTTAGTTGAAGCCGGTCGTAGTATGTCGGCATGTTATTCGTAGGTAATCGAGGGTAGTCAAAGGTAACCGTAGATAGTCTTCAACATAGTCGAAGGGGGGTCAAAGGAGATTGAAGGAGGTTGTCTTCACTCTCCACTATTCGGTGTCCAATTTTCCAGAAGCTAGTCGAAGCTAGTCTTCAACATAGTTGAAGGAGGTCTTCTACAGAGTTGAAGGAGGTCTTCAATATGACATTTTTGCAAAATGTCCTAAACTCTTCTAAACTCTCCACCAGTTTGCCGCAGTGGGACAGCCCCCTAAGGCAACAACTCTACTGCTGAGCTACCATGCTGCCCAATGTAAATGCCAATATAAATCACCTGTCAATATAAATGTTCACATCTAAAGCAATTAAAAATGAAATCAATGCAAACGTTAGGAATAATTATCTTTTAAAAATAACCGGAAATACTTAATAGTTCAATATAGACAAAACAATTAAAACAAAGGTGACAAATAAAAGTAGATTATTTTCAGTCCAATGGAGGAATCATATCTGAAATGTCTCATAACCATTACTCCCACACATGCTGCATGACCCCCAGGTTCCTCCATCACTTTGTGTTTTGCTCAATAGTCCAGCACCTGCAGTTCATTGTGTTGGAAAGTTTAACTGCTTATTTTTACTCTCATTTCCCGTAGCGTAAAGAATCGATTCAAATATATGGGCTCACATGTTGAGAGATGGAATTAGGAAGGCAATTAACCGCTCAAGTCTGTTTATCCTTCAGCGAGATCATGTTGATGCTATCTTAGACGTGGCTCCATTTTACTATTCTTTCCCCACATGCCTTGACTCCAATATACTGTTAGTATCTGTCAGTCTTCACCAGGAATATACTCAATAGATTGGCCACAGAGATAGAGAATTCCAATGTTTCATGATAGTCCGATAGAAGATATTTCAGCTCATCTCCATCTTTTTAATGGAGAATTCCTTATGTTGAAAATAATCCCTTATGTTGAAGGAGACCCTTCAGAAGAAGGGTCTCGACCCGGAATGTCACCCATTTCTTCTCTCCAGAGATGCTGCCTGTCCCGCAGAGTTACTCCAGCTTTTCGGGTCTATCCTATCCAGCCTTTAGTTCGCCGGGCTGGGCCGAGCCCCAGGCTGCTGCGGGACCTCCCGTGGCCCTGTCCAGCATCGAGGCCTATCCCTGCTTCCCACCATCGGCCATCGTTCCGTCCTCTTCTCTAGTGGGAGCAGAGGCCGAGCTTGGCGACAACCCCCCCCTCCCCCCCCCCCCCCCAGGCCCATTCTCGTTGTCTCTCTTCGCTCTGCCGGTTGCCTAGCCCAGTCCTGGTCGGCTCCACACTGGCACCTAGGCCCGATCCAGCACAGCTCTATAGCTCTTGCCAGGAGCTCCCTTCTACGCTGGCGCAGCACTCACCGGGAGCTCCCTTATTAACACACCAACATGACAATAAATGTACAATAAACGGTAGGCTAACTGGCTTCTGTAAATTGCCCCTACTGTGTGGGGTGATTGTGGTTGGCATGGTCACAGTGGGCAGAAGGGCCTTTTTCCCACGCTGTATCTCTAAACGAAACTAAATAATAAATTATCAATTACTTGGTAACCAGACCGGAATAGTGCAAGCCAAAGTATGTCACCCCACCCTTGTACAAAGTCCATTGAATTATTTGCAGAAGTCGGATTGTGGTTTGGGCTGTACATTGTGTTCCAAGAACCTTATGTTTGACACGAAGATGAATATAGCCCAACCTCAAAAAATCTTCTAAATTCAATCTATCTCAGGAAACAACCTTGTGAGACCTCTCCAAAGCAAGTGCATGAAAACAAAACGTAGTACTTAAGATGGAGTTTCATCATAGATTAGTATCAAAACTTCCCTTTATACTGTATGCCCTTTGCAATAAAGGCCAACATTCCATTAACTTTCCAAATTAATGTACCAACTTTTTACATTTTATGTACTCCTCCATATTGTTATTTAAATGGAGTTAAAATGCAAAGTGTTATGTTGCAACAGGACCTCCAGAGATCCTGTTGCAACATAACACTTTGCATTTTCACTCCATTTAAATAACAATTTGCTTTTTCATTTTTCCTTCCCAAAGGATAACCTCCCATTTCATACATTAAGCCACTTACTTGCCCATTCACTTAGCTGTCCATATCTCTTTTGTGTGTTCTTTGAGTTCTTCACACAATTTGTTCATCCACCTATCTTTCAATCTTCAGCAGATCTCATGACAACGCACTGTTTCGTTTGCCCAAACTATCATGTAGATTATTAATTGTTGAGGCCCCAGCATAGACTCCCTGTGGAACCCCATTGAATGTGGATCTGTTCTGCGCCAGGCTTAATCTGAGACCCAGGATCCAAGCACAGACCCAACATTATAAATGTTAGGAAATCTCAGCAAGATTCTGAGCTTCTACTGTCGGGAAGAACAGTCAGAAAAAGGCTGGCAAGTCACAGAGCCCAGGACCTCAACGCCAAAACCTTTCAACATGCCGAGAAATACCAGCAGTTTCCATGCAAATTTAGAAAGTGTTTACATTAATTTTGGCTCTTTGACAGAACAAACCACTTAAACTCTCTACTTCTCTTTTCCTGAAGAAGGTTTATTTTTCTTTTTCAAGTAATAACAATTTTTCTTTTTGCAAGCTATTTTGGAGCAGTTTTCACTTCAGGTTATGAGAGAGCAGTTCATACTGAAGCATTACTGACAGTCTGAAGCATTCAAAATCCCTCCTCTGACTTTTTCTTTCTGATGATGGATTAAATGTACATCTTCATTTAGGAACTTAAAATTGGTAAAAATTATTTTCTCTACTTGCCTTGTCAAAATCCCACATCTCTTTGATATGAAGAAGCATGTGGTATGACTTGAGGCAAATAACAAGGACGTATCATAGGACATCCTGCCTGTCATTTGTATCATGGCTGCAACAAAAATGCTGTTACCCTTTTTAGCCAGAGCTTTGGCATTCAGATATATTGCGCATTCATTTTAAAAGGGTACTCTGCAATTAACACAGCAGCAATTTTAAAATTTGGAGGTGCAAAGCTGAGTATTTTATTAATGGCGCTTGGAAATCAACCTGGTCCAGGCGCATATTCCTTGGGTGGGCAGAAGATCGCTGGGTGAGGAAGCACTGATTTATTACCTGACTAGTATCCAGAGGCTACGAGCTCTGATCCAGAAACAAGAGTTCAAATCCTGATATGACAGCTGATGAATTTAAATTCAAATATTTAAAATAAAAATGCATTGCGGTTAAAAGCCCATCTGGTTCACGATTTTTCAGGGGTGTCCTTGACTGGTCTGCAGCTTTACAGGCACATTAATTGCAACAACACGACAAATAAATATACAATGATTTATCAGTTATACTGTATAACCAGAGCATGATAGTGCAAGCTGAAGTACATAGTGCATTCTTATAAAAAGTCCGTAGTGGTTCTGTGTTGAGGTGGGATTGTGATTAGGATAAAGCAAGATAGTTCCAGAGCGTGCATGAGGTTGATTAGAAGAGGATGTTCTTGAACCTGGAGATATCAGTTATTAGTCTCGTGTACTAGTTTTCTGATGGTAGCAGTGAGATCAGGGGCTGTCCAGGGTGATGTCGGTCTTTGATAATATAAGCTGTCTTCTGGAGGCAGTGCTTTCTGTCGAGCTTCGATGATGGTGAGGTCAATTTCCATGATTGACCGAGCAATGGACCAGGGATTTATGACTAATAATGATGGAGGATCCGCCAGATACTTCAAAAACAGGGTGGTGCATGAGTTGGAGGGGAACCCAAAGGTGGGTTTGGTGGACCTACTGCCCCTCGCGTTCCTAGTGGTAGGGTTCACAGTTTTAGGAAACGCTGTTGTTGTATGTAACTGAAGGGTGTCTTGGACGTGGAACACTGTGTTTTGATGATGGCGGGAATGTTTTTAGGGTTGTTGGGGTGTCAATTTGTTTGTGGATAGTGTTGGGCTTCAATGTACAACAATGACAAATATTGGGAACAAAATAAAATAAATAAAATGATAGCGACCATTTAATTTTGAATATAAATCACTTTATTGCGCACAATGATTTTTACTGATTGCTGGAGTCGCTTTTTGTTGTGTGTTCTTATTTAGCACTAAGTGAGGTGAATGTAAAGTTAATTCCACTGTTGGGCATGTTCAATTAGAAAACATTGAATGTAGGTTGGAACCACTCAGAAGTTGTTGAGTAGTCAATAATTACACAAAGATAGATTGATGATAATTTTGAGAAATAAATGTCATTGTTCTCTCTGTTTGATTTTGAGGCAATGATGAACTATTCCCACGTACATATATGTGCTTGCTCCAGGCATGGCTAAAACCACCCACGGCTGATCAAGTGATGTGTATTCCAGGTGAAAGCATTTTTCTGAGTGGTTGCCCGCTTTAGAGTCATGGACTATACAGCACAGAAATGGGCCTTTCGGCTCTACTCAACCATGCCAACCACACTACCAAACTCTGTTGCACATGGCGAAGCTTTCCTATCCATGTACCTGTCCAAGTTATTTTTTTAATCTTGCAATTCTTCCACCTCTATCACTATCTCAGGCAGCTCGTTCCACACCGCTACCAACTTATGTGATTAAAAGGTAGCCCTTTAGGTCCCTTTTTAATCGTTCCTCTCCTAACTTAACCCTACACACTCTCATTTTAGATAGTTTTACTTGGGGGGGAAAGACTGTGGCAATTCATCTTATCTATGCTCTTTGTGATTTTATAAACTTTCTACTAGGTGACCCCCTTAGCCTGCACCACTCTGGAGAAAAGACCCAGCCTTCTCATCAACTTCTAATAACTCAAATCTTCCAGACCTGGCAACGTCCTCGTAAATTTCCTCCTGTCACTGATGTCTCGTAGATACAGTGTGGAAACAAGCCCTTCGGCTCAACTTGCCCACACCGGCCAACATGTCCCGGCTGCACTAGTCCCACCTGCCAGCTATTGGTCCATATCCCTTCAAACTTGTCCTATCCGTGTACCTGTCTAACTGTTTCTTAACTGTTAGGATCATCCCTGCCTCAACTACCTCCTCTGGCAGCTTGTTCCATACATCCATCACCCTTTGTGTGAAAAAATTACCGCTCAGTTTCCTAACCAAATCTTTTCCCCTTCACCTTAAATCTGTGTCCTCTGGTCCTCGATTCACCTACTCTGGGCAAGACTCTTCTGGGGCCATGTGCACTGCATGGCAATTGGTGGGCATTACAGTGCATGAGTAGTATCATGCAAGATTATTTTTTGTTTTGTACGTTTGGCTGTTTGGGTGGAACCTTTATTCCAGATTTGGCCTCCCATCCAGCGGAAGATCCTTGATTCCAGCTCACCTATCAAAGTGCAGGAAGAATTTTGAGTCTTATTAGCTCACTGGTGTTTTGGAGCTGAAATTGCCTGAAGCCATAACAATTGGTATTCATGAGAATCTGATATTTGATCCTGGTGACAATGGTTATTCCCAATGGTAGGTTTCAAATCGTGCCTCCAACAAAAAAAAGTTATTTGTTATTCATTGGAACTATTTCCTTGCAAATAATTAGTAATAGGGAACTCTTAGATTTAATTATTTCCTAATTTCCATGCAAATATCTAAGTAAAACCAGAAGTAAGTGTTTGTAAAAAGGTCTGGATTGTCTGCATTTGAAAACAAATCCCACAAAGCAGAAAATATCTTCATAAATCCGTTAAACTAGAGAGAAATGGTCTACTGTTTCATATGCAAAATGTAATTTGCTACGGATGCGGTAGAGACAGGAAGATGAGATGTAATGATCTCTCACATCCATCATGGATTGAATTAGCAGCAGGTTAATAAAGAACAGAATAGTTTCATAATTTCTGCATTGGTGGGGAGTTGCAACTAGTCCGTCCCATCAGACTTGAGGAAAACATGTCAGCTTTGTAAGTGAAATCAAAAGGAATTGCTTGCTTTTACCTGGGATTTACGGTCAAAAGGATTTTTTTTCCAGGATTGGAATGTAGGGTCTGAATTTGTCAACAACGTTTACAAGAGTGTTAAAGAAGGAACTGCAGATGCTGGAGAATCGAGGGTACACAAAAGGCTGGAGAAACTCAGCGGGTGCAGCAGCATCTAAGGAGCGAAGGAGATAGGCGACGTTTCGGGTCGAGACCCTTCTTCAGACTGGTCAGGGATCAGGGAAACGAGAGATATAGACGGTGATGTGGAGAGATTTTACAAGAGTGTTATGGTTTACCCAAGAAAATGGGTGTGTGGTTGCAAACCTTTCAGAGAGAGTTTCTTCCCAGCTGTTTTCAGGCAATCATCTTACCTCAACTAGAGAGCAGCCCTGAACCACTATCTACTTCATTAGTGACCCTCGCACTATCTTTGATTGGACTTTATGGTTTTACCTTGCACTAAATGATATTCCCTTATCATGTACCTATCTATACACTGTAAATGGCTCGATTGTAATCGTGTATCATTGTCTTTCCACTGACTGGTTAGCACGCAACAAAAGCTTTTCACTGTACCTCGGTACACGTGACAATAATCTACACTAAACGTAACCAATGTACACTGTAAGGATGGTGGCTGCCAGCCCTGCGGTGATGGCTCATGCTGCCAGTGCGGAAGGTGCTGTTCGCTGGTTGCCAGGCTCACCAGGGGACTAGAACCTTGGCTCGCCCCATTAGAAGATGAAGCAATAATGTCTTGCACTAAAATGCAGACTGCATGTCTTCAATAGAAGCCGTGCAGAAGTGCGAGAGGCATTCAAAAATAAAGTTGATCTGGAAATATTGAAGAATGGCGCATCGAGATTCCTGCTCCATAGGTATCACTGTGCAATAGAGATGTTCTTCTACAGGGGAATGGGAAACCCATCGTAAACACCCGCAATAATTAATAGGATTTGCACCTAATAATCATATGTTCCAATACATCCTCACGTGCTTTGTACTGTTGAATGCTTCAATCGTATGCACAGCTTCCACCCACTGCATCAAGTTGGATGCATCGCCAAACACATCACGGACATTCTTCGGTTTAAACCAGCATCTGCAGTTCCTTCCTACACATGTAGCATTCACTGATACATAGTAGCACAGCGCAGGAGTAGGCCCTTTGGTCCACAATGAGCTTCCCTCTGCCTTGTAAGACAAGGTGGTGCAAACTGCAGCGGCAGTCCATTCCCAGGGTAACAATCTTGACTTAAACTGCATGGAGGAGACAGTGATCACCATAACCAGAGCTGCTACTGGACCAGTGGTCAAAAATAGCAGGGCCAAAGCGATAGACGATGATGGTATCTTTGCATTTAAACTCCTCTCATGCTTCCGTGGGCCCTCTCAACTCATAATCTTATCTGATTTACAATTTAAAGATGGTGCAAACATTTGCCTCTTATTAGTTCCCCTCCTTACAACAGCACTGCCCTTGTGGCTTCCTCCCTTCAGATCAGCCAACAATGCAAACTCATCAAGAGGTGAGGGTGGAGAGTCTCGAGCTGCCACTTGACTTGACAAGCCTAGCCATTGGCTCCCTGTATTGACAATATATTCAGGTATTGATAATGTTTCAGATCGTTAGGTAATAGTCACCTTGATCCAGCCAGAAATGGTAGGGAATTTGTCAGATCCCCAGAAGTAAAGTTGGACACATTTTACTGCAGACTTCTCAGGTAAGGACTTTGGAAACATTCTTCAAAGGAGACTGATGGGTAGGTGTAATATAATGCCTGAAAGTCAAGCTTGTCAAGGAGTATGAAGAAATCCAGCACTGATTTTGTAAAGGACACAGTGAAAAAGCTGAATCCTGCCCTTTCCAGGATGGAGATACTGGCCAACTCATTTAATGCAGCGTTTCAAGTGTAGTGGCTCAGGTTCCATCGCACTGTCATTCTATCTGTACCCTTGATGGTGCCCGTTTATCAGCCATATCCGATCACTGTTGCTCTTGCCAAGACAGTGCAGTTCTTCTGGAGCACGAGCTGCTGGAGGTCAGACTTCCTTCCCTGGAAAACTAAAAGCCCATTTCTTTATCCAAATGTTGATACATGCTGTCCCACAGAATCCCCTCCAATAACATGGACACCACTGATGCCAATCCTCTGGTCTATAGTTTTTTAGTTTGTCCTTGCAGCCTTTTATTGGTATATTAGCCACCCTGAACTTTCAGGTGATAATCCCCTTTGTAGCCATTCTTTTACTCTTAATATATCTGTGACTTTCCTTATCTTGCCTGCCAGATCCATTTCATGCCTTTTGTTGTCTTCCTGATTTCCCTCTAACTGTGCTGCTACACTTAGGGAAATCCAGCAAATCTCTTGGGTGTAAGATGTGCTGCTTCAATTCTTACACCCAAGAGATTTGTTTGATCTTGACTGCCTAACCTGATACATCTCTTGTCAATTCTTCCCTTCCCTCCCGCTCCACCCCTTCCCCGGGCACTTTCCCTTGCAACCGCAAGAGATGCTACACTTGTCCCTTTACCTCCCCCCTGCACTCCTTTCAGGGATCCAAGCAGTCCTTCCAGGTCCGACAGAGGTTCACCTGCACCTCCTCCAACCTCATCTACTGCATCCGCTGCTCTAGATGCCAGCTGATCTATATCGGTGAGACCAAGCAGAGGTTTGGCGATCGTTTCGCCGAACACCTCCGCTCGGTCCGCAATAACCAACCCGACCTCCCGGTGGCTCAGCACTTCAACTCCCCCTCCCATTCCACATCCGACCTCTCGGTCCTGGGCCTCCTCCACGGCCAGAGTGAGCAACACCGCAAGCTGGAGGAACAGCACCTCATATTCCGCTTGGGGAGTCTGCATCCTCTGGGCTTGAACATTGAATTTTCTCAATTCTGTTAACCCTTGCTGTCTGATCCCCTTCTCACCTCTCCCTCAGCCCTCGGGCTCCTCCTCCTCCTTTTTCCTTTCTTCTCCCCGTCCCCCCCCCACCTCCCATCAGTCTGAAGAAGGGTTTCGGCCTGAAACGTTGCCTATCTCCTTCGCTCCTTAGATGCTGCTGCACCCGCTGAGTTTCTCCAGCCTTTTGTGTACCCCTGATATATGCCTCCTTTTTCTTGATAGAGCCTCAATATTCTCTCATCATCCAGGGTCCCCTATACTTGATAACCTTACTGTAACATGAATTGCAAACTCTTGCTATTGCACTTTTTAAAAAGCTCCAGACTTGCTAGATAACAATTTACCTGCAAACTGTCTAAAAGTTCCTGTCTTGTACCTCAAAAACTAGCCTTGCCCCAATTTAGGATATTAACTTGTGGATCATTCCTATTTTTTCACTTTTTAAAACTAATTATGTTCACTGGCCACAAAGTGCCATCCCACTGACAATCATGTCCAGTTCTATTGAATGTCATTGTATTCCTGTGTGCAGTTTGTACAATAGGGTATTTGGTCACTTTGTTATGGCCACTTTTTCCCCATTATTTGTTTGTTGTGTTGGATGGAAGAAGTGAATGGCGGCGAATTAAAGCATCATGACTGCTGTCAGAACACCATACATTATTCTGCTTGAGATCTAGACATGTTCACAAACCAACTAGACATTGAAGGAGAGGAACCATTTTATATTGTATTATATCTTAAATGTTGACAAGTTAAATGTGTACTGTCCAAAGCACCTGGCAGAAATCCTACATTTCTTGTGATGCCATAGAAACATAGAAAAATAGGTGCAGGAGTAGGCCATTTGGCCCTTCAAGCCAGCGCCGCCATTCAATATGATCATGGCTAGATCATCTAGATGAGGTAGGGTAGGAAGACGTTGAAATAAATAAATTGTGGTGCGAAAAGGACAGAACAAATCAGGGCTGGCACCAGATGACCTCAGAAAGGGTGGATCCAAGAATGGCCCATTATGGGCTGGGGAAGATGTGATAATGAGGGGGTCTATTCGCTGATAAGACAGAATAAAAGACAGAACATCAGTGTTTCCATTGCTGTTAGTTCCCACATTGCTGTTAGTTCCCGCATTGCTGTTAGTTCCCACATTGCTGTTAGTTCCCGCATTGCTGTTAGTGTGATGGGATAACAGGGACAAAAACTGACAGTCCCACTATCAATACCATACACAATTTGTGTCATCATCTATTAAAGTATTTGCAATTTCCAAACTTTACTGCATATTGCTTTATCATGAGTGACTTGGGTTGGAATTTACTTTGATTAGCAATTGATTTATTAACATCAATATCCCAATAGCTATAGTTTGCGGACTCAACGCAAGTCTTACATGTTAAATCTGCGCAATTAGTACAAAATACTTACCACATATTATTGTTTGAAAAAAATGCAAGATCAACCAAAATGAATCACTGCAATATATTTATCTAGCATACTTCCCCAAACAATTGATTAGCATAACAACATCCACAATTTTTTTAGATTTAATTCGTTTTCTGCAATTGTAAGCAAAAAATGTATCGGTATCCCAAGTGCGAACAGCAAAAAATAATAATTGTATTTCAAACTTTTTAAAAAAAGATTGTACCTTTCAATGTAACTATTCTGGATGTATTAACTGCGAGTTTTGAGTAATGAGTTGAGAAAAGTGATCTGTTAAGATCACAAATAAATGTAAGGATGAGAATGAAAGCTCAAGGTAAAAGAAGTAAATTCAACTTTAGATGAGCTGCGAAGTGGACTGTTGATGGAAGGGTGCTAGTGGGGCAGTGATTGATGCACTCTGCCGACCTTTGTTTTCCTGAAGACATAGGATGACGAATCAGGTGGCGTAAAAGTGGCAGTACATTTGCTGACAGCTGTTTATTGACCCAGATCAGCTGCAATTGACCAGAATTCAACAATGGATCCAACCTTTGTTCAGTATGTTCATATTTTATTCCTCAGGATCTAACAAGAAACAATACGAGCAGAAACCAGTCACAGACAGGATTGTGATTCAACGGCTGAATTAGCAAATCCGAGTTTCAATAGTTAAACTGTGTGTCTGCTTTCAAGATATATAACCTTCTGGGGTTAAAGTAGTTGTAAATAGCTCAATAATCATGTTGACCAAGGTTCAAAGTATTCAATTTTCAGTGCAATACAACATCCTCAAAGTGAATGCATGAGGATGTTAAATTTTATTGGAAAACCAAGGTGCACAATATTGAACTGTGGTGATTATACCATTGGAAAAGTAATTCAGAGCCCTTGACTATTTAGCTTCTATTATTATTGGTACATCATTAGACATTGCTTTAAAAACAGGAGGAAGGGATGACCACCATTGTTAATGAAACGTCTGCTGACAAGCATGCGTCAGGTTTTGCATGCCTCATTTGAAGGGAACCTGATCTGTCTTAGCTTTCACAGAAAGGCTGTTTCCTAATATATACCGCACCATAAAGCCCGTTTGTAAGCATGGCATTCTCACAGAACCATTGTCTTATCTTTGTCTTATTTGTTGAAGAAGAAAAAAGGAGGGGGAAAAAACAAATCATGTCAAATGAGATGTATTTCCTTCCCGGGCCTCAGATGACAGCATGGTTTTTCATGCCTAATATAAATATAAATTACCTCCGGCTCAATACGAGGAATTTGACCTTTTCATCAGATTTTTTTATACTGCCATATCTTATAATTAAGCTCAGTTTTAGGTGAACCTTCACTGCAATGAATTTTAATTATTATTTTATTTTGAGTAGTGTAGGAAAACAGTGATCTTTTACGACAAAGTCAGGATGTATTTCATCAGTAAGGAATAATTTAAGTTGGCATTTTTGCCAATAGATCTCGTGAGAGTTTGGTTGTATCTTTAGTGCATATATCATCTAATTATTTTGCTATTGTTTGTAACAATTGCAGCATGAATGTTTGGAAACGGATTTCAAATCTGTAGGATATTTATGCATCGAGTGTGCTACATAATTTTCAATATTAGTCAGGAAGATGAGAAAAAGATTAAAAGATCTATCTGACTCTGGGATTTGTTTATAAAATGTACCTTGTAGTGTGAATGACTATAATTGCATTTCTTGTGCATGTTTTAAAGGAATATTTCACAATATTAATCCAGTCTTAAGAGGATTCGTTTTTGCACTCAAGTGGTTGGACTGGAGTTCGATCTTTACCTTATCTGTCAAGAGCACACAGTCTTATCCATTAGCAAAACCAATGCAAATCAAAGGAAGGCAGATAGCCAAGAGTGCAAAATGAAGAGTGAGTAAGAGGTCAAACAGACGGTTCGTAACAGACTACTGGGAAATTGGATAGGAAGTCGAGGGCCTGATTGGCGAGCAGCCCGTGGTTAGTTGCAGTGCGCTGTTAACACATTCCCCACTTGCGGGCTTGCATGCTGCAACATGGGAGTACAGGGCATACAACTCTGCTCCCTCTGAACTTGGCATGGAATGCAACCATAGAACTTGCATTCATAGAGCACGGAGACCAGTACACTTTGTACCCCACCCCCTCCTGTTTATGGCAACTATATTTTCCAAGGAGCAGGAGATGGAAGCAAATGAATTCAGAGGAGGGAACAGTAATATTTTGGAGCATATCAATGCCATAAAGGAGGAGATGATGGAAGTCTAGAAAGGTGAACCGATTCCCAGAGTCTGGCCAAGTGTACCCTTGGATGTTATCAGAAGTAAGGGAGGAGATTGCTCGGGCCCTGATAGATTTTGGTAACTGCATTAGCCAGAGCTGAGGTACCAGAACACAACTGAGGACAGCTAATAATGTGACTTTATTTAAGGAAAGCAGGGATAAGCCAAGAAAATACAGGCCAATGAGTCCAGCATCAGTGGTGGAAAGTTATTGAAGGTATTCTGAGCAATAGAATGTATTTACATTCGGAAAGGCAAGGACTGACAGTCAGTATGACTTTGTGATTGAGAATTCATGTCTCACAAGTGACAAAGAGGTGTGTCTAAAACTAGACCATATGTTTAGTGAGGGGAACAAGGTTTAAAGGAGATCTAAGGGGTAAATCCTTTCACACACAAAATAGGTGGTATCCGGACAGGCAGGATCAGTAACCACATTCCAGAGTCATCTGGATAAACACTTGAATGAGCAGGGCATAAAGAGATATGGAATTGAGCCAGGTAAGTGGGATTAGTATAGGCAGAAATGAAGGGCCTGTTTCTATGCTGGTGCATGACTGGGGCAGCAGCCGTGACCCCATTCATTTGCAAGTGGTACCTGAATATGATGGATTAGAGTTGGGCTTATGGTGATACTGTTCTCTTATAATACCAGCAATTCTTCCGGTGAATGTAATTGAAGATTCTGCTCACTATCAGGTATTGAAGTTAACAATGACAGAACATGGCCCTTACCGATATATTGCAGCGCGATGCAAACACTGCTCCAGATTTCCATCTAGTTGTACAATGACAAAGGATCAGATTAATAACACAATGGATGGTCTATGTCTCTTTATCAGCGCTTTCCATGATGTTTTAGCATTCTAGTCTTCACTGCCCTTTGTTCACAGTAAACCTGAAACCATTAAAATGAGCAGCCAATTAGACAGCAGCTATTTAATATTATCCTAACTAATGCCATTGCGATGCACATTTAATGAGTTTTTCAGAAGCATTTGCACAACACTCCAGCTGAACAATAATCTTGTACATCCCCCGATGGCAAAAAATAATGAATTGTGTTGGTGGTAATGAAAGTAACAACCTCACGGTCCTCATCCACTAGCAGAAAGGTCTGGGACTTGCACAGACCCGGTCCACAATGAGCCGAGTACCAGTTGCTGGTGCATTTGTCATTGGATTTCACAAGGGAGGATTCCTCCGGGTTATGGCTGGGAAGTTGATTTCTGTGATCCACTACCAGCCAGACCAATTCCCAACATGCTGATTAGGAGCAAAGCAACAGATTCTGACCAAGGATCTTCAATCTGAAATGTCAACTCAGCTTCTCTTTCCACACCTGCTGCCTTACCTTCTGCGTTTCTAGCATTTTTCTGTCTATCAGGGGCATTTAAATGGTGTTAAAAATACATTGGGGGGGGGGGGGGGGGGGGGGGGGGGGGGGGTGGGTTGATACTTTTGCCCCACACGTGCCTCATGTCAAAGGCAGTTCCAGAACCAGAAAGCCCAGTATACTAGCAGAGATTCACTCATCTGTAGTCTTGCTGTGTCTCTTCACCCAACTCTGAGCAGTGGCGAGATGGTTTCTGTGGCATATTGCAGCATGGTTGCAGTGGGGAGGGGATGTAGTGAGTCCAGATGGCAGGCAGAGCCCATCTCAAAGCAACCCAATTACAGAGTTGTCAATGGGGGATAAGGCTGTTGCACCCCAAAATAGGTCCACGGGATCATGATAAGCAATTAACTCGCTCATACTGTTTCCAATAAGATCAGCATGCTCACTTCATCGTGCCCAGCCACTTCCAGCATTGTTATAAACAGTGCAAGCTCAGTATAATGAACAATGGGTGCACAGTTCAGCACTGTGCAAATGTGGTTCAGTAACTAGAACACAAAAAGGCAGCCGACACTACTTCACTGAGAGGAGGACAAATTTGCCAGAACAAATTGACAGGTGTTCTGTGACTGAAAGCATTGTAGGAGATTGCGAAAAATGGCAACTGCAATATGTTCGATGCAGCTGCAGAAGCTGCTGCACAAAAGACGAAGAGGAGAGATGTAATCTTTTTTTCATGAGTCCAAGAGATCCTCCAAAGGCAGCGGGAGGAGAGAGTTGGCAGCAGTCAGTACCAGGAACGAGCTGTAGAGATTGGATATCATGCCATAAAATATGCAAGATTAAGATGGTCAACTCATCTCCAATGTGATATCCCATGAACTGCGACACCAACCTCAGCCATTTGCTCCAATGCAGCGCCCACCCCCCGAGTACTTCCCTTCCAACAGTCCCATTTAGCTACTCAACAAGGCAAGGCACAGTGCTTAAGCACATTGTTTGGGGTGTTTGCAAACACATTCCCTCACTTTCTGAGGGCAACGTTGCATGAAGACAGCAGCAGATAAGGGACCGACCTGAAGAAAGTTAGAGACACGGAAGGGATGGTGCTCGTCACCATTGGCATAGATATTACTAAGATACTGGTAAACAACTAGGCTGCGTTCATAGATTAGGAGAAGGCCATTGGGCCCATCATGTCCATGATGGCTGTCGACCGGAACAATTCTCCTGTTCTTTGTCCCCTTTTCCATTGTATTGAAACATTTCCTCACAGTGTTATATATATCTCATTCTCTCTTGATGGTCACAGTGGAACCGGTCTCCACCATATTTGCGGATAGTACGTTCCATACATTGAGAGGAGATGGCAATATTTATTCAAATGAGATAAAGTGTGAACAGACAATTGTTGTGTTTACAGATCAGCTATACATAGAAAGAACACATTCCAGCTTGCTTCCATCCATCCTCTTGCTTTGTTTGCTGGTGTTCCTTCTCCATAGCTGTTCATTAAATAGCTGGTGACAAAACATATGCCTCAATGCCAGTGACAAAATGTAGTGTGGATCACCGTACCTCGTGGCCCCACATTTTAGAGACCATAAGACATAGGAGCAGAATTAGGCCAATTGGCCTATTGAATCTACTCTGCCATTTGATCAAGGATGATCTATTTTTCACCGCCAACGCATTCATTTCAGAGCAGTGCAGCAGCCATGTCACTGGCAATTAAATTGTGCCAATCTGTGCTTCACTTGCCACATGGTAGATTTGTGGTGATGGTGAATTGGTCCCAGGATGCCAGGCCGTGAGAATGTTTTAGGCCTAATTTGGTGATACACTGATTGCCTTTCAGTTCTGGCACTCTTCACCCCGTATCATAGAAACATAGAAAATAGGTGCAGGAGTAGGCTATTTGGCCCTTCGAGCCAGCACCGCCATTCAATATGATCATGGCTGATCATCTAAAATCAGTATCCCGTTCCTGCTTTCTCCCCATGTCCCTTGATTCCGTTAGCCCTAAGAACTATATCAAGCTCTCTCTTGAATACATCCAGTGTGTTGGCCTCCACTGCCTTCTGTGGTAGAGAATTCCACAGACTCACAACTCTCTGGGTGAAGAGGTTTTTTCACATCCCAGTCTTAAAAGGCCTACCCCTTATTCTTAAACTGTGAGCCCTGTTTCTGGACTCCCCCAACACCTGGAACATTTGTTCCTGCATCTAGCCTGTTCAATCTCTTAAGAATTTCATATGTTTCTATAAGATCCCCTTTCATCCTTCTAAATTCCAGTGAATACAAGCCCAGTCAGTCCATTCTTTCACCATATGTCGGGAGTTAACCTGGTGAACCTGCGCTGCTCTCCCTCAATAGTAAGAATGTCCTTCCACAAATTAGGAGACAAAAACTGCACACAATATCCAGGTATGGTCTCACTAGGGCCCTGTACAACTGCAGTAGGACCTCCTTGCTCCTATACTCAAATCCTCTCGCTATGAAGGCCAACATGCCATTTGCTTTCTTCACAACCTGCTGTACCTGCATGCTTACTTTCAGTGACTGATGTACAGGGACACCCAGGTCTCATTTAACCTCCCTTTTTTCCTAATCTGACACCATTCAGATAATAATCTGCCTTCTTGTTCTTGCCGTCAAAGTGGATAACCTAATTTATCCACATGATACTGTATCTGCCTTGCATCTGCCCACTCGCCCAAGCTACCCAAGGTACCCTGCAGCATCGTAGCATCCTCCTCGCAGCTCACATTGACACAGCATTGTGTCATCCGCAAACTTGGAGATCCACAGGGTATCAATTGTACGAAGAAGTCAGTGTTACCTCTCTGCCTCCTGCTGTCTGTCATCTTTCGGTGCACACCCCTTGAGATGTCAATGTTTTCAGTCTGTGTGCATTGAACTTCAACTTCCAAATCACCTTGACAGCATTGGGCTATGAGCTTGTCAACTTTGTTCAAGGCTGCATTCTAACTTGAGTTACAAACAGCAATGAGGGTTTCTTTACTGATGTGCAGACATCTCACACACTGTTCCTGGCTGAGATCCTGTCAGCTGAATTATTCCATGAGAACCCTTGGCATCTGATGTGTAACTTTCTCAATCTTCATCCTTATCATTTCAGCAGCTGGTCCTGCTGTATGGGACTCTTGGGACACTCCAAACTAGGACCACTTGCCTACTCCTTCTTAAGCCCCTGTCCCACTGTACGAGGTAATTCACGAGTTCTCCCGAGTTTTCCCCTGATTCGAACTCGGAGAATGTCCATAGCGGGTCCGTAGGAGTTCGTGGATGTCTCGTAGCGGATCGTCATGGTCAACTACGAGTAAAAAGTAACAATTTGTTTCATCACGAGTATTTTTTTACGCGTGGACTGGATGAAAAAACGTCATGAGTTTACCGGATGTCCCGAGTACCTACCGTTAGCATTACGAGCCGCTATGAGACATCCACAAACTCCGACGGACCCGCTATGGATATTCTCCGAGTTTGAATCAGGGGAAAACTCGTGAATGACCTCGTACAGCGGGACAGGGGCTTTTAAGTCTTTTGTTGTGACAAGGAATCATAGATATGGGATCCTCTCAAGGGTGTATTTAATAATGCCCTTCACCATAGCACCAGAAAAACATGGACCATGTGGAACTTTGTACGTTTGAGACAAATCATACTTGTCTCCCAAATTATTCAATCCCTTTACAGCCACTGCAACATGCTGCTCTGGCTCAAACAACCTCCACCACTCACTATCACCCTTCCAATGCTGCTAACATGTTGGCATCCTTTGGCCCAAGGCGACTGCTCTGGGAACTCCACTCACGGAACATAGCACATACAACAGTCAAACTCAGGACCAGGCCCTCCAGCCTGTGATATCGGTGCCAAACGCGATGCCAACTTAAACTAATCACTTCTGCCGATGCTTGCTTCAAATCTCACCATTCCCTGTACACTCATGTGTCTATCTAAAAGCCTCTTAAATCCACTATTATTTTTGTTTCCACCACCGTCCAGACACTAACCATCTACATTTGCTTCCAAGTCATTTATATATATTGCAAACAAAAGAAGTCCCACCACCGATCCTTGCAGAAAACCATTGGTCCAAGTCTCCAGCCAGAATAATAACCTTCCACCTCTACCCTCTTTCTTCTATGGGTAAGACGGTTTTGATTCCAGATTACCAAGTCACCATGGATTCCATGGATCTTCATCTTCTGGATCAGCCTACCATGAAGGATCTTGTCAAATGCCTTACTAAAGTTCATGTGGAGTCCAACATTCATCTTTGTCAGTTCCTCAAATCCTCATTCCAGTTTGGAAGACATGACCTGGCCAGCATTAAACCGCATTTATTGTTCATTCTTTTCCAAATGAGCAAAAATCCTATCCATTAGCATCCTCTCCAAAAGCTCCCCTAGCATTGCGGTGAGGCTCACCAGCCTACACTCCCCGGATCATCTCTATTTCCCTTAGTTTAGTTTAGATTAGAGACACAGTGCAAAAACAGGCCCTTCGGCCCACCGAGTCTGTGCCAACAAGCAATCCCTGTACACTTGCACTTTTCTACATACTAGGGACAATTTACTATTTACAGAGGACAAGAAACCTACAAACCTGTGCGGCTTTGGAGCGGGAGGAAACCGGAGCACCCGGAGAAAACCCACGAGGTCACAGGGAGAACATACACACTCCATACAGACAGCACCCGTGGTCAGGACCCTTCTTAAATAAAGGAGCAACATTGTTACTCTCAGGTCCTTTGGGACCTTGCATTTGGCAAGAAAGGATCCAAAGATTTTGTCAAGACCCCAGTAATCTCAGCTCTTGCCTCCCTCAATAACATGGGCTAAATCCCATTAGCCCCTGGGGACGTATCTACCTTAACCCATGAACTTGTTTATTACCTTGCCCTCAGCCTGATTCCAAGGATAAATTCCCTCATTTCTCCTTGAGTGGATGTACCCTGGTCACCCTTTGTTTTCAATACGTATAAAAACTTCTCCCAATTTCCTTTATTCCGACTTACCAGTAACATTTCATGGCCCCTTCTTGCTCTCCCTGTATGTGTTCTTTCCTGTTTTCCTTATATTCCTCAAAGGCTCTGTCTGATTTCATCTTCCTTATGTTTACATGTGCTTACGTTTTATTTTTGACCAAATTTACAACCTCTCTCATCATTCAAGATTCCCTTATCTGCCCATCCTTGTCTTCAGAAAACTCACACATGTCTAATGTGGTCTTACCCAATAACATCTGCTCCCAATTTCCTTTCCCTTTCTCCTGCCTCACAATGTTGCTACTTGACCTTTTCCCCATTTAGTACTTCCCCCAAGTTCCAGACTTGCCCTTATTCATAACTGTCTTAAAAAGAATGGAGTTGTGATCACTGCAACATAAATGATCTTCCACTGAAATGACATTGTCATCTGGCCAGGCATGTTTCCTAATGCAAGGTTAAGTATGGTCCTCATACATTCGCTCTCTCGGTGCAACATCCTATATTAAGCTTCAATTTCAAGACACACGGCAACCACTCTGTGTGGCAGCAGAAAAAGTACTGACTGTAACAAATGAGTGAACATCAATGAAACATCATTCTTAACATCCCCACTCACAAATCATCGCTAAGCAAATTTTACAGATTCTATGCATGCTGAAGAAGAGATTATTTTCATGTTTGTTACTGATTTAAGATTCTCTGGACAGATTTTCTGCTTACAACATAGATCCAGTCACACATCATGTAGAGGAAGGAACTGCTGATGCTGATCGACACCGGAGATGGACACAAAACGCTGGAGTAACTCAGCGGGACAGGCAGCATCTCTGGAGAGAAGGAATGGGTAACGTTTCGGGTCGAGACCCTTCTTCAGACAAAGTCACATCTCATTTCAGGACCTGAGCACAGCTTACCGCGACCTTGTTGTTGATATAATCCAACATCATAAGCAGGAAACCCAACTCATACAATTGTTGACATGCTTGGGAACAGTACTGCATTGCAACTAAGGGTTTATTCAAATGGCAAGCAGAGTTTTGTACTTCAAGCTAATTGTATATTAGTGCCCAACTCTAGAATCGGGGGCTGAGAAATCAAATTCTATAATACAATCTTTGTGTATTTGTCTGCACTTTCAATGGAGGAAAAAAAACCAAGTCAAATAAAACTGTGGCCTTTCTTTGTCAGTCATGCTGTGTGATGTTCATTTGAATCCTCTGTTGTCTGCTGTGGTCACGTATGGAGACACTCAGAAGAGTGCAGTGGTGTGATGATCTTTTCATCCAGGCATGTACGATCTGAAGATTTAGTTTAAGTTGAGGGGGGAAAGATTAACAGGAACCTGAGGGGTAACTTTTTTACACAAAGGGCAGTGGCTCAATGTTATGAGGAGGAGTTATTTGAGGCAACTAGTATCATAACATTTAAGAGACATTTGAACAAGGACATGAATAGGGCAGGTTTAGATGGTTATGTGCCACACAAGGCATTTCTCCCCTTCAGAGATGCTGCCAGACACACTGAGTTACTCCAGCATTTTGTGTCTATCATCGTCGGTGTAAACCAGCATCTGCACTTACTTCCTGCATGTTCGATCCAACTTGATCCTTATGGCTACATCCACATGCATTTCAAAATCTTATAGTCATGCCAGATAAAATATATAAATTGCAAAGATGCTGGTGAATGGTTTATTTAATTGCTGTTTTAAATGTGAAATACCGTTAGTTGAAAATTAATACACCATTAAATTCCAAAGGCAATTATCATGCGTATAAAATAAGTTGAATATCAAACTGTTAACTTTACCATCTCCTTACCATCCTAGTACCACCCCAGGACAAGGAGTCACAGTTTAAGGATAAGGGGGAAAGCATTTAGGACCGAGATGAGAAAAACATTTTTGTGGTGAATCTCTGGAATTCTCTGCTACAGAAGGTAGTTGAGGCCAGTTCATTGGCTATATTTAAGAGGGAGTTAGATGTGGCCCTTGTGGCTAAAGGGATCAGGGGGTATGGAGAGAAGGCAGGTACGGGATACTGAGTTGGATGATCAGCCATGATCATATTTGAATGGCGGTGCAGGCTCGAAGGGCCGAATGGCCTACTCCTGCACCTATTTTCTATGTTTCTGTTTCTAGTTATTCCTTAGAGTCAAGGTGACTGGAGTGAAACTCTAATGGCAACTTCTAAGGGGGCGTCGTCCTGTTAGGTATGGCTGCCCAGCTTGCAGCTGTCCGTCCTTTCACTACTTAAAAACATTTTTAGTATGTGTTTTGTTTGGAGGTCTATCCTTTTTATGTGTGAGGGGTGGGACGGGGGAGGGGGAAACTGTATTTCCCAGTCCCCACCTGGTCGGAGAGGTGGCATCGCTCCGAGCAGCATCTTCGACCCGTCCTCGCGGCCTACCATCAGGGTCTGGAGGGGCGTTTCCTGACGGGACCGGCCAGGCCCACGCCTTCGGCGGCGGCACAGCGATGGAGCGCTATCGCGGAGTGGGTGATGCCTTGCCTGGGTCGCCGCACTGGAGCTCCAGTGTACTGAGTCCGCCGATGAACATCGCGGAGCTGCGGGTCTGTGGAGTGGCCAGCAGCGGGCGGCGGTGCTGACCTTTAACATCGGGAGCCTGGGATCTCTCGCCAATGGTGGAGCTCCGTCCAGCGAGGCCTGTCGGCTTCGCAAGCGGCGGCCTCCAGTAAGGAAGCCAGAGGATTGGGAAACTTTCATAGGACAACAGAATGAAACAAAACGGGAAATACGGGCTGAAAAGATGAAGTATGAGGGGAAACTGGCCAGGAATATAAAGAAGGACAGTAAAAGCTTCTTTAGATCTGTTAAGGGAAAAAAAGTAGCAAAGTCAAATGTGGGTCCCTTGAAGGCAGACACGGGTGAAATAATTATGGGCAACAAGGAAAAGGGCAGAAGAGTTGAATAGGTACTTCGGATCTGTCTTCACTAAGGAGGACACAAACAATCTCCCAGATGTACTGGAGGACAGGAGATCTAAGGGGGTAGAGGAACTGAAAGAAATTTTCATTAGGCAAGAAATAGTATTGGGTAGGCTAATGGGACTGAAGGATGATAAATCCCCTGGGCCTGATGGTCTGCATCCCAGGGTCCTCAGGGAGGTGGCTCTAGAAATAGTGGACGCATTGGTGATCATTTTCCAATGTTCAATAGATTCAGGATCAGTTCCTGTGCATTGGAGGATAGCTAATGTTATCCCACTTTTCAAGAAAGGAGCGAGAGCGAAAACGGGGAATTACAGACCAGTTAGCCTGACTTCGGTGGTGGGAAAGATGCTGGAGTCAATTATTAAAGAGGTAATAATGGAGCATTTGGATAGCAGTAAAAGGATTAGTCCAAGTCAACATGGATTTATGGAAGGGAAATCATGCTTGACTAATCTTCTGGAATTTTTTGAGGATGTGACAAGTAAAATGGATGAAGGGGTGCCAGTGGATGTAGTGTATCTAGACTTTCAGAAAGCCTTTGATAAGGTCCCGCACGGGAGACTGGTGACTAAAATTAGAGCACATGGTATTGGGGGTAGGGTGGACAGAACATTGGTTGGCAGACCGGAAGCAAAGAGTAGGAGTGAACGGGTCCTTTTCAGAATGGCAGGCAGTGGCGAGTGGAGTGCTGCAAGGCTCGGAGTTGTGGCCGCAACGGTTTACCATATATATTAATGATTTGGAAGAGGGAATTAGAAGCAACACTCACAAGTTTGCGGATGACACAAAGCTGGGTGGCAGTGTGAACTGTGAAGAGGATGTTAGGAGGTTGCAGGGGGACCTGGACAGGTTGAGTGAGCGGGCAGATGCGTGGCAGATGCAGTATAATATATATAAATGTGAGGTTATCCACTTTGGTGGCAAAAACAAGGGGGCAGATTATTATCTCAATGGGGTTAGGTTAGGTAGGGGGAGGTACAGCGAGACCTGGGTGTCCTTGTACAACAGTCACTGAAAGTTGGTGTGCAGGTAAGCAGGCAGTGAAGAAAGCTAATGGAATGCTGGCCTTCATAACAAGAGGATTTAAGTACAGGAGTAAAGAGGTTCTTCTGCAATTGTATAGGGCTCTGGTGAGACCACATCTGGAGTATTGTGTACAGTTTTGGTCTCCTAATTTGAGGAAGGACATCCTTGTGATTGAGGCAGTTAGATTGATCCCTGGGATGGCGGGACTGTCATACGAGGAAAGATTGAAAAGACTAGGCTTGTATCACTGGAGTTTAGAAGGATGAGGGGGATCTTATAGAAACATATAAAATTATAAAAGGACTGGACAAGCTAGATGCAGGAAAAATGTTCCCAATGTTGGGTGAGTCCAGAACCAAAGGCCACAGCCTTAGAATAAAGGGGGGGTCATTTAAGACTGAGGTGAGAAAAAACATTTTTACCCAGAGAGTTGTGAATTTACGGAATTCCCTGCCACAGAGGAGGAGGCCAAATCACTGGGTGGATTTAAGAGAGAGTTGGATGGAGCTCTAGGGGCTAGTGGAGTCAAGGGATATGGGGAGAAGGCAGGCACGGGTTATTGATGGCGGTGCTGGCTCAAAGGGCCGAATGGCCTCCTCCTGCACCTATTTTCTATGTTTCTATCTATGTTTCTATGAAGCGGCCATTCCAGGCATCCCAGGATGTTGAGAGGGTGCTCCCGACCCTGGAGCACCATCACCCGGTGAGAACGGCCTGGAACATCGGGCCTCCGTAAAGGTGACTGCGGAGGCCTGAATAGGCCCGACTATGGGATGGGGACTGGACTTTGTGCCTTCCCTCATAATGGGAACCATTGTGGGGGGATGTCTTTATGTTTAAATTTCTTTATTATTGTTATGTTGTATTCTTCTTAATGTGCTGCAATTGCAATTCACATTTCACTGCACCAATTGGTGTATGTGACCAATAACTAACCTTTGAACCTTTCACTTATGATTAAAGGTTATTTATTATTACTTGCTTGATATTTTATATCTTTCACATTTAGTTGATGAATTCATGTAACATATATACCATAGAAAATGCCTTACTAAATGCTGTTGAAAGCAGTTGAGAATAAGGAATAAGGAAAATGCATCAGTTATTGAATTGTAATATGTGATAATGTCTCATTTTAAACTTAACAAATTGGATTAAATGGTTAGTGTTTCCAGAATTGATTAGTTCAATATTTCTCTAACATTGCATAATGAGCAAATAATTCAGTTTTGGCCTGGATCCAGCTGGGTTGGATCCAACTCCCGGATTCTCCACCTGTGGTGCCTGTCCACCCACTTTTCCCCAGGCTAGATGGTGAATGTACTGTAGATGGAGCACCACAGCGACACCCAGGTTTAAGCTTTTTTTTTTAAAAAAAAAGAAAAAACATCTAAACATGGTGTAACCATTTAAATGATTAACAAAGACGTTTTAAAACCCCACAAAAGAATTAAAGTGTTACAATAAACAAAATATTTGAATTTCCTATATATTTACTGTGTCCATAGGGCCAGGAAACATCATTGAGGATTCTGGCTGGTGCAGGATAAGGAATACAGCTGGTGAACAGCATGGATATCAATGATGGTGTGGAATGGCTCCTGCGCTGGCAAAAGAGCGCAGTAGATCCCCCCAAAAAAACACAAGATGCTGGAGAAACTCAGCAGGCCAGGCTGAATATCTGTAGAATATGAATAGGTGCCGTTTTGAGTTGGGACCCACAAATGTCACTTTTTCATGGCTTCCAGAGATGCTGCTGACCTCCTCAAATACTCCATCACTTTGTCTTTATTTGTAAACCAGCATCTACAGTTCCTTGGGCCTGCAATATTCCCCAATATTGCTGTTAATATATAATTGATACTAGACTAAGTGGGACCCGCTGGGTCCCATGTGCACACGGGAGGTCTGGACCCCGACGCAATATTCCACCTCTCCACCAATTCCAATATTGGTGGCCAGTGGGGGTGGGGGCTTTCTGGAGCGCTAGTATGGGTGTTGTGGGCCAAAGGGACTGGTTTCCAAAGGGCTAGTTTCCAGGTGGCTAGTATGGACATTGTGGGCCAAATGGATTCCTGGGCTGGCAGCTCAGTCACTCAGGCCTGGGGGGCTGGCAGCTCAGTCACTCAGGCCTGGTGGGCTGGCAGCTCAGTCACTCAAGGCTGGTGGACTGGCAGCTCAGTTACTCAAGGCGGGTGGGCTGGCGGGCTGGCAGCTCAGTCACTCAGGCCTGGTGGGCTGGCAGCTCAGTCACTCAAGGCTGGTGGACTGGCAGCTCAGTCACTCAGGGTTGGTGGGCTGGCAGCTCAGCCACTCAGGGCTGGTGTGCTGACAGATCATGCACTCAGGGCTGGTGGGCTGCTAGTTCACTCACGGCTATTCCTTGTAATCCATTTCAAGCAGAGTGCAGGCCGCCAAATTCTATTTCATAGCATTTCAAGCAGAGTGCAGGCCACCACATTCAATTTCATAGCATTTAAAGCAGAGTGCAGGCCACCACGTTCAATTTCATAGCATTTAAAGCAGAATGCAGGCCGCCACATTCAATTTCATAGCATCTCAAGCAGAGTGCATGCACCACATTCAATTTCATAACATTTCAAGCAGAGTGCAGGCCACCACATTCAATTTCATAGCATTTCAAGCAGAGTGCAGGCCACCACATTCAATTTCATAGCATTTCAAGCAGTGTGCAGGCCACCAAATTGCCAAACAACTCGTTGCATTGTCATTAAGTGTTAAAAAATCATTTATTACAAGTACATTGCAGACTCACAGTTCAGTTGATTCACAGCTTAGAATCAGAGTCGTGGACTCTCCCTCGCGATCTTCCAGAGTGACTGACTTACATCCAGGCATCCGGGGTTTTACAGTACTGCCCCCCCCCCCCCCCCCCGGAAGGGGCGTTACCTTCATTGTGGTGATTGACGGGTGAGAGGACCAATCAGCTGATCTCAAAATCTTTGAAACACTCATAACTTTTTTATTTTTCATCGATCGGAAAAATCCTCAGGGATGCCTCAGCAGAGGAGGACTGTGAGTAAGATGGCCAACAATCATAGTGATGTATGGTAGCGTTCTTTCTAAAATCAATATATGGCGCAGACAGGAAGTGGTCAAGATGAGACTTTTAGTTATTTAGATTATTGAAATGTATTTACTGTATTTTTAAGTTTAGACTTTAGAGATACAATGTAGAAACCGGCCCTTCGGTCAACCGAGTTTGCGCCAACCAGTTATCACCCAGTACACTAAACTACATACACTAGGAACAACTTACCGAAGCCAATTTTACCCTCAAAGCCTGTGCGTCTTGGGAGTGTGGGAGAAAACCAGCGCGCCTGGGGAAAACAAGAGGTTATAGGACCAACGTACAAACTGGGTACAGACAGCACCCATAGTCAGGATCGGAACCGGGCCTCATGCTCTGTGTGTCACTGTGCCATCCTAATTATATGGAACATTTCCATGCATTTCCTGAAAGGGCACTGGATTGATCAATGTGTGTTTGAATTCCTTTCATTTACCCGACTGGGCTGGCACCTGGTTGGACACAGACCACTGCCCTATTAGATGGGCCTTGGTTATAAGTTCACAAGTGATAGGAACAGTATTAGGCCATTCGGCCTGTCGTCTACTCTGCCATTCAATCATGGCTGATCTATCCTAAGTCTTCTCTCCATAACACTTGACACGCGTACTAATCACAAATCTATCTATCTCTGCCTTAAATATATCCATGAACTTCTTTCGTTACTGTGAATCAGGCACAGGGAAGATGACATGCCTTAACTGGGCTGGATTGTAAACGCACATCGCCTTTGCTTTGCTCACTTTGCGAGCTGCTGTGTTGAACAGAGGTCAAATCTGACCCTGAGATAATTCACATGCCTCACTAATGTGAATACAAATAAATGGCTGGACTGGGTTAATGGTGTTCGCAGGGAAGCCCCTTTGCAAAAATAAATGTAGTCAATCCAAAATGATAAAGAATTCCCAGAACCAACTAAGCTGAGTTAAAAAGTCAACATGATACAGAAAAGCTAATTAAAACAGAATTTCAAAGGATAATATGAAATAAAAGGATGTGAAACTTTGTAAACAAAACCTCAGGCTTTAAGCCACTGAGAGAATAGGAAGATGATTATCAGTTAAAAGTTAAGTTTTCACGTTCAATTTGATGCTGCACATGTGTTTTAAATGTACTTAATTTAACAATCAATCTGACTGGACTCTTTCTTTCCTTCTTACTTATAGTTCACATGTATAAAAAATACTGCATGATTATATGAAGGTTTTTTTTTTCACCTGAGACAAATATTTGGATGCTCTCAAGTTCGGTGAAACAATAGTTGACTGTTTATCCCCAGCGCGGAAAACCATATGGTTGACAGCTGCAAGAAATAAGCCAAGTGGACAGAAAGAATGTTTTAATAGCTGAATGAAAGAAAACAATTACCAAAACAATTTCAGGTTTCATAAACATGTTTGGGACTCAAATAAGAGGGAAAAGGATCACACTCAATAAAATAAATGAAACTTTACTAAGAACTGCGGGATCTACAATGCACCCCCAACACAATAACTTTGGACACAGTGGGCAAGAGAGGGGTGGCCATTTTTGAAAAGCTGGCAATGAGGAAACTGATATAACTTGGCCCAATCTGGCAGTTCAGAGCTTGTACATGACTCCTGCTACTTGCTGGCTGTAGCTAACTTAACGTGGACAGGTACTGGGTGCTAATTAATTTAATTCAAACCTTACGAAGACTGGGGCTGTTTGCGGCCTTGATTGTACTGGGTTTTATTCGAAGATTCCCTGTGGGCCAGGTCAATCAGGAATGGACCATTCCAGAAGGAAACTTATGACTTCCCCTGCCCTGATTTCCACTCTCACCTACCAACCAGTCTGTCAATGAGGGCAGCTCTCTGGTAAGACTCTGCAGGGTTTCACTCAAGTGTCACCTTCCATTGCGATCATCACCATGCAGGATTCTTCATCTCGTGCTGGGTAAACCTGCTCTTCCCACCTCTCCACTCCTTATGAAGCCACTGTGCTACTGTTTCCAAAGCAAATATTTAAATTCTGCATGTTCTTTTGCTTCCATTAGGCAATTCCGCTGGCTGCTTCTGCTGCTATGAATTTGAAAAGCACTGAAGATAAATGTTTCTACTGATAAATTTCCCAGACCAAGCAGAAATTCTTGGCATTTAAACACCTCCGGCCTCAACCCTGAGTGACGCATCAGAATAACACCAGATGGTGGTCTGTAGTGCTGACCAGACTGGTGGATTCAAAGCCAGAGATAGGATATGTAACAGCTCCAGGCTAAACGGGGTCACAGAGCACAGTCTCTACATCTTCTGAACTGCCTGTGTTAAATCTAGTCTCTTACCCAGTGAGAAAGGAGTGACCCTGCAAGGCTTGTATCTGGTACTTTATTCAGGCTTGTGGCCAGAGGTATTTAAAGGCCAAGAACTTTGTTTGGTTTCAGAACTTTATAAGTACAACATTTTCCTTCAGTGTTTTCTAAATACATAGCCTTAGAAACATAAGAGAACTGTATAATGGAAGCAAAAGAGCTCGCGGACTTTAAATATTTGCTTAGCTTTGCCAACTAAAGAGCCAAGTTGGCAATATCTCTGAAAAGTAGTCATGGAGCGTTAAGCACAGAAAGAAACCCACCGAGTCTGTGCCAACTTCAAGCACCCATTGACATTGATCCTACATGAACGCATTCTATTCTCTCCACATTCCTGTACAAATCCCCACATATTCTGCTCTCACCCTACACACGAGAAGGAATTTATCGTGGACAATTAACTTACCACCCCAAATGTGGTTTGGATGTGTGAGGAAACCTGTGTACCCCAAGGAAGCTCTCACTTGTCATAGGGAGAGCAAGAAAACTCCACGCAGACAGTATCAGAGGTCAGGATTGCAACTCTCCTTGCAACTCACCATCGTGTATAATTCGGACACTTAGCTGTTTCCTGACCGAGGATCACTGACAGGAATCCTCATATACCCTCATTCTGTATGACCCTGCATCCACAAGAAATCTCGGGCTGAATGACCTGCTGAAGTGGAAGCTCCTGCTTTTGGAAGTATCTGACTTGACATTTCCCCCAGCATTTAGTCACCTTGTGTATATAGTGGAAGTTCCATCTGTTACAAGGCAATGAGAAAATCCTCTGAAACAGTGGAAAGCCAAGCAAAGTTAAATATCTAGGAGTGTGTAGGGAGGAACAGCAGATGCTGGTTTAAACCGAAGATAGACACAAAAAGCCAGAGTAACTCAACGGGTCAGTCAGCATCCCTGGAGAAAAGAAGGGTTTCGACCAGATGCGTCATCTATTCCCTTGCTCCAGAGATGTTATCTGACACGCTGAGTAACTCCAGCTTTTTGTGTCTATCTTCACAATTAGAACTGTTTCCCTGAATGTTCAATCAATCACATCATCGAGTTGCAGCAAGTAGTTTGCAGAACTCTTGTGGAATTTGAGTGCCCTTACCCTTATTATAATGCAGAATAAAGGCTTCCACCGGCTTCATAGGGTGAAGGTACAGTGAACTTACATTTTGTGCTTGAAAGGCATTCTTATGGACGAGAATAAACAAGTACCATGGCAACTGTGTTGGATAGGGAATTAATTTAACAGAACAGCAGAGTGTTGTGCTTGTAGATCAAAGGTCCAGGTTGCCTCCGGGGAGTTTAAATAGAAAATGGAGATTACAGGAGATTATGGCATTCCATTGCCGAGTATGGTTCATTTTCTAAATACTTTGTCTTTAGAAGAATTGCGCATTTATTTGACCAGATTTAATGTTGAGATTAGAAAATTATTTGAAAACGGAGATAATTTTAGATCAATAGAGAACCATGAAACGCCACTAATTTATTCCAGTAGATTTTACCAAGCAGAGGTAATCCTGTACTCAACTGTATCGGTTTAAAAAAAATACTATGTGCATTGTACTTCACTTCTGTCGTTAAGTTAGACTGTCATGTTTTGTTTGGGAGCGAGTGGTGATGATGAACTTGCACAATAAATTAACCTAAATTCAGTTTAACTACCAAAGGATTGGAGGAGAAATGTCATATTAGAAACATAGAAACATAGAAATTAGGTGCAGGAGTAGGCCATTCAGCCCTTCGAGCCTGCACCGCCATTCAATATGAGCATGGCTGATCATCCAACTCAGTATCCCGTACCTGCCTTCTCTCCATACCCTCTGATCCCCTTAGCCACAAGGGCCACATCCAACTCACTCTTAAATATAGCCAATGAACTGGCCTCAACTACCCTCTGTGGCAGAGAGTTCCAGAGACTCACCACTCTCTGTGTGAAAAAAGTCTTTCTCATCTCGGTTTTAAAGGATTTCCCCCTTATCCTTAAGCTGTGACCCCTTGTCCTGGACTTCCCCAACATCGGGAACAATCTTCCTGCATCTAGCCTGTCCAACCCCTTAAGAATTTTGTAAGTTTCTATAAGATCCCCTCTCAATCTCCTAAATTCCAGAGAGTATAAACCGAGTCTATCCAGTCTTTCTTCATAAGACAGTCCTGACATCCCAGGGATCAGTCTGGTGAACCTTCTCTGCACTCCCTCTATGGCAATAATGTCCTTCCTCAGATTTGGAGACCAAAATATTGTCACGCCTATTTCGGAAAATGGATTTAGCAGCATCCGATGATAAACTCCTCAGGGCCTCATTAAAGGTCATTGCTTAACTTATTGACTACAGAATGGCTCCTGGAGTTATATTACTGGCCACCACAGTATGAGGCAGGGATCCCACTTCTGTCCACCCTACTGTTCATTTCAGACTTATCAGTCAGTGGCTCAGATTCACATGCAGGTTCAGCTCCAGCTCCAGCTCAGGTTAGTTTTTACACAGTGTGGTGAGTGTTGGGAATAACCTAGGGCGGTGGAGGTAGAAGCAACAATGGTATTTAAATGGCACAGGAGACTTGTTGAAGAAGATTTGTATATGAGACGCAGATGGAGACAGGTACAATATATGGAAGATCTTTTTTTGGAAAAGATGGACACAAGAATATTTGGCTCTGATCCAAGAGCGACAATGATGGTCGAGGGCTAGAAGACATTTTGTTCCAGGTGAGGGTACACAAAAGGCTGGAGAAACTCAGCGGGTGCAGTAGCATCTAAGGAGCGAAGGAGATAGGCGACGTTTCGGGTCGAGACCCTTCTTCAGACTGGTTAGGGATCAGGGAAACGAGAGATATAGACGGTGATGTGGAGAGATAAAGAACAATGAATGAAAGATATGCAAAAAAGTATCGATGATAAAGGGAACAAGCCATTGTAAGCTGTTTGTGGTGTGAAAATGAGAAGCTAGTGCGACTAGGGTGGGGGAGGGAGATAGAGATAGAGGGAATGCCAGGGCCCGAGGGCTGAGGGAGAGGTGGGAAGGGGAGGAGACAGCAAGGGTTAACAGAATTGAGAAAATTCAATGTTCAAGCCCAGAGGATGCAGACTCCCCAAGCGGAATATGAGGTGCTGTTCCTCCAACTTGCGGTGTTGCTCACTCTGGCCGTGGAGGAGGCCCAGGACCGAGAGGTCGGCCAGGTGATATTGTTTTTGTTGTTCAATCTACTGCATCACGAGGTTCATGGTTGATGGGAAAGATACTGGAGATCTTGCCTGATGCTAAGGGTTTGGTGCGCACAGTAGGACTTCAGACTAAGAACAATGTTTTAATAAGACCAACAACCAAGTTATGCGAAGGTGAAGATGGAAGAATCGCTAAAGAGGTCTGACTGCTGATTGATAAAAATACATCTATTGATGTTCCTGAACACATCATCAGTGATGTAACCTGGGGTCATTGTGTGTTTCGGGTCTTTCAACATCAGACACCCTCACCCAGGCGACCCAGCCGTGGTTGATCAGACCACGACTTGTGTTCAGGTGGCATTCGCTCCTCCCCATGGACCTTCTCTCCTGATCCAGAACCATCTCGAGGCCTTCTCCGCATCCTCTATGGTGTTCTTGATGGCTCTTCCCCTCTCCATTCCGTTGATGCCCAGTGCACTCAAGGCTTTGTAGAGCGATTACCCTGCAAAACCTCTGCAGCCGACCTCGATGGGCACACACCTTGCCTTCCAGCCCTGCTTACAGCAGTCTATGTCCAGCTCTTCATACTTGGTCAACTTCCTCTCGTGGGCCTCCTCCAGACGGTCCTCCCACGGCACTGTCAGTTCCAACAAGACGATGTATTTGGTCGCCTCTGAGACGAGGAGGATGTCTGGCCTCAGGGTGGTCGTGGCAATGTGCTGTGGGAACTTCAGCTGTTTCACCAGGTCTACAGAAAGCTGCCAGTCCTGCGCAGTCGCCAGGATTCCTGACGGATTCCTGGCTGCTGTGGTTCTTGGCAGCTGCACTCCGGCCTTCATGAAGGTGATCATCTGGGTGGTGGGCCGTGCTCGTCTGCAGCTGCTGATTCCCATGCTGATGGCTTCTGCAATGAGTTTACGAACCTGGTCGTGACGCCAGGTGTACCGGCCCTGCCCAAGAGCCTTTGGGCATCAGCTCAGGATGTGTTCCAACGTCCCCTTGCCTGAGCAATGCGGGCAATCTGGAGATTCCGCTTTGCCCCAGATGAAGAGATTCGATGGGCTGGGCAAGACATCGTACACTGCCTGGACCAGGAACTTGATGCGCTGTGGTTCAGCCTGCCAGAGCTCAATCCATGTGACTTTTCGGTCCATGGCCAGCTCCCACCTTGTCCAGCCTCCCTGCTGCCTTAATCCAACTGCTCTGGTACACCTCTCCTCCTCCACCACTGCCCTCACCTCCTCCTGGACCAGCCTGTGCCTCTCTTTCCCCTTGGTCTTGTCAAACTGGGGATTTGGGAATTTCAGGGAGTCAGGGATATTCAATATTCAGGAGGGATAGACAGAAAGGAAAAGGAGGTGGGGTAGTCTTGCTGATTAGAGAGGAGATTAACGCAATAGAAAGGAAGGACATTAGCTTGGAGGATGTGGAATTGATATGGGTAGAGCTGCGAAACTAAGGGGCAGAAAACGCCAGTGGGAGTTATGTACAGGCCACCTAACAGTAGTAGTGGAGTTGGGGATGGCATCAAACAGGAAATTAGAAATGTGTACAACAAAGGTAAAACAGTTATAATGGGTGACTTCAATCTGCATTGGCAGGGGTGCTGAGGAAGAGGATTTCTTGGAATGTATGTGGGATAGTTTTCTAAACCAACATGTAGAGGAACCAATGAGCGAGCAGGCTATTCTAGACTGGGTATTGAGTAATGATGAAAGGTTAGTTAAGTCTTGTTGTGTGTGGCCCCTTGGGCAAGAGTGACCATAATATGGTTGAGTTCTTCATTAGGATGGAGAGTGACATAATTAATTCAGAAACAAGTGTTCTGAACTTAAAGAAAGGTAACTTTGAGGGTATGAGATGTGAATTGGCCAAGATAGACTGGCAATTGATTCTTAAAGGGTTGACAGTGGATAGGCAATGGAAGGCATTTAAAGACTGCATGGATGAACTACAAAAATTGTTCATCTCAGTTTGGCAAAAGAATAAATCAGGGACGGTAGTATATCCGTGGATAACAAGGAACATCAGGGATAGTATCAAAACAAAAGATGAAGCATACAAATTATACAGAAAAAGCAGCCTACCAGAGGACTGGGAGAAATTCAAAGTCCAGCAGAGGGGGACAAAGGGATTAATTAGGAAATGGAAAATAGATTATGAAAGAAAACTGGCAGGGAACATAAAAACTGATTGCAAAAGATTTTATAGATATGTGAAGAGAAAAAGATTAGTTAAAACAAATGTAGTTCCCTTGCAGTCAGAAACAGGTGAATTGATCATGGACATGGCAGACCAATTGAATAAATACTTTGGTTCTGTCTTCACTAAGGAAGACATAAATAATCTGCCAGAAATAGCAGGGGACCGGGGGTCAAATGAGATGGAACTGAGTGAAATCCAGGTTAGCCAGGAAGTGGAGTTAGGTAAATTGAATGGATTAAAGGCCGATAAATCCCCAGGGCCAGATAGGCTGCATCCCAGAGTATTTAAGGAAGTAGCCCCAGAAATAGTGGATGCATTAGTGATAATTTTTCAAAATTCTTTAGTTCCGGAGAAGTTCCTGAGGATTGGAGGGTAGCTAATGTAACCCCACTTTTTAAAAAGGGAGGGAGAGAGACAACTGGGAATTACAGGAATTACAGACAACGGGGTAGTACAGACAGTTAGTCTAACATCGGTAGTGGGGAAACTGCTAGTCAGTTATTAAAGATGGAATAGCAGCACATTTGGAAAGTGGTGAAATCATTGGACAAAGTCAGCATGGATTTACGAAAGGTAAATCATGCCTGATGAATCTTATAGAATTTTTCGAGGATGTAACTAGTAGAATGGATAAGGGAGAACCAGTGGATGTGTTATATCTGGACTTTCAGAAGGCTTTCGACAAGGTCCCACATAAGAGATTAGTATGCAAACTTAAAGCACACGGGTTCAGTATTGATGTGGATAGAGAACTGGCTGGCAGACAGAAAGCAAAGAGTAGGAGTAAACGGGTCCTTTTCAGAATGACAGGCAGTGACTAGTGGGGTACCGCAAGGCTCAGTGATGGGACCCCAGCGATTTACAATATATATTAATGATTTGGACAAGGGAATTGAATGCAACATCTCCAAGTTTGCGGATGACATGCAGCTGGGGGGCAGTGTTAGCTGTGAAGAGGATGCTAGGAGGCTGCAAGGTGATTTTGATAGGTTGGGTGAGTGGGCAAATGCATGGCAGATGCAGTATAATGTGGATAAATGTGAGGTTATCCACTTTGGTGGCAAAAACAGGAAAGTAGACCATTATTTGAATGGTGGCCGATTAGGAAAAGGGGAGATGCAACGAGACCTGGGTGTCATGGTACACCAGTCATTGAAAGTAGGCATGCAGGTGCAGCAGGCAGTGAAGAAAGCGAATGGTATGTTAGCATTCATAGCAAAAGGATTTGAGTATAGGAGCAGGGAAGTTCTACTGCAGTTGTACAGGGTCTTGGTGAGACCACACCTGGAGTATTGCGTACAGTTTTGGTCTCCTAATCTGAGGAAAGACATTCTTGCCATAGAGGGAGTACAGAGAAGGTTCATCAGACTGATTCCTGGGATGTCAGGACTTTCATATGAAGAAAGACTGGATAGACTCGGCTTGTACTCGCTAGAATTTAGAAGATTGAGGGGGGATCTTATAGAAATTTACAAAATTCTTAAGGGGTTGGACAGGCTAGATGCAGGAAGATTGTTCCCAATGTTGGGGAAGTTCAGGACAAGGGGTCACAGTTTAAGGATAAGGGGGAAATCTTTTAGGACCGAAATGAGAAAAACATTTTTCACACAGAGAGTGGTGAGTCTCTGGAATTCACTGCCACAGAAGGTAGTTGAGGCCAGTTCATTAGCTATATTTAAGAGGGATTTAGATGTGGCCCTTGTGGCTAAAGGGATCAGGGGGTATGTAGAAAAGGCAGGTACAGGATACTGAGTTGGATGATCAGCCATGATCATATTGAATGGCGGTGCAGGCTCGAAGGGCCGAATGGCCTACTCCTGCACCTATTTTTTATGTTTGTATGTTTCTATGCCCTTGAGTATTTAATATTTCCATTCTGGGGGAAAAGGTCTGACTGTTTACCCTATGAGGTGAGGATATTGCGCTGAGAAAGAAAAAGAGAGTTTCAAGATCATAATGAGGCATTGGTGACAGAAATATCTAGCCTGGGATAAAGGTGAACTTTAGTTATACTGCTATGAAATTCAAGGCTCAGGCATCCAGGATGGATGCGATTGCAGTTCCACTATATCATTCCTATGACCTATTTCTAAATACAAGCAATGCAGGGTTATGTATCAGAGACGAGATATCATTGCCATCTGATCGAAAATGCTTCAAAGAAAATTTTATTTTATTGACCTTACTTTGGCATGGAGGAGTTATTTTACTTAGCATTAAGACCACTGTAAGTTTATTTCAGAATAAAATACATGGTTCTTTCAGATATTTTATCAGAGGATAATTTGTGTCAGGGTGCAGTAGGGCTTGCCAGTCATGAAGATGGGCATTTAGTAATCCAGTTTTATCCCTTCGCAGCCGTTTTCTTAATGCCGTGCCAGAGGAAACAGGAGGAACTAGAATAAAGAAATTAAAGTACAACTAAAGCCTTTTCAGATGTTTGATTGTGTGGTGTTTGGCTCCAGGCTTTGAAAATAAGACACAATTTTATCACATGCTTTACTAGCAGTGATGAGAAGTGCTATTCTCCAGTTTCCTGTAATAAGCAGTAGCCGGCAATACTGAAAGATATTGAAACTGTGTTTCAAGGCTCGGTTCATAACAGCATCAATATTGTCATGCTTGCTAAACTGCACAATAATATGAAACCAATTTTAAAATATGTTATGTGTGTACCATAAGTGCATTATTTACAGCTCTCTGCAAAGTTTGAGTTTAGAAAACAAAAATGCAATACTGTTGTGCTTATATATATGTATAATATATGTATATATGTGTATGCACATATATGTGTATGCACCCACATATATATATATATGCACATATGCTCACAAATCCATATATCCATACATATACTCTCGAAGGTAGACACAAAACGCTGGAGTAACTCAGCGGAACAGACAGCATCTCTAGAAAGAAGGAATGGGTGATGTTTCAGGTTGAGACAATAGACAATAGACCATAGGTGCAGGACTAGGCCATTCGGCCCTTCGAGCCAGCACCACCATTCACTGTGATCGTGGCTGATCATCCACAATCAGTACCCCGTTCCTGCCATCTCCCCATATCCCTTGACTCTGCTATCTTGAAGAGCTCTATCTAACTTTCTCTTGAAAGTTGCATCCAGATAATCGGCCTCCACTGCCTTCTGAGGCAGTGAATTCCACAGACCCTTCTTCAGACCCATTCCTTCTCTGCAGATATACTGCTTGTCGCGCTGAGTTACACACGCATTTTGTGTCTACCTTCGATTTAAACAGTATCTGCAGTTCTTTCCTATCCATATATATATGTGTGTGTAGGAAATAACTGCAGATGCCAGTTTTAACAAAGATAGACACAATCTCTCATTATATCACAGTATATCTCTCGTTTCTCTTTCCCCTGACAAGTCTGAAGATGGGTCTCCACCCGAAACGTCACCCAATCCTTCTCTCCAGAGATGCCACCTGTCTCACTGAGTTACACCAGCTTTTGTAGATATATATATATATATATATATATATATATATATATATATATATACACATACACTTGTGTGTGTGTGTGTATAATGTGTATATATAAATAATTGTATTTCTTTTGAATACAGTTGACAATGTTCCTTTAGCAAAGCCATAGGCTGCAGATAGCTCATGAGGTGAGAAAAAACTTTTTTACCCAGAGAGTTGTGAATTTATGGAATTCCCTGCCACAGAGGGCAGTGGAGGCCAAATCACTGGGTGGATTTAAGAGAGAGTTGGATAGAGCTCTCGGGGCTAGTGGAGTCAAGGGATATGGGGAGAAGGCAGGCACGGGTTATTGATAGCGGACGATCAGCCATGATCACAATGAGTGGCGGTGCTGGTTCGAAGGGCCGAATGGCCTCCTCCTGCACCTATTTTCTATGTTTCCTATGTTTCTATGATACTTCGAGGCTGGAATCTCCCAGTTTGGACTGGGTAAACCTCAGCTTACATTTGCATCTTAAATAATACTCATGGAGAACTAATTCTAAACTAACACATTTATTTTGAAAATTATTCACATTTTAACCACACCCTGATCAGGTTTGTGATCATAATGATAATTATAGGTAAGGAAAGCGTCATTACATTATCTGTGAACTAATTGAGACATCAGGGCCTAGATTGCAATAATGGCTTTTTGTTTCACATAACAGAGTCAAAGACTAAAGTGGAGCTCTCCAAAGTTACTTGCTCCACTATTAGCAATCACTTCTTCAGCTGCCATGGCAGGAAGCCATGGAATTCTTCCTGTAAACCCATCCATCTTTTCACCTCTCTCGAGGACACTCTTTCAACTCTCCCAGTTTCAGCAAGCATTTGGCAACCTGTCCCAATATATCCTTCTGTAGCATGGTGTTCAGTTTTGTTTGAAAACACCCCTGTTAAGGGCCTTAGGATGTTTTCCACTTTATAATTGTATTCATACATGGGATATGATCATCGTTGGTATGGTTTTCTCTAATCCTTAAATGTCTTCAAAGGGTGATGAGCTTCCTTCTTGAACCAGTGCGTTCTATCTGGTCAGGGTGCTTGCAACAATATTAAGTGGGAAGCTCTGGGATTTTGACCCAGATCCAAGGAAAGAACAACAATATACGTTAAAAATGACCTTAATGTGAAACTTGGAGGAGAGTACTGTCTTTGTCCAGGACGCTAGAGGTGACACTCTTGGGAGATGCTGTCAATGAAATGCTGCCAAGTTGCTGAAATGCATCTTGTGAATGTTGAACAGATAATGAGCTGCTGCTGCTGCTGCATTGAATGAATGTTTCGGGTGGAGGTTGGAGTTCAGATTCAGCATAATACTGTACTCTGTAAAGAGTCACACTTCTTCAGTGTTGTTGGAGAGGCAGTCATGCAGGCAAGTGGAGAATACTCCACAGCAGATGGTTGGAAGGTGCAATGGTCAAAGGTGAATCAGTTGTTAGTCTGTAGCCAGTCTTCAAACTGTTTTGATGTGACAGTTTTTATGTGATGGGTCCAGTTGAGATCTTGCTCAAAAGTGACGTGAGGATGTTGACATTAAGAAGTTTTGCAAGGACAAATTGCTGTTGAACACAAAGGGAGGTTACAAGACTTTGTAGTACTGTCCTTTGCAACCATTTTCCCCCCACTAACTTCAGGTCTTCTTCATGCCAAAGATAGGTACAAAATGCTGGAGTAACTCAGTGGGACAGGCAGCAGCTCTGGAGAGAAGGAATGGGTGACGTTTTGGGTTGAAACCCTTCTTCATGCCACCCAAACATGCTCCCCTGATGTTAGGACAATCAATCTTACCTTGTCACTAAATTTTTTTTAAATCGATGTTTGAGATTGATATTTAATTAATAGGTTATTCACCTAGGAGATTTTTTCTTTAATTTCAATATTCATGTTTGCGATAGCTGTATAATAAACAAAAGGAATGCTTTACCATTTACCAGCATCAACAGTTCACACTGAGATGGATCTTTTCCAACTTGACATTGAAGTCAACGGAAATGAAAATAAAGAGAAATCTATTGATATTTTATGGCTGAAATAATATTGTCCAAACAATATTGTCAAAATTAGCCATTGTTGTCAATTAATGGTTGATATTTGCAGTACCATGTCACAACTGTACTGGTGAATATGCTGCAGCCACTGTTGCAATATTAAATAAACTATTTTTGAATATGTTAGTACTGCAAAATGTGCCTCCTTATGCCTGTAGATAATTTCTTCTCCTCTGCTATTACCTTAGTTATTATCCTGGGGACCAACTACATTTTATAAGGTTTCAAAAACAATTCCACATGCATGAGGGTAACCAGGGAGAAGGTGGGGCCTTGATACTAGGAAGGATCAAGAAAGGAATTTGTGCTTGGAGAATGGGGATGTAGCCAGGGTAATAAACAAATACTTTGAATCAGTTTTCACCAAGGGGAAGGACATGAGAGAGGTAAGAGAGGAGATTGCGGGAGTCCTGATAAAGATCTTTGTGTTTTTTCCAGCCCTAAGCAAGGTCCCGGAGGACGGGAGAGAAGCTAATGTTGTTCCTTTATTCAAGATGGGAAGTAGAAAGATTCTGGGAAACTTTAGGCTGGTGCGTCAGCGGAAAAGGGAGCTATTGGAGAGGATTCTTCGGGATACGATGTATTCCCATTTGGAAGAGAATGGGTTAAATAGTGACAGTCAGCATGGTTTTGTACATGGCTGATCATGTCTTACAAGCTTGATCAGGTTTTTTGAGGAGGTGATGAAGGTTATAGATGAGGGTAGGGCAGTGGGTGTTGTCTCCATGGATTTTGGTAAGGCATTTCGTCCCCCCATGGTAGGCTGATCCAGAAGATTAAGATGCATGCGATTAACAGGTCATATGGATTCAGAACGGTCTTACTGATAGAAGACAGAGGGGTTGTGATGGAAGGACTGTATTCAAGCTGGAAGTCTGTAACCAGTAGAGTTCCGCAGGGATCTGTGCTGGGACCTCTGCTGTTGGTGATATATATAAAACTGACATGGCCGGATTGGTTAGTAAATCCGGATAACACCAAGATTGCTGGGATTGTGGATTGTATGGGAGATTGTCAAGAAATGCAGCAAGATAGATATCAGCTATGGAAATAGACGGAGAAATGGTAGGTGGAGTTTAATCCGTGCAAGTCTTGGACTTTAAGAGGTCAAATGTAAGGGGCAAATGTCCAGTTAATGGCATGATCCTTAACAGCATTGATCTATAGATGGATCTTGAGGTTCAAGTCCATAACTCCCTGAAAGTAGCAACACAAGTAAATAGAGTGGTAAAGAAGGCATATGATATGCTTGCTTTCATAGGTCGGGGTTATTGGGTATAAGAGTCAGGAAGTCATGATGCAGTTTTATAAAACTGTGGTTAGGCTGCATTTGGAGTATTATATGCAATTCTGGTCACCCCAATACTGGAAGGATGTGGAGGCTCTGGAAATGTAGCAGAGGTGGTTCCTGGATTCCTGGATTAGGGGGGATTATCTAAATGCAGAGGTTGGGCATTTTTGGATTTTTTCTCTGGAATGTGGGAGTTTGTGGGGAGACCTGATAGAAGTATATAAAATTATGAGAGGCATTGATAGGGTAGACAGTCAAAGCCATTTCCCCAGGATTGGAAAAATCAAAATACAAGAGGGCGTAGCTTTAGGGTTAGAGGGACAAAGTTTAAAGGAGGTGTGGGGCAACTTTTTTTACACAGGATGGTGAGTACCTGGAAAACACTGCCAGGGTTGGTTTAATTTAGTTTAGTTTAGTTTAGAGATACAGCATGGAAACAGGCCCTTCGGCCCACCGAGTCTGTGCCGACCAGCGATCACTAGTTCACGCACTAATTTAGTTTAGAGATACAGCATGGAAACAGGCCCTTTGGCCCACCAGGCCTGCGCCAACCAACCATCACCCAGATACTAGTTCGATCCTACACTCTAAGAACAAGTTTACAGAAGCCAATTAACCAACAAAACCTGCACATCTTTGGAACGTGGGAGGAAACCGGAGCACCCAGAGAAAGCCCACATGGAAAACAGGCAAACCTAATACAGACAGCACCCATTGTCAAGACTGAACCCAGGTTTCTGGCGCTGTAAGACAGCAACTCTCCCGCTGCGCCACTGTGACGCCCCTAAGTTTGAATGAGTCTGAAGCGATCGTGGCATTTGAAACTTTTGGATGCAGGGAATGAAAGGATATAGATTATGTGCAGGTAGATAATGGATAGTTTTGGCATCACATTCAGCACAGACAGTGAGGGCCGAAGGTCCTGTTTGCGTGCTATACTGTTCTAAGCACAGGCATAAAAAAAAAAACACGGTCATGTAAACCTGATTACCACATGATCAATATTTCTCTTGACAAAATGCTCTTTCATCTAATTCCTATGTTTTTTCACTCAATCTTCTCTCAGGAGCAGAGTTCATCGGGAAACTGCCCATTAAAGCAAATTATTGCACGGGTATGGAGAAAAAAGAGCAGGGTGAGTGACAGAATGACAGCTATAATGCGGGTATAATGAGCTGGTTTGCGCACCTCTGTGTAGAATCACTGAAAGATAAAACTCGGTGATCGGCTGAAGGGGTGACCCTCCAAGAATCCTCACTAGAAGCCTCGTATGTACTGAAGGTTGCATAATGAACATGCAGGTGGTAAGTTCAGGCAATGGCCTAGATCCATTACCATCCTGCCCAGGGGCTGTGTGTCCATTAATTACCCACAAACTGCAGAATACAGCGTCAATTTAGGAATAAAGCCAATGTTTGCACAAGATCTTGGGGAATTTGAAGCTCTGGTACACTGAATGAGTTTGAATGAATTACTACTTCAAGAGGATCTCCCAACCAGCAGATTAATCTGTGAATGAAATGTGCCTTTTGAATACTAAATGCATCATCAGATTTCTTGAAATGTTTCAAAGCAGCTACGGATGTCTATATATTGACATGGAATTATTATCCTGGTCTGTGGTCTTCTTCCTTGCCTAGTAAGGCAGTGCTATTACAACAGTGAGAGTCTACTGGATGCTACTATGAATCTAAGAGGGAGGGAGTACAGAGAAGGTTCACCAGACTGATTCCTGGGATGTCAGGACTTTCATATGAAGAAAGACTGGATAGACTCGGCTTGTACTCGCTAGAATTTAGAAGATTGAGGGGGGATCTTATAGAAATTTTCAAAATTCTTAGGGGGTTGGACAGACTAGATGCAGGAAGATTGTTCCCAATGTTGGGGAAGTCCAGGACAAGGGGTCACAGTTTAAGGATAAGGGGGAAATCTTTTAGGACCGAAATGAGAAAAACATTTTTCACACTGAGAGTGGTGAGTCTCTGGAATTCTCTGCCACAGAAGGTAGTTGAGGCCAGTTCATTGGCTATATTTAAGAGGGAGTTAGATGTGGCCCTTGTGGCGAAAGGGGTCAGGGGGTATGGAGAGAAGGCAGGTACAGGATACTGAGTTGGAATTGCACTATAACATTCTGAGAGCCATTTTTTTTAGCCTATTCCAAAATCGTGCTTGAATTTAATTTGTTATTGGTGATATTCTTGACTTATCTCACTTCATTTCTTTGCTGTGATTCACGTGTTTTCCCACAAAAAATGGACGTACAAACTCAGCCTTTACCTTTTATTTTCATGTCTTGCTCCTATTATATGTTGTTTAAGGAAACATAGTGAACGGTATGATAATCAAAGCTCAAGAATTCCTGCTGGGGTAAAGATTACGCTGGCAAGAAGTGTGGGCACAAGAAACAGGAAATTATAAGTTGCAAAACATGCTGGTTTCCTGCTAATATTGCTCCAGGGGATTGGCAACTGATCTACCTTTCAGAGAGCGGTGCTGTGTCTCACACAGAACGTGAATTCTGAGGATCTAGTAAAGTATTTGAGTTACAAACATGAAAAAGACTGACAACATCATTAGAAATGGATAGTACAAATGTAAAATCGGACCTATTGGCTTTGGGCAGGTTTACATGCAACCTGCACATCGAGTCAGCAATGGTCATTCGTAATGGCCCCAGGGACAATAGGTACCTTTATCATGTACTTTGGCTGTTGATATGCAGGTGAGTAGGGTTAAAATCTTCCTTGAGTACTTGAGACTTTAATTTAATCTGTTTTTATTGAATGTCAAGAAATATGTTACTTCAATTAAGCTTTTATACATAAAGCAGTAAAACCTTCATGGAAATTAAAATAAACCTTCCAGCGTACAGTGGGGGGTTAATTACATTTCTGATCATTTGACAAGAAGCAAACAAAAATACAATTGCTTCTCTGCCATCTAGGTTACGTTTCGGACCAAGGCTATGAACTTTTTTTAATTTGCTTCATTCCTCAGCACTGCCAACAGGAATTGTATTATATCTTAAAAGCAATTCTACATCTTGAAGTATCATTGGGTTGCATATGACCTTATAAAACAGTGTGTGCTTCACTCACTGTCCATTGACTTAATACCAGCTGCGTTCTATTCCATTAACTATAAGCAGCTGCTCCACACCCTCAACAAAGAAATACAAGTACCTGATAACCAACTTCAACCTCCATTTGTCTTAGGGAAACAGTTTACAAGAAAAGTTGCTTGAGATGATACCAAGACCCGAAGATTAGCAGTCGGAGCATTGTGAAATGTAAACAACTTTACAATAGAGCAATAAGGCAGACTTCTATTTTTAAGTGGCCACAGATTTCTGATATCCAGGCCAGAGCATTTTTATATGATAGAACAATGCAGCACAAGAATAGGTCGACACAAAATACTGGAGTAATGCTCGACCTGAAACGTCACCCATTCCTTCCCACCAGAGATGCTGCTTGTCTCGCTGAGTTACTCTAGCATTTTGTGTCCATCTTCGGTGTAAACCAGCATCTGCAGTTACTTCCTACACAGGAATAGGTCCTTCAGCCCACAATCTACTAAACATGATATCACGTTAAACTAATCTACTCTCCTGAACCTGACCCTGTCACTCCATTCCCTGCATATATACATGCCTGGCGAAAAGCCTCATAAAGGCATCTATTGTATCTGTCTCCACCACCATCCCGAGCAGCTCATTCCACCTATATCAGTATCTATCCTGTTGTGTATTTCTTCCTCAGCGGGAACAATCTTCCTCACTGCCCACAACTTCACTAATTTTGGTGTCATCTGCAAATTTACACCCATATATATTTGTGTCCAAGTCTTTTATATATAACTCAAACGACCGATCCAGCACAGATCCCTGCAGACCTCCACGGGTCACAGACCTCCAGCCAAAATAACAACATTCTACCACAAACCCCTGTCCTTTAACAGTAAGTAAGTTCTGAATCCAAATGAGCAAGGCTTTGTGGATCTCATGCATCTTAATCTTCAGGATCAGCCTACTATGAGGGACATCATCAAATACTTTTCTATAATCCAGGCAGACAACCTCCACATTCACCTTCACTGCCGGCTCAAAAACATCAATCCTTCGGAAAAAGTGACCTTTCATGGACAAAGCTGTGCTGACTGTCCCTAATTAGCCCCTTCTTTCCCAAATGTGAGTAAATTATCTCAATTAGTATTAATTGCAGTAAAATAAAACAACAGCATTTATTTCACTTTATTTAAAATAACTTGCGTGAGCATTCAAACAACTAACAGTGGCACAGCCGTAGAACTGTTGCCTCACAGAGCTAGAGACCGGGTTCAATTCTGACTATGTGTGGAGTTTGTACGTTCTCCCTGTAACCGTGTGGGTTTTCTCTGGGTGGTCTGGTTTCCTCCCATATTCCAAAAATAGACATGTGGGTTTGTAGGTTAATTGTCTTCTATAAATTGCCTCTCGTGTGTAGTGTGTGGGTGATCAATGGTCGATGTGGATTTAGTGAGCCTTTTTCCACGCTCTACCTCTAAACCTAACTCTGTCTACTAGATCTGTTAAAGATAGAGCATGAAAAGGTCTGGATGACATTGTAATCAATGGCAATGAACAGTGGCCCAGAAACATACTATATAGTGAAAGTATTGTATATGCTATTGAATTTATTTTGTACTCAAAATCAAATGGAAATTTTGATCGAGAACTAATGCCCCTGATTAATAACAAGAATTTCAACCAGCAACATCTGCATATATATATTGTGACAGCATACAGAGCCCAAATACCAAAGTGAGATGAACTCGCACACAATGGGCAAATGCTGGCTGCCATATGAATTGAATCATCGAGATGTAATTAATTCCCTATGTGGGCCATGCTCAGGGAAGCTAATCTTCACAACAAAGCTCTGCTCCTGATCAGTTTAACGGGATCACCTTTTGCTTGTAGGTTTGTTGAGCAGTTAGTTAGAGCTGGGGTCCTTTCATTGCACCGGGCAGCAGAGAGCCAATAATGTTGTGTAGTGAACCCGTGCTTGAACCCGTTTGCCTGTATTTACTGCAAGATAATGGTGCTTTTGCAATGATTATTTGTTTTCCGACCTTTGCCCCTGGTTCTCTGTCTGGTACTGGGGTGAGTAAGAGTTGAAGACTTAAGAACAAAGATGATTTTCTCAAGGAGGGGTGAAGGCAGTTCTAGGTTCTGGGAAGGAAGGAGAAAGGGTACTGGGGAAAAACGCGAGTCTTCCCTATGTCAGAGATGCCCATGACAGATGACACAGGGTAGAAGTAAGGGAGTAGAAAAGCTCTGAGGAAGAAATGTTTCCACTCATAGGGCAGTTGCAAACAGGAACATTGGATGGATGGTGGAGGCAAGTGCATTTAAAAAGCATCTCAATGAGTATCAGAACTTCCTTTTGTATAGTTTAGTTTAGAGATAGTGCAGAAACAGGCCCTTCAGCCCACCGAGTGCGTACCGATCAACGATCCTCGCACATTAACACTATCACGCTGGGTACATTTTACATTTACACCCAGCCAATTAACCTACATATCGGCATGTCTTTGGAGTGAGAGCGGAAACCGAAGATCTCAGAGAAAACCCACGCAGTCCGAGGATAGAGTGTACAAACGGTGCAGCCAGCACCCGTAGTCAGGATTGAACCCAGGTCTCTGGCGATGCAAGGCAGCCATTCAACCACTGCACCACCTTGCCACCCTAAAAATAAATTGTTTTGCGGGTTACTCATGTATGTAGCATTAAAATCAATCTTGAGCATTTATATCTACTGCCGTTGCAGGGGTGAGTAAGAGAGTAGCTGTCAGCATTCATGAGCTAACCTGTTGGAAAGGTGTCGGCACTGTTACTGAGTGCTGTCCAATGGTACCCTTGTATGGAGGGTGGCGGGGGGGGGGGGGGGGGGGGGGGGGGGGGGGGGAGTCATGAGAGACATGTATGCAATGTGGGAATACTGTGGAGGGATGTCAGTGTAACAGGTATGCGGCTCTTCCCTGGAGCATGGGGTTGGCAGGGAGAGATAGATCAGCCATGGTTGAATGGTGGAGTAGACTTGATGGGCCGAATGGTCTAATTCTGCTCCTATCACTTATGAACATGGTCATGGGTTGGGCTGTTGTAGCCTGTAGATATGACCCTTGCTCTGCAGTAGGATCATGATACAGTCACTATCAAAGGCTGCCAGCACAAAGCTGTATAGAAATAAAAATCCCAGGGGATGATTTCTAACACATGACAATGATATTGTGAGAGAACATTTTAAATCAAACATTATCAACTACTTTAACATAGTGCATTTCTGGTTGAACAGCGAGTTAATAACAAGATATGAGTGTCCTGACCTTTTCATTCTGTTTTTATTGGTAAGTAGTCAATGGGCATAGTGTGTGTTTGATGATGTCAATGGAAAATAGGATGGAGAAGTGACTTTGGGATCAGGGGAATTCACAACAGGAGGTCCCCAGTCAAATTTATGGATGGCTGGGATTTCAACAGGAAATGGTTGAAAACAGGCAACATGTGAAAAATCGCTTTCCATGTGCCCTGTGAGCATGAGAAGTGAGAGCAAATGGCTTCCATTTCCTGATAGAGGTTTTATTCACAAAGCCCATTCTTCATCTGCAGAAGTTTTATCCATATTTCATCATTATTAATGAAACATAGAAATATAGAAAACAGAACCGTTATGCAATACCAGCATTCGGGCCAACGCCATTATTGAATACAAGCATTCGTTTCAACCCTATATTGCCACTATCTCCATGACCTGTCTTCAATAATCCATACCCCTTGATGCCCTTGGAGCCCAGAAATGTATCTCTTTTCTTTTTGAAATAATCTAATGCCTTGGCCACATGGTTGTCTGTTAGAACATTCCATAGTATCAACATTTTCTGAGTGAAGATATTTCTCCTCCTCTCACTCCCCAATCTCTTGCTCTGTAACCTGAGAATGTGATCCCTCTTTCTTGATAATATGGCTGAGGGCCACATCTTCATCGTATCCAATAGGACAGAAAGTGCTGGAGGCAGCATCTCTGGAGACGTTTCGAGTCGAGATAGAAATCTATATCCAGTTTGTTCTGCTCTAATTTTTTTTCTTAACTCCAGTGAGTACAAGCATTGACAACCTTATCTATCTCTCCTTGAATGGCAGTCCAGTCATCCCATGAATCCATCTGGATAACATTTGCTGCATTTTCACTTTCTTGGGTGAGAAGTCCAAAACTCCACATAACAACCTGAGTACCGACCCTGTTGAACCCCCACTTACTGCTTAAACCCAAAATAAGACCTATTTATTCCAACTTCTAATTTCTGTTTGTTCAACAAATTTACAATCCACATCAGTATGTTACATCCAACATTGCGGTTTAGTTCTCGACACTGATCTTTTGGTAGTCTGTCAAAAACCTCTTGAAAACCCTAGTGCACCACGCTCACTGATTTTTCTCTTATCTATTCTATGTGGCATCCTCAAAGAACTCTATAGGTTTTTCAAAAACAACTTCACTTCCAGAAATCCTTGTTGACTTTTCTACTCCTATTGGTATTTTCTATATGCCCTGTTATCTCATAACAGTTTCTAGGCTTTTCAGCACGATAGTTGTTACTGGGTTGTAATTTCCTATTTTTGTTCTTGCCCTTCAATATTTTTCTGCACATTATTTCTGAGTGAAGATGTCAAATGGTGACAAAACAGGAAGAGGAAAACTCAGCTCTGGTCACCAGCAACGGATGGTAGTACGAGCACCAGCTCCCGCTTGTATTTTCCGCCCACATATATGGTTCCTGAGTTGAACTGAAACAAGAATGTGAATAGAACAGACAACTATTACTTGCATTTGGTGCCAGTGACCAAAGATGAATTTCTCCTGTCACATTTACATGTGAATATTATATCGGAACCAGGTTGAGACTGCCGACAGTCATTTCTGAATGAGATGTCACTGCTAAAAACAACTCTTCCCTAACCTTGCCTGAGTGTTGCTTTCTAGATCTGCAAGAATGTTGACATTTCTTAAGTTTGATACTGATTTTTTGTTGACTGCAGTGATTTGTCTATTCGTTACTATTTGTTTTGGCTGCTGGAAATCCTTCTTTGGAGCTTGGAGCCCCAGGAATACATCCTGCTTATCTTTTCAATCAATATGTTGGAAGATTACAGGGCACCTTGCACAATTTTGAACGAGGTTGCCTCTTGTCAGCTTGTTTGCAGAAGGAGAGGTTTGTTGTTCAACTTGGAATGCTGTATTGTAGGAAACGTTGTGCATAAGGTCACCTTGGCTTTATAGTGAACTATAATCTCTTGTGTGTGAGACACTAGAAAAATATCCTTTGCAGTTAGCTTCCTGTTTTTGTACTGGGTTTAAAGCCCTATCAAGTACCCAACTGTTATTTCAGCTCCTCAATATGGATTTGTATCTGTTTTCAATTTTGAAATGATTCAAGGCATTAGTGCATGTGCAAGGAGAAGGCACTGGTGTGTCGTTTCCTGACACTTTTAGCGTTCATTCAAAATGTTCTAATTGAAACTGAGGCTTAAACTATACCCTTAGAAAAACACATCAATAAAGCTCTGGGAAATAAAAAGGATGTGACTTTTTTGAGTGGAACAGGCTTCTGCCTGTTGCATAGTTATTCCTATTCATCATGTAGCCTGCTCACAGTATCTGGAAAGGGCCATTGGAGATCACCAGTAAAATGAAACTCCCTTCTTGGGGGTAGGCGAGCAGCAGTATTGCCAGCCATTGCCCACCCTTTACCCATCTATCTCATCTCTCACCCATCTCCTGGCATTAGCTGAAGGTTCCCACGCTGGTCAGCAGAAGAGCCAATTTTTGGTTTGTACGTTCTCCCCATGATCTGCGTGGGTTTTCCCCGAGATCTTTGGTTTCCTCCCACACTCCAAAGGCATAGAGGTTTGTAGATCAATTGGCTTGGTATAGATGTAAATTGTCCCTAGTGTGTGTTAATATGTGGGGATCGCTGGTCGTTGCAGACTCGGTGGGCCAAAGGGCCTGTTTCCACGCTGTATCTCTAAATCAAACTAAACTAAAAATGTCCTTCCATCCTCTGGGTTTTTGCCTACTTCAATGTTTAAAATGAGTGCAGAAAGGACAGGTTTTTCTCATTGTGGTTCACACACTCCAAATGGAGCAGCGGATGGTGCCAATACCTAGCTTCCAGATACATATAACAGGAGATGATCAGAAGTCCAATCGGACCAGCACGGATTAGGTAGTCAATGGGAAGGGAATAAAATATGTGCATTGCTAGTTTGGCAGCTGCTCATATAGAGCCAAAGCCATGCACACTGAGTGAGGATCAGAGAAAGGAAGATGGGATTAGCGGTTAAGAAACAGACAGAAGAATGAAAGAAATAAAACTCCAATGATAATTAAGTTCTGAGGCAGCAAGGTTCTAAAATGTTGAAGTTCTATTTTCAAAGCTACGGAGTTATCTGGCTGTAATTATGACTGGTTGCATCGCTAAAATTCTTTTGCCCGTGAATTGCTGACATTTGCTGTGATTAGTGACTGCTCGGAGGTTAGTGGTTGCCTGGATGGTGAGTGCAACCACATGGCTTTGCATTGATCTCAGTGCTGGGATGTTACCTGGTGTATGAGCAAAGCCTCAGGGTAACTCAACCCATTTAACTCTGCATGTGCAAACATTGGGTGTTGTCGCCCCATTCATACCCTAAAAACAGCGAGTGGAGCTTGGACCTTCCCACTGGGCTTGATCGCCATGGACCTGACGCACTGCCAGTCAGCACCAAGCCACTTGAAATAAACAAAGGCAGGCGGTTGGGCCTCTGAACACGAGAGGTGTCGCAGAAATCTTGCACTGGAATGTGATCTTGCACTGCAATGTAATCTTGCATTGTAAATCTTGCACTGGAATGTAATCTGGATGTGTAATCTTGAGGAAAACACAAAGGGCTGGAGTAACTCAGTGGGTTATGGCAGCATCTGTGGAGGGAAAGAATCAGAGGTATTTCAGGTCAGGACTCATCTTCAAGTATCCCTTTAAGTGGAGTGGGCTACGTCATTCACTCAACATTGCTGGGTCCTGTGGAAAACCCTGAAGAATCCGTAAAAAGCCCTGACGTCTCTGTCAGCTCATTATTGTCAAGGAATTTAATCAAATGCAGCCAATTCATTAAAACATTAAATAAAGTATCCTACCAATAATCACTTACTCTCACTCATAGGGTTGACTAAATAAATAGGCTTGGATATGTACACCAGCTGACACTTGCACAATGTTTAAGGCAACAAGTTCCTTGCTTTACTAAATCAGTGTTCCACCGCTAAACTCCACAGAAAGCCCTTGAATGAAGCGAGGGGTTAGATGGCTTGGAACCTAATTTCCAGCTCATCGTGGGTAGTAGATTGCCTGGGGTCTGAGCTGTTGGCTGTACATGGCTGCTTGTTCTCTCTGGATCCACTGGCTTTAGGCAAACTGGATCCGAGTCCTTGTTGTGACTGCAAAATCTGGATTTTATCCATGGGATCCATGGGAACACAGAGCACCCGTAGGAAACCCATGTGGTCACACAGAGAACATGCAAACTCCACATAGACAACACCCGAGGTCAGAATTGAAACCGGGTATCTGGCGCTGTGAGGCAGTGGCTTTATCAGCCACACCACTGTGCCACAGCTGGTAGAGCACAGTTTTATCATTAAGTATCTGGGTTCTCTGAAAATATCAAGGTGAGAACAATGTTTCTGGTTGAGATCAATTGGGATACAAAGCTTTATTGGTTTCAGAGCTTTGGTCGTGCGTTTACATCGAAACATTTTGGAGATAATGAGGGCAATAGTCTCCTGCACTGAGCAGTGAAATTATTGGTAAGAAAGAAATGTAATACTGAACCAACAGTCATCAAGAAATGTATGGGCTAATTAGGACCACAATGCCACTCCAGTTGTGAATGAGAGAAGGTATTGAAAGTACGCCACATTATATTAACATAACAGCACTCACAATGTTTGGAGAGCAAAGTGCCTTGATTTGGCAGGTTATGCCGTCTTCAAGAGGTCAGTATTTGCCTTTAGTGCTGCTAGAACCTTACCACTGATGAAACACATATGTTCCTTTTTATGCCTGGTGGCATCACATTCATCTCTCTCAACAAAGCATTCTGGAAGCTAACTATCTCTTTGAACCCTGCTCCTAACTGTCAATCTTTCTGCTTTACCACTTAGCTTCACATGTATCTCCAATGTAGCCAACTTTGTTTTGACCAGTGATTCCACAAAGCAACAAATTAAACACTCAAGTACAAAAGAAATGTCCAACAACACAGCACGGTGCCTTTCAAAATAGTTTGATATATTTCACGTGTGTTAGCGTTTCAAATTTGTAAAATATTCTATTTGTGGAATTCAATCCCAGAAAATGTTTAGAGTAAGTTACAAGATCATGATGGCTGAAATGTTTTGAGTTAGCTACAAGCTAGACATATGGAATGGATTCACCCTTAATTAAAAATAACCCATTTATGTACACTTAAAAAAAATTTTCTTAACATCTAGTTTTGAATAAAAATAAAAGTGTCATTAAATCATGCCCATAAATATTTTTACTCTGACTGGCCTTGCACTGTGACAGTTGAATATACAAGGCCTTTAGTTTAAACGAGGTGAAATGCAAAAGCAAATTAGAGTAAAAGTCACATTTTCTAAATGAAAATGAGAGATGAAGTTCAATGTCTTGTTGCGTTCTTTTTAAAGGAAATCCTCAGAGTAACGTTCTGGGTTTGGGCGTAGGTTCACCAGGTTAATTCCTGGATGGCATAGAATTACAAAGAATGGGTCGACTGGGCTTGTATCCACTGGAATTTAGAAGGATGAGAGGGGATCTTATAGAAACATATAAAATTCTTGAAGGATTGGACAGGCTAGATGCAGGCAAAATGTTCCTGATGTTGGGGGAGTCCAGAACCAGGGGTCACAGTTCAAGAATAAGGGGTCGGCCATTTAGGACTGAGATGAGGAAAATCGTTTTCACCCAGAGAGTTGTGAATCTGTGGAATTCTCTGCCACAGAAGGCAGTGGCAGCCAATTCACTGGATGTATTCAAGAGAGAGATTTAGCTCAAAGGGCTATAGGAATCAAGAGATATGGGGAAAAAGCAGGAATGGGGTACTGATTTTAGATGATCAGCAGTGATCATATAGAATGGCGATGCTGGCTCGAAGGGCCGAATGGCCTACTCCTGCACCTATTTTCCAATGTTCTAATCATGTCTTCATTCTCCAACCAGTCTTCACCTGTCCTTGCACAACTTGCACACGGAATTTCATGCATCAAAAAAGGAAACCGTGGTAATACGGACAGCAGTGCAAAGTCTGTATCTGTGGCCTCCAGAACCTCTCTCTCATATCCTCTCACATATTTGCAACCAACACTCATTGTACTGATAGATACAAAACGCTGGAGCAACTCAACGGGTCAGGTAAGCATCTCTGGAGGAAAGGAGCAGGTGACATTTTGGGCAGGAACCCTCCTTCAGACTGAGTCTGAAGAAGGGTTTCGACCCGAAACATCACCTACTCCTTTTCTCCAGAGATGCTACCTGACCCGTTGAGTTACTCCAGCATTCTGTGTCTATCTTTGGTGTAAACCATCATCTGCAGTTCTTTCCTACTCATTGAACTGAGTTTGCAACACACCATTACCATTCTTAACATCTGCTTTAAGGCTGTAGCCCATTCCTCCTCTGGGTCCTTCAGTCTTGTTTTGGATCAGTGACTCACATTCAAGACTTTGGTGAAGACTTGATGAATGTTGCAAACAGGACTGAACAAAAGGGTTAGTACTAAGCCGTGCACAGTTTTCCTGAGATTTTGCCAAGGAGAGGAGCAAAGGAACCCCTTAAAATAATTCATTTTTCTGATGCACTCAGGGGTCTAACTATGTAGTTGCAGGATTTTTCAATGAGATTACATTCTTGGCTTTTGAGTCCCCATCATTTGCTGCTTTGTGGTTACAAGTTTTTCACAGCTTTGTTTTAGGGAGTTGAGGAAAATACGCACTGAAGAATAAATGCCCAACTGCTGCTGTTAATGAGAAACGAACATTTGAAATTACTAACTCATTCCTCCTCCTATCGTGCTTAGTATTTAGTATTGGAGTTCCAACCTGATTAGCCAATTTAAGCCGATTCTCTACTGCGAAAACCAATTGAGCCTGGGATTAAAACCCTTTCTGGAATTCAATTTTCATTGCATCGAGATACTTGTAAGCTGATATGCATGATATAGTCTGCTGATACATAACGTCTGACCACAAAAAGGAGTTTCAGAGTTGGCACCAGCCCTGTGACTACCCTGACTCCAAATGTGTTTCTTGGCTGTTTTCCAAGAGTTAGAGAGAGAGAGAGAGAGAGAGAGAGAGAGAGAGAGAGAGGTTGTTGTACCATCATCTGTGCCCTGTCTCACTCTGGTATTACAAGCTGTTCCCTGTTAAAACATAATGGAGTTAAAATACACACGGATAGAAGCAGGAGGACACCACACTGACCCCCATGCATGCTCTGCCATTCAAAAATATTCTATCTAATTCTGTACCATATACTTCCTTTCCTACTCAATATTTACATATTTTAAATGTCTTAATCTGTCAGATACTACTCATGCATTTATTGTTCAAATTACAGATTTTATTTGAATATTGAGTTCAACCATTTCAGATAATGAACATTTCCTGCATTTTATAAACAGCCTCTCAGCATTCACAATACCCTTCTGCTCTTATAACTTCCAGATTTTGATTCCGCAGGTCTGCTACATATTTTCTCTTTACCTGTTCTGTGTCCACTTTTTTCATTATCTTTTATTGGCTTGCAGTCCCTCCTGCCTCCTGCCTCATCACGGATTCTCCCCTCCTCGTGCTCTTTATTTAGCATTATAAATTAAACGTGGCTCATTTCTAATAAAAGACCAGTCACCTGGAATGTTAACTGCTTTCCTCTGACAGATGCTTCCTGACCTACTGAAAATGTTGTGCATTTCCAGTTGAGTATATTTTATGAACAGGTAGGGAATTCCAGAGATTCACAACCTCCTGTGCAATGTAATTCTCTCTATTTTAGACTAACATGTTATAGACTATTCTTATAATGTCCCACTCTAGACTGTCCAAATTACACTTGGTTGCTTGGAGATGATGTGGCTTCAGTCAGCAGGATTTATGAACTTGTGAACTTGTGACTTAAATAGAAAGGCCAAACAAGGTGTTCAAATAAAACAAGTCATTCTTTCACAAACAAACTGCATGGTCCAAACTTGTCGAATTAGATAAATGTCATGAAACGTTTGACCAACATGTAGTTCCCTAATTGAAGGTGGCACCAGTAGTCTTAGCCACTTTTCACCAAAGTTATGCAACGATATTTGAGGACATTTCTCTTTCCATTCCCGTTGGAAGAAGGGAAAAAGTGCAAGTTCAAACATGACATACTTTTGCATTTTTTGAAGCCACAGCAGTGGGGAGCCAATTTTCAAAACCCTACTGTGAAGATGTTTGACAAATATTTAATTAAAAAAAAGATTGCATATCTACGTGGGTGAGAAAACTGAAGACATGTGTGGCAATGTGAAACTTCGCAGGGAGAGGGGTATGGTTGTTATAGCCACCGTTTGAAGGCCATTTTTCTTCTAGATGGCAATCTTGATCCATATAAAATAGCCAAGGAAGCTTCTGCTTGTTAGGCCAGATGAGTCCATGCAAATTACACAACTAAGGCTTTCCTTCTGTCAACATGTTAGAGGTGCTGTGAGTCAATAGTAACCACCATTTAACCTGCCTGTAGTTCATCCAAAATATCATCAATCACCGTACAGGTTCTCTCCAGAATACCTATGCCTGATTTATGGACAGCTCGTATATAGAGGAAGCTTTTGGAGGATCAGTAGTATGGATTTGCTGGCTACAGGCATCTTCTGCAGGTGGGAAGAGGGTTTTTCCGGTGCCCTCTCTCCCTACCCTACCTGTATCGAGCCACAGCAATCGAGGGCTGGGTCAGGCTGAGCAGACTCACTCACTGAGTCAGTGAGGCCACTTTTCCTGCACCTCCTTTCTCCTGTCACGGCTGTTTCTACCATCCCGTACCACACCCTGTTTCTGCTCATCTTCAACTTACAAAGTTTCTCAGACATTCTCAGTAGCCTGGGGACTTGGAAACATAGAAAATAGGTGCAGGAGTAGGCCATTCGGCCCTTCGAGCCTGCACCACCATTCAATATGATCATGGCTGATCATCCAACTCAGTATCCTGTACCTGCCTTCTCTCTATACCCCCTGGTCCCTTTAGCCACAAGGGCCACATCTAACTCCCTCTTAAATATAGCCAATGAACTGGCCTCAACTACCTTCTGTGGCAGAGAACTCCAGAGACTCACCACTCGCTGTGTGAAAAATGTTTTCCTCATCTCGGTCTTAATGGAATTCCCCCTTATCCTTACACTGTGACCTCTTGTTCTAGAGCTCCCCAAAATCAGGGAACAATCTTCCTGCATCTACCCTGTCCAACCCCTTAAGATTTTGTAAGTTTCTATAAGATCCCCCCTCAATCTTCGAAATTCTAGCAACTTTCCGCAGATCAAATTGTTTCTCTGTATTAAAACAACTTCCCTTTACCTGAAGGAGGGTCTCGACCCGAAACGTCGCCTATCTCCTTCGCTCCTTAGATGCTGCTGCACCCGCTGAGTTTCTCCAGCCTTTTGTGTACCCTCGATTCTCCAGCATCTCCAGTTCCTTCTTTAACAACTTCCCTTTACCGTTTGCATCCCAAATGCGTGTCTCTTAGCTTAAACGTGTTGGTGATGTGTCTGCATTAGCACAATTTATTGAGGAGCATGCCTGTATGAGGAGCATGAGAGCAAAGATGTTATGGCATGCAAAATATCTGCCACTTTAATAATCATGGATGGACACGTCTTGGTAGCTTCATTTCAATATACCGTTTTACTTCTTTATCTGATGCTTGAACTGGCAACTACCTTGGTTGCTTTCCACTGCAATCTGTACACCTACTTCACCTTACTTGCAAAATTCTTAAGGGGTTGGAGAGGCTAGATGCAGGAAGATTGTTCCCGATGTTGGGGAAGTCCAGGACAAGGGGTCACAGTTTAAGGATAAGGGGGAAGTCTTTTAGGACCGAGATGAGAAAATCGTTTTTCACACAGAGAGTGGCGAATCTGTGGAATTCTCTGCCACAGAAGGTAGTTGAGGCCAGTTCGTTGGCCATATTTAAGAGGGAGTTGGATGTGGCCCTTGTGGCTGAAGGGATCAGGGGGTATGGAGAGAAGGCAGGTACAGGATACTGAGTTGGATAATCAGCTATGATCATATTGAATGGCGGTGCAGGCTCGAAGGGCCGAATGGCCTGCTCCTGCACCTAATTTCTATGTTTCTATGTTTCTACCTTTGATCTCACAGAGTGGTCATTTCTTGTGCTATGTCACCAGTTGCCTTTGGACTCTGACTCCTGGCTGTGCATTTTCATTCAATAACTTTTTTGCTCCTCAGAATATTTTAGCAAGTCTGCATTAATGCTCTATATTTTGCTACACATTTCTAAATAAGTACCGCAGCTCTTTAAGGGCTGCAGTTCTAGTGGACCAGTATCTCTCTTTGTGCAAACTCCCAGTGATAACCTTAAACATTTTATGAATTCTCATTTAGATTTTAAAATATCAGTACATGTGAAGGCAACCCTGACTGCACAAGGATTGAGTATTCAAAGAGTTGCCCGTAACTTTTGCTGAACATTCTACTGTAGTTATAAAATTAACTTTCATTCTTCAGAATGAACACATTTTTATTTTTGAGTTTTGGAAAATAATTACGAAAATATTCTTGTCATTAATTCAAAATAAAAACATGTCGACATGACAGTTTTGTGAAGCATTTTTAGGTTGGAGATACAGAGCGGAAACAGGTCCTTCGAGTCCGCGCCGACCAGCAATCGCCGTACATTAACACAATCCGACACACTCTAGGGACAATTTTACACATACACCAAGCTGATTAACCTGCATTCCTGTACGTCTTTGGAGTGTGGGAGGAAACTGAAGATCTCAGAGAAAATCCACGCGGTCACGGGGAGAACGTACAAACTCCGTACAGCCAGCACCCGTAGTCGGGGATGGAACCCGGGTTCATGGCAGCAACTCTACCGCTGCACCACCATGGCTGCCCTATTCATGTAGTTAACATGGAATCAAAATAAAGATCTCCTTTATACTTTCTTAGATGCAATTTGTAGCGTTGAGTTTTTGCGAGATTACTCACGTGGAAGCCCGCATACCTTGTGCACCTTGTTTGTAAAGAGCGAGGGAAATTCAGAAAGGTGAACAGAGTGCATGCATTATAGTGGTGGTGTGATCCTTAAAACATGTTGAATGTTTATCGATCTCTAAAAGGCACTCCACACCAGGTAAAAGGTTCCTTGCTTTATTGATTAAACCGCCCACTTCCATTACAATCAAAGCCCTCTACTCTCCAGAATCACATTCAGTTTTTCCTAGACCCATTTACAATGTCTGCTCTAATGGTGCACCTGGCTATTCCATGATGCACATAGCTCTGGAGGTCAGGGTTAGATTGGCTCGCTCTTTCTTCAACCAGAACAGAAATAATGGGCTGAATAGCCTCCTTACGTTTGGTAAATTTTCTATTATTCTATGATGCTGTCATTACTCTTCAAATGTAAATGGGCCCCATCCCCGACCTCTACCTCCGCTACATCGACGATTGCATTGGTGCTACCTCCTGCACCCACACACAACTCACTGACTTCATCTGCTTCACCACTAACTTCCATCCGGCACTCAAATACACCTGGACCATTTCCGACATTTCCTACCATTCCTTGACCTCACTATCTCCATCGCAGGTGATAGACTCCTGACCGACATTCACTATAAACCCACTGATTCCCATGGCTATCTGGACTACACTTCTTCCCACCCTGCTTCTGGTAAGGACCATCCTCTACTTCCAATTCCTCATCTGCACCCAGGATGAGGTGTTCCAGACCAGGGCATCGGAGATGTCCTCATTCTTCAGGGAACGGGGTTCCCCTCTTCTACTATAGATGAGGCTCTCAGCAGGGTCTCTTCTATACCCCGTAACTCTGCTCTCACTCCCCATCCCCCCACTTGTAACAAGGGCAGAGTCTCCCTTGTCCTCACCTTCCACTCTACCAGCCGTCACATACAACAAATAATCGTCCGACATTTTCGCCACCTCCATCGGAATCCCACCATAGGCCACATCTTCCCATCTCCTCCCCTGTCGGCTTTCCGCAGAGACCGATCCCTCTGTAACTCCCTGGTCAATTCGTCCCTTCCCACCCAAACCATCCCCTCTCCTGGTACTTTCCCTTGCAGCCACAGAAAATGCTACACTTGTGGCTTTAACTCCCTCCTTGACTCCATTCAAGGACACAAGCAGTCTTTCCAGGTTCGGCAGAGGTTCACCTGCACCTCCTCCAACCTCATCTATTGCATCCGCTGTTCTAGGTGTCAGCTGCTCTATATCGGTGAGACCAGCGTAGGTTTGGCAATCGATTCGCCCAACACCTCCGCTCGGTTCGCATTAACCTACCTGATCTCTCGGTGGCTCAGCACTTCAACTCCCCCTCCCATTCCAAATCTGACCTTTCTGTCCTGGGCCTCCTCCATGGCCAGAGTGAGGACCACCGTAAATTGGAGGAGCAGCATCTCATATTTTGCTTGGGCCGTTTACACCCCAGCGGCATGAACATTGACGTCTCTATTTTCAGGTAGTCCCTGCTTTCTCCTCCCCTTCTCAGGTCTCCCTCAGCCCACTATCTCCACCTCTTCCTTTCTTCTTCCCGCCTGCCCCCTCCACCCCCCCCCCCACCCTCACATCAGTCTGAAGAAGGGTCTTGACCCGAAACGTTGCCTATTTCCTTCGCTCCTTTGATGCTGCCTCACCCGCTGGGTTTCTCCAGCATTTTTGTCTACCTTCAAATGTTAATGTTCTGCTTGATTGCATTTCCTATTTTGGTCTCTACTGTTGCCAATACTTAATTTATTGCTTTGGACAAAGGATTTAATGTGTTCAATTCATTGTGAATTAACAGCGGAGTGGGAATTGAATTTTCTCATTTACTTCTATCATTATAAATCATGTGAATTCAGATTATGGTGCTAAATCAATCATTTGTGAATGAAGTCACAAACGTTTGCAAAGCTAAAATATTTATGCCAGGATAATGGATGACATGGTGGCCCGGTATTTGTGCAATACGCAGTTTAGTTTCAAAGGGAAATGGAAAGTCAAGGGCCTGTGCTCAGCATCGATCACTGTAGGAGCAGGACATCTCAATGCGTGTGAGACACAAGTGACTGCAGATGCTAGAATCTGCAGCAAACACTAAGAGCTGGAGGAGCTTAATGGGTCAGGCAGCAGCTGCGGAGGGATATGGGCTCATGACATTTTGAGTCGGGATCGTTCTACAAACTTCTTCAGGGACATTTTGCTCAACACTTGTAAGTGTTAGGGGGTACACAAAAAGCTGGAGAAACTCAGCGGGTGCAGCAGCATCTAAGGAGCGAAGGAGATAGGCGACGTTTCGGGTCGAGACCCTTCTTCAGGCCTTTCCAGACCTTTCCAAACACAAGGCGTAGCTATGGGGACACGCATGGGCCCCAGCTACGCTTGCCTCTTTGTTGGGTACGTCGAACAATCCTTGTTCTCGGCGTACCAGGGCCCCATCCCCGACCTCTACCTCCGTTACATCGACGACTGCTTTGGTGTCACCTCCTGCACCCACACACAACTGACTGACTTCATTCATTTCACCACCAACTTCCATCCGGCACTCAAATACACTTGGACCATTTCCGACACTTCCCTACCATTCCTTGACCTCCTGAAGAAGGGTCTCGACCCGAAACGTCGCCTATCTCCTTCGCTCCTTAGATGCTGCTGCACCCGCTGAGTTTCTCCAGCTTTTTGTGTAACCCTCGATTCTCCAGCATCTGCAGTTCCTTCTTTAAAACTTGTAAGTGTTATTTGGTCCATACTTAAAGGTTAATGCGAACCGAGCGGAGGTGCGGGGCAAATCGATCGCCAAACCTAAAGGGGACTTGGTTGAGCAGTCTTAACCTACCGAACTTCTAAATGGCTTCTCGGCCAATTAGCCGGATCACCACCTCCCAACTTCCTGAACCAAAAACCTTGCCAATCTCTCGAACTATCTCACCTAGCAACCTCCCAGGTCACTTCATGTACCAACTTGCCACATCCAAACCCCTTCCTGGCACTGAAAGAGGTAAGGTGGATGCTTAAAGGTTGCAAGGGAATATAAGCAGGCTGATGACAGATGGTGTATTATGTACAAAAAATGTGGTCATTCATTTTGGTAGAAAAGTGTATAAAGTTGTAGAATTCTTTGAAAAGATGAGTGTTTGGTATTCAAAATGACTGGTGTCCTTGGACATGAACTACTGAAAGTTAACATGGGAGCAAACATGAAGTTAATGATACGTTGACCATTTTTGCAAGTGATTTCAGTATAACTGTAGTTATATTTTGGTCCACTTACATTGGGGCCTGGTAAGATTGTATCTGGAATTTTCGGTGGGGGTCTAATTTCTCTACCTAAGGAAGGATACACTTCTGATAGAAGGAATGAAAACTCATCCTGAGGGTGGTGGAATTGTCATGTGAACAGAGATTAAACAGAATTTAGAAGAACGAGGAACAATTTCATTGAAATACACAGAGTTATAATGGGATTGATATTTCTCATTACTGGAACAAGCGACCCACAGTCTCAATTAAAGGGAATAGCCATTTGATGAGACGGAGCACCAGGCCCACAAAATAGAGCTGAGAAGAAATGTCTTAACCAGACAATAATGAATCTTGGACTTCTCTATCTGCAAGGTATTGAAAATCTTTAATAGTGAGTTTGATAAAAGTTTGCTATTGAGGAGATCAGGGGATATGGAGTAAGCACAAAAAATTGCTGTTGGGATAAGAGATCAGTCATGATCCTATTGAATTGTGCAGCGAGTATGAGTTGCTGAATAGTCTAATCCTGTTTTCTCACGTTATAGGCGTAGAATCAGGCCATTCGGCCCATCGAGTTTACTCCACCAGTCAATCATGGCTCCTCATCCCATTTTCCTGCCTTCTCCCCATAACCCTTGACATCTGTTCTAATCAAGAATTTGTCTCTCTCTGCCTTAAAAATATCCACTGACTTAGCCTCCATAGCCCTCTGTGGCAATGAGTTCCACCATTCTAATTAAGAATTTGTCTAATCTCTGCCTTGAAAGAAAATACTTCTGACTTCTTACGTTTGTTATATCAACCTCATTGACCACCTTCCATTCTAATCTCTAGACTGGCTCCCCATAATCTGCTGGATCAGCACCTCCACGGTGTCAACTATGGATATGTTTGTTAACAACAGGTAGATCTCCCATATTGTAATCTGAAGAAATCTCTTGCGATAGAAAATTGTGTTACAATGAGGTGTTTGAATATCCATAATTTTGTTTCTGATACTGCTAGCGAAAGGCTGTATGTTATGCTTTTTTTTAAATAGGGCATCATACAACAAGTATTAATAGATGCAATTTCAATGGCCATCAATGGTGGAACTGACAGGTTGTGTTCTTACAAGCCAATGCTGTCTGATTACTGTTGTGGTAAACTATTTTTCCCTGGATTGTCTTGTTTCAGGACAGCCCTTTTATGCTTGTTAATTTCCAAAATAGCTTTTCAGTTCTTAATAGCATGTAATGACCAATGTGGCATGCATAATACAAATGGTTCCCTCATTCATCAATCGCGTCACATCCAATTTGTGTAATGGAAACAGGTGTTATGGCAGAACTACCTGTACATCCTCCATGAAGTGGGGTCTTGTATGAAATATCTCCATAGCTCAAACGTGGACATGGATGTTAGATGTCAGCAAGAGAGTTCATTCTAATCACTTAATGAAATGAAGGAAGCAACATCATCAGTGTGCCTGTGGTCTGAATATGAGTGATTGTTATGGAGGATTGCAGCAAAAGTGTCCCACAGGACCTTCTTGGGAGCTAGAAATAGTAGGGCAGTGAATGTTGCATACTATAGCTGCAGACTCTAAGGGAAATACAAATGATATCCTATCACATGATGGCCAAGTCATGAAACATAGGATATTACTTCTTTTAGTTTAATGCAATTACGTTTCAGTTTCAGTTTTGTTTATTGTCACATGTGCCAAGGTACAGTGAAAAGCTCTTTGTTGCGTGCTAACCAGTCAGCAGAAAGACAATCATCCATTGACTGTTATTTGCACTTTATCAGTCTATTTATTCATGTGTGTATTTACGTCTATAATGGTATATGGACACACTGATCTGTTCTGTAGTCAATGCCTACTATGTTCTGTTGTGCTGAAGCAAAGCAAGAATGTCATTGTCGTTTCAGGGACACACGACAATAAACTCACTTGAACTTGAACAATCCCTCCACTTACAGTGTAAGGGAATAATGTTTAGTGCAAGGTAGAGCCAGCAAAGTCCGATCAAGGGTAGTCCGAGGGTCATCAAAGAGGTAGATAGTAGTTCAGCGCTGCTCTCTGGTTGTGGTAGGATGATTCCGTCGCCTGATAACAGCTGGGAGGAAACCGTCCCTGAATCTGGAGGTGCGTGTTTTCACACTTCTGTTCCTTTTGCGTGATGAAAGAGGGGAGAAGAGAGAGTGGCCAGGGTGCGACTCGTCCTTGATTATGCTGCTGGCCTTGCCGAGGCAGCGTGAATTAAGCAGTGCTGTAAGTTTAAAAAAAAAATCCAACTTGAATCCAATCTCTTTCTCCCAGTCATTGTCTTGCATTACCATTTGTAAGCCATTCCTTTTTTTTTATTAGGTTCCAGGCTCTTTAACAATTATTTTATATCAACTAGAAGCCATAGACTCAGAGCATGGAAACAGGCGTTTTGGCCCAACATGCCCATGCTGATCGTAAAATACCCTTTCAAACTAATCCCATATTCCCTTTGTCCCCCTTAAATGTAGCCACCCAGTTACACACTAGAGGCAGTTTACATAGTCAATTAACCCACCAACTTGCATGTCCTTGAATATGGGAGACCACCCAGAAGAAATGCATGTGGTCACACGAAGAATGTGCAAACTCCACACATTCAGCACTGGAGGCTCAGGATTCAATCTGGGTCTCTGAAATTGTACATCATTAGTTCTATTGTTTGTGGTGTTGTGTGAGCCCAAAACTACATTCCAATGAAGTGTTAGAAATTCCGAAAAGAGTTAACTCCTGTTTCTAGTTGCTTCATTGTTAGTTGTTTGTGATGCATTGATTTTCGAATTATCCTCAAGATTTCAGTTAAACTCATTCAAATAATTGAAAACAGCATGGATTCCGAGACTGGCTCCTAATACTCTGAGCTGAAAAGTTTTCATTTGTATTTAAGTGCTATTTCTGTTTTCCAAATGACTATCCAGTGCTGTACTTTACTTTCAATTATGTAAGTCCTTGCCGTGCCCATTAATCACCAATATAGGATCCTGTCAAAAGCTCTCTGAACATCTAAGTATATAATATCAGATTCATTTTGCCTGTCCATCATCTCTTTGGAAAACCTCCAGGAGGTTAGTTAAATGTGACCTCTCAGTTCCTGTTGTGATTTCTTATTGATAATGCAGTGCGTGTGATACTGGACTACCAACCTAGACGCTGAGACTTCGAATTCCCAACTAGAACTGGTTGTGAAATTGAGTTCATTAAATTGGGTAATTCGAAGACCATTGAAAAAAAAACCACGAAAGCTGCGCCCGCGAGGTGGTCAAATAAAACAAAATCCAACCCGTTTACTAAAGTTCTGCTCTGGTCTCCTGTGCATCACTTCAATCCAATGTGAGGTAGTTGTTGCTTAATGTTCCCAAGTGTATAAACAATCACCAAGTAAGAGTGTCAGGGTTCTCGGGCTACTTGTAGAATGGGGCATAAGTGCAGCACTACCAATGCCATTTACATCAAAGAAGTCTATGTTAACTTGCCAGGAGTGGCTTGTACTTTTCCGTGCCCAGCAGGTGAACTCGCATGATCCTTTCAAAGTTGAGTTCCAGTTATGCTTCCTAAGCTGTCTTGACTTTTGTTTAGAAACAGAATAGTTGTATTAGTTGCTCTCTATCCTCATGAATCACTCCTCAATGTAGCAAAATTATACAATACTGTTGTCTGTTAAACTTTTACAACTTGCTGTCTTTCACCTTCAAATCATGTTTATTGGGAGCAGGTTGTCTGTGCAAGATTCCCTGCTGTGTCAGTTTTATGACATAGTTTGTTGACAATTTCCAGGTGTCCAAGTTTCTTCCATTATTCCAGAGGTTCTTTTGCCCGGATTTAAAGCATGTTTTTTTCAGGATCTGGGCAATGGTAAAAGAGCCAACAGTTACTGTGTGTGTACCTAATTGCCCTAGAGAAAGGATGCTGATCACTCACCTTGAACCACAGCAATGGTGTTAGAGTTCCAGGATTCAGACCCAGTGTTGATGAAGAACCAGCAACGTATTTCCAAGGCAGGATGATGTGTGACGGGGATGGGAACCTGCTGTGATGTGATGTTCCCATGTGCCTGCTGCCCTTGACATTCTTGGTGCTCTTGGTGTAGCTGTTGTGTGTAACTGCAGTGTGTTTTGTTGATGGTACAGAATGCAGCCACTGTATGCCAGTAGGGAAGGGATGCTTAGCTTGGTTAACCATATACCCATATAACCATATAACAATTACAGCACGGAAACAGGCCCTCTCGGCCCTTCCAGTCCGTGCCGACCATTTGTTTTCCCCTAGTCCCATCTACCTGCACTCAGACCATACCCCTCCATTCCCTTCACGTCCATATACCTATCCACTTTACTTTAAAATGTTAAAATCGATCCTGCCTCCACCACTTCTGCTGGAAGCTCATTCCACACAGCCACCACCCTCTGAGTAAAGAAGTTCCCCCTCACGTTACCCCTAAAACTTCTGTCCCTTAATTCGCATGTCATGCCCTCTTGTTTGATTCTTCCCTACCTCAATGGGAAAAGCTTATCCACATCAACTCTGTCTATCCCTTTCATCATTTTAAAGACCACAATCAAATCCCCCCTTAACCTTCTGCACTCCAAAGAATAAAGACCTAACTTGTTCAACCTTTCTCTGTAACATAGTTGCTGGAACCCTGGCAACATTCTAGTAAATCTCCTCTGTACTCTCTCTATTTTGTTGACATCCTTCCTATAAATAGGCGACCAAAATTGTATACCATACTCCAGAATTGGTCTCACCAATGCCTTGTATAATTTTAACATTACTTCCCTACTCCTATATTCAATGCTTCTGATTTATAAAATTATCAGAGGCCCACAGGAGCCGTTGGAGGAAGTGAAGGAGGGGGAGGAGCGACCACCCGACCGGTAAGGTTTAAAATCGAGCGCGGGGCTTGTTTTTCCAGAGGCCCACAGGAGCCGTTGGAGGAAGTGAAGGAGGGGGAGGAGCGACACCCGACCGGTAGGTTTTTAAAATCGAGCGCGGGGCTTGTTTTTACCCAATCTATAACGTTCCATTTGGAGAAGTGGGTTTTTTTTGAGGAAGCCGCTGATTGGTGGAAGAGGACCCGAGGAAGCAGCTGATTGGGTGCAACCCCGGGTTTACAATTTTACATTTCTGCCTTCTGGGAGTGAGGGATTCTGGGAGTTAGGGATTCAGTATTTAGTAGTAAAGTTTTAAAGGATAAGTTTTTGTGTTTTTTTAGTAATTTGGGAGTAAGGTATGGCAGTAGAGATTGGCCCCATGGTTTGTTCAGCCTGCAAACTGTGGGAGATCAGGGAGATGGTCGGTGTCCCTGGTGACTACGTTTGCAGGAAGTGTGTCCAGCTGCAGCTCCTGGCAGATCGCATTGAACGATTGGAACTGCGGCTGGATTCATACTGGAGCATCCACGATGCGGAGAAAGTCGTGGATAGCACGTACAGTGAGTTGGTCACACCGCAGGCAAAAGGTAGGAGGACAGAAGGGAACGGGTGGCCAATAGCCAGCAAAAGCAGTAGGCAGGTAGTGCAGGAGTCCCCTGCGGTCATCTCCCTCTAAACAGGTATACCATTTTGGATTACTGTTGAGGGAGATGGCTCATTCAGGGGAATGCAGCAGCAGCCAGGTTCATGGCACATGGGTGGCTCTGCAGCACATGAGGGGGGAAAAAAGAGGGGAAGGGCAATAGTAATAGGGGATTCAATTGTCAGGGGAATAGTAGGCGTTTCTGCGGCCGCAAACGAGACTCCAGGATGGTATGTTGCCTCCCTGGTGCAAAGGTCAGGGATGTCACTGAACGGCTGCAGAACATTTGGAGGGGAGGGTGAACAGCCAGTTGTCGTGGTGCATGTTGGCACCAACGATATAGGTAAAAAAAGGGATGAGGTCCTACAAGGTGAATTTAGGGAGCTAGGAGATAAACTTAAAAGTAGGACCTCAAAGGTAGTAATCTCCGGATTACTACCAGTACCACGGGCCAGTCAGAGTAGAAATAGGAGGATAATGCAAATGAATACGTGGCTTGAAAAGTGGTGCAAGGGGGAGGGATTCAAATTTTTAGGGCACTGGGACCAGTTCTGGGGGAGGTGGGACCGGTACAAACAGGACGGTTTGCACCTGGAATGGAATGGAACCAATGTTCTTGGGGGAGTGTTTGCTAGTGCTGTCGGGGAGGATTTAAACTAATGTGGCAGGGGGATGGGTACAAGAGCAGAGAGGCAGGAGGGTGTAAAATGAGGGTAGAAGCATTAGGTAGCAAGGTGAAAAGTAAAAGTGGCAGGCAGACAAACCAGGGCTAAAATCAAAAAGGGCCACTTTTCAGCAAAATTGTATAAGGGGTAAATGCGTTGTAAAGACAAGCCTGAAGGCTTTGTGTCTCTCAATGCAAGGAGTATTCGTAATAAGGTGGACGAGTTGAACGTGCAGATAGATATTAATGATTATGATATAGTTGGGATCACGGAGACATGGCTCCAGGGTGACGTAGGCTGGGAGCTGAACATCCAGGGATATTCAATATTCAGGAGGGATAGAGAGAAAGGAAAAGGAGGTGGAGTAGCGTTGCTGGTTAGAGAGGAGATTAAAGCAATGGAAAGGAAGGACATTAGCTTGGAGGATGTGGAATCGGTATGGGTAGAGCTACAAAACACTAAGGGGCAGAAAACGCTGGTGGGTGTTGTGTACAGGCCACCTAACAGTAGCAGAGAAGTTGGGGATGGTATCAAACAGGAAATTAGAATGCGTGCGACAAAGGCAAAACAGTTATAATGGGTGACTTCAATCTACATATAGATTGGGTTATCAAATTGGCAGGGGTGCTGAGGAAGAGGATTTTTTGGAATGTATGCGGGATAGTTATCTAAATCAACATGTAGAGGAACCAACGAGGAGAGCAGGCTATTTTAGACTGGGTTTTTGAGTAATGAGGAAGGGGTAATTAGCCGTCTTGTTGTACGTGCCCCCTTGGGCAAGAGTGACCATAATATGGTTGAGTTCTCCATTAGGATGGAGAGTGACATTGTTAATTCAGAAACAATGGTTCTGAACTTAAAGAAAGGTAACTTTGAGGGTATGAGACGTGAATTGGCCAAGATTGACTGGCAATTATTCTAAAAGGGTTGACGGTGGATATACAATGGAGACATTTAAAGACTGCATGGATGAACTACAAAAATTGTTCATCCCAGTTTGGCAAAAGAATAATCAGGGAAGGTAGTGCATCCGTGGATAACAAGGGAAATCAGGGATAGTATCAAAGCAAAGGATGATGCGTACAAAGTAGCCAGAAAAAGCAGCATACCAGAGGACTGGGAGAAATTCAGAGACCAGCAGAGGAGGACAAAGGGCTTAATTAGGAAAGGAAAAATAGATTATGAAAGAAAACTGGCAGGGAACATAAAAACTGACTGCAAAAGTTTTTATAGATATGTGAAGAGAAAGAGGTTAGTTAAAACAAATGTAGGTCCCTTGCAGTCAGAAACAGGTGAGTTGATCATGGGGAACAAGGATATGGCGGACCAATTGAATAACTACTTTGGTTCCGTCTTCACTAAGGAAGATATAAATAATCTGCCTGAAATAGCAGGGGACTGTGGGTCAAAGGAGGAATTGAGTGAAATCCAGGTCAGTCGGGAAGTGGTGTTGGGTAAATTGAATAGATTAAAGGCCGATAAAATCCCCAGGGCCAGATAGGCTGCATCCCAGAGTACTTAAGGAAGTAGCTCAGGAAATAGTGGATGCATTAGTGATAATCTTTCAAAACTCTTTAGATTCTGGAGTAGTTCCTGAGGATTGGCGGGTAGCAAATGTAACCCCTCTTTTTAAGAAGGGAGGGAGAGAGAAAACGGGGGAATTACAGACCAGTTAGTCTAACATCGGTAGTGGGGAAACTGCTAGAGTCAGTTATTTAAAGATGGGATAGCAGCACATTTGGAAAGTGGTGAAATCATTGGACAAAGTCAGCATGGATTTACAAAAGGTAAATCATGTCTGACGAAATTTGTGGAATTTTTCGAGGATGTAACTAGTTGCGTGGATAAGGGAGAACCAGTGGATGTGGTATATCTGGACTTCCAGAAGGCTTTCGACAAGGTCCCACATAAGAGATTAGTATACAAAACTTAAAGCATACGGTATTAGGGGTTCAGTATTGATGTGGATAGAGAACTGGCTGGCAAACAGGAAGCAAAGAGTAGGAGTAAACGGGTCCTTTTCACAATGGCAGGCAGTAACTAGTGGGGTACCGCAGGGCTCAGTGCTGGGACCTCAGCTATTTACAATATATATTAATGTTCTGGATGAGGGAATTGAAGGCAATATCTCCAAGTTTGCGGATGACACTAAGCTGGGGGGCAGTGTTCGCTGTGGGAGGATGCTAGGAGAGACTGCAAGGTGACTTGGATAGGCTGGGTGAGTGGGCAAATGTTTTGGCAGATGCAGTTATAATGTGGATAAATGTGAGGTTATCCACTTTGGTGGCAAAATCAGGAAAGCAGACTATTATTTAAATGGTGGCCGATTAGGAAAAGGGGAGATGCAGCGAGACCTGGGTGTCATGGTACACCAGTCATTGTGAAAGTAGCATGCAGGTGCAGCAGGCAGTGAAAAAGCGAATGGTATGTTAGCTTTCATAGCAAAAGGATTTGAGTACAGGAGCAGGGAGGTTCTACTTCAGTTGTTACAGGGTCTTGGTGAGACCACACCTGGAGTATTGCGTGCAGTTTTGGTCCCCAAATCTGAGGAAGGGACATTATTGCCATAGAGGGAGTGCAGAGAAGGTTCACCAGACTGATTCCTGGGATGTCAGGACTGTTCTATGAAGAAAGACTGGATAGACTCGGTTTTATACTCTCTGGAATTTAGGAGATTTAAGAGGGGATCTTATAGAAACTTACAAAATTCTTAAGGGGTTGGACAGGCTAGAGGCAGGAAGATTGTTCCCGATGTTGGGGAAGTCCAGGACAAGGGGTCACAGCTTAAGGGATAAGGGGGAAATCCTTTAAGACCGAGATGAGAAAGACTTTCTTCACACAGAGAGTGGTGAGTCTCTGGAACTCTCTGCCACAGAGGGTAGTTGAGGCCAGTTCATTGGCTATATTTAAGAGTGAGTTGGATGTGGCCCTTGTGGCTAAGGGGATCAGAGGGTATGGAGAGAAGGCAGGTACGGGATACTGAGTTGGATGATCAGCCATGATCATATTGAATGGCGGTGCAGGCTCGAAGGGCTGAATGGCCTACTCCTGCACCTAATTTCTATGTTTCTATGTTTCTATAAAGGCCAGCACACCAAAGGCTTTCTTTACCACCCTATCTACATGCGATTCCACCTTCAGGGAACTATGCACAGTTATTCCTAGATCTCTCTGTTCCACAGCATTCCTCAATTCCCTACCATTTACCATGTAATTCCCTACCATTTACCATGTAATTCCCTACCATTTACCATTGGTTGATGGGGTTCCAATCAAGCGATTTGCCCTCATTCATACAAATGGAGAATACTCCATAATACTTCGCACAGTACATCGTGGAAAGTCAAGAAGTGAATCACTCACCACAGCACACCCAGCTTTTGACCTTAACCTGTGGTTGAAGTTTTTATGTGGATGTTCCTGTTGAGTTTCTGGTCAATGGTGACTCATAGGACGTTGATGGTGGGGGACTCAGCTTCTGGTTGAAGCTGCAAGAGACTGCAGATGCTGGAATCCGGAGCAATTCTGTCCTGATGCTTGGTTCCAACCCAAAAAATTGACCATTCCTTTACCCCACAGTTGCTTCTCAACCAGCTGAGTTCCTCCAGCAGATCGTTTGTTGCTCTTTCTAGTTGGAGATTGTCATTACCTGGCACATAAGTAGCATAATTATTGCTCACCATTTATGTCAATATTTGAATGTTGCTTCAAATGAAAGGTACAAATAGAATTGTGCAATTTGCAATCATCAACAAACATCCTCGACCTGAAACGTCACCCATTCCTTCTCTTCAGAGATGCTGCCTGTCTCACTGAGTCACTCCAGCCTTTTGTGTATATCTTTGGTTTAAACCAGCATCTGCAGTTCCTTCCTACACATCTCTAGTTGGAAGATAATTGATGAAACAGTTGAAGGTGTTTGGCTAAGAACAGTGCCCAGAGGAACTCCTGCAGTGATGTTCTCATAATCACAACCATGTCTTTCATACAAGTCTGAAGAATGATCCCGACCGGAAATCTCTTCTATCCACAGATGTTGCCTTGCCCACTGAGTTTCTCCAACGTCTTCCTTCTATCCCATGTATCGGTGCACTCACCACCTGTAGCACATTAAGTCTAGCCGTTTTGTACATCGGCAATCAGCCAACCCAGTTAGTGATTTTACGATCAACTCACACTTAGTGATGGACGTTGAAATCTGCAACCAGAGTACATTCTGTCCCCACTCCTTCCAGTGTTCATCCAAATGTTGTTCCGTTTGAGGCACTTTGCCACCCACCCTTCACCCCTGCTTGTAAATAATTAGGTATAAAATAACCATTTTAAAGTATTTTCTCATTCTTTGCCAAATTCAGCTTTTGCTCTGATTTTTAGGTAGACCTATGTTTTTCTTTTGATCTTTTGGCTGGGAATGCATTTGAGTAACCTAATGGACATGCTCGCTCCATGTCCATGACTTGTGGCAGAGGTGGGCTGCCCAGGGGAAATTTTCCCCTCAGTTCATGGCTAGTTTACTGTTAGCCTATACCCCAGATATGAGCAGATGTTCTTCTTCAAGTTCTGGGAATCAACTGGATGTTCTGCCCTAGGCCTTGCCCTAGGTCACTGAAGATATTCTGATGAGCTATAAATTATATATTTTTTGTGTGCTGGTGACACCAGGTTCCATTTGGATCAGCTTTCTCATGCTGCATTATCTGCCTTTCTCCATTGGTACAAACCTTGTTTGCCTTCCTCACAGAAACAAATGAGGTAACATACTCATCCAAGTAAGTAAGTAAGTAAGTTTATTGGCCAAGTATTGACATACAAGGAATTTGCCTTGGTGCTCCGCCCACGAGTAACAACATGACATACAGTGACAGTTACGAATGACTCAGAAAACAATAAACATTAATAATAATAAAACATTCATCATAAAACACCATTGATCAAGCATGTGAACCAACAAAATACCAGATCAAAGGGAGGCTACAGATTTTTGGCCTGTAGCCAAATATACAGGTGTGATAATTGCAAGACCAACAGTCATTGGTTTTACTTAAAATCTTTACAGCAACTGATGTTCCATATTCTTCTTAATTTGTCCTGATTATTGAAAGCGACTGAGTATTTGAGAAAGGCATTTCCAAATTGCTGCACACATCAACTAGAATAAAGAGGCAATTATGGGCAAGTCATTATAAGCAAGGCATACAGGATCTTGCACTGGTTTCACATAGAATACTAGCCAGAAATTGGATGGAATAATGGCTGTTTAGGAGTGGTCTACTCCGCTTCTAATTTGTATATTTGAACATTGATGAGGCAGCAGTAGATTTCGAACTTGTGAGCACCAGGCCCACAAACCAGAACCTAAAGAGCTGGGGGAGCTAGCGGAGGAGGAAAGAGGAGGAGGATTTAGTTCTTCGGGCTAAAGGAATCAAGGGATATGGGGAAAGAGCAGAAATGGGGTACTGATTTTAGATGATCAGCCGCAATCATATTGAATGGCGGTGCTGGCTCGAAGGGTCGCATGGCCTACTCCTGCACCCATTTTCTATGTTTCTATGTTTCCATGAGATGCAGTTTTTTTGAGAAGGTCACCAAGAGGATTGATGAAGGCAGGGCCATGGACATTGTCTACATGGACCGCAGAAAGGACTTGGACAAGATCCTGCACGGTAGGCTGGTCTGGAAGGTTGGATCGCATGGAATCGGCTTGGAGGAAGGAGTCAAGTACAGTGGTGTAAGGTTGTTTTTCTGATTGGAGGCTGGTAACTAGTGGAGTGCCACAGGGATTGGTGCTGAGTCCCCTGCTGTTTGTTATTAACATTAATGGTTTGATAGATAATGTAGTTAATTGACAGACATAGTTAGTACATTTGTAGATGGCACCAACAGTGATGAGATGGTAGACATTGAGGAAGGATATCTAATGGGCCTGTCCCACTTACTCGACTTTTACGGCGACTGTCGGCACCCGTCATTGGGCGTTGCAAGTCGGCGAAAATGTTCAACGTTGAAAATCCGGCGGCGACCCAGAAAGACGCTACGCCTCTTTGGGCGACTGAGGAGACTACTCACGACCATACAGGCGACACCCTGGCGACACGTCGTGGGGTGAAGCCTGTATGATCGTGAGCAGTCACCCAAAGAGTCGTACCTTGTTCTGGTGGTCGCTGGACTTTCAACGTGTTGAAAAGTTTCGGCGACCTGCAACCACCTAAGGCGGGTGCCGGCAGTCGCCGTAAGTGGGACAGGCCCAAAGTTTACCACAAGATCTAGATAAGTTGGGAAGGTAGGAAGGGGAATGGCAAATGGAATTTAATTCTGACAAGTGTGAGGTCTTGGTAGGTCTTTTGGCAGGACTTATGTAGTCAATGCTAGTGCCTGACAGTGTGTTGCAGAACACACAGATCATGGAATTAAGGTACATGGTTTCCCAAAAGTGGCAAGTCAGGTGGACAGTGTGGTGAAGAAGGCATTTGGAGCACTAGCCTTCTTTGTACAAAAAGTTGGCCCATCATAATGCAGCTGCACAAGTCATTAGAGAGACCACTGTGTGCGGTTATGGTCACTCAGCTATAGGAGAGAGTCATTAAGTAGGAAAGGGTGCAAAAGAGATTCACCAGGATGTTATCCGGGCTTCCAGGCTGGAGTTGTACAGAGTGGTTGGATTGGAAGGGCTTTTCTAATTTGGAACATAGGACCACTGAAGGCTGACTTTAGTGAAGTGTACAAGATCATGAGGACATGGAAAAAGTGAACGCATAGTCTTTGCCCCAGGATGGCGGACTTTAAAACTAGAGGGCTTACGCTTGCGATGCGATGGGAGAAATTTTAAGAGGGACTGCAGGGGCAACTTATTCTCTCAAATTCAGTCAGCATTGTTCCGATATCAGTACATATGACAATTAAATTAGATTGAGGAAATTCAATATGTCAACCAATACACCATTATACAGGTGTATGGTGGAGAATATACAAGTCTCTGTCAGTATACGATTTCTGGGTGTAAGTAAACCTTTCACTATTTTGGATTGGTTTAGGTACTTTTATAATTCTTAGCGTGGGACAAGATTCAATATTAACATTACATGGAATAACAGTTTAGCATACTGAAAGTGCATTGTACCCAATTTCAGGGCTACTTGTGCAGTTTTGTCTCCATATATGACTTGTGATATATTGAGGTTTTGGAAAGGGTATGAAGGAGAGCCAGTAAAATAATTTCCAATTAAATGCATCATGTTCATTAAGATAGGCTAAAAGAGTATTGATTTTATACTTTAGCAAAGCATTGATTTAGCATTTATCTGATTGAGGTTTATAATGAAGGGTGCATATTGGCATTTGTTCCAATTAGAAAAGCTTACTGAGGACCTGGAGTCACAAATGTAACTTGTGCAAGGCTAAATCTAGGTTAGATAATATAAACCATTTCATTTCAGAGTGCATGGTGGATTGTTTGACCTCTTGCTTTGTAATGCTGATTAACTGAATGCCCTCAAGCAAAATTTTTAAGATTGAGAAATTTCTATAACGCGTGTGCATTAAGAGTACGAAGCAATGGCAATGATTTGTTTCATTTGCCTGTTCATGGGATGTGAACATTACTAGCAATGCTGGTATTCATTGCCCTTCCATAATTACCTTGGAATTGAGGAACTAGCTATGAAGTCTACCAATTAAATAGAACTAAAGTTATTGTTATATTGTGACAATTTATAAACAGAACAAACTTGTAACCATATATAATCATTACAGCACGGAAACAGGCCATCTCGGCCCTTCTAGTCCGTGCCGAACACTTACTCTCACCTAGTCCCATCTACCTGCACTCAGACCATAACCCTCCATTCCTTTCCCGTCCATATACCTATCCAATTTATTTTTAAATGATAAAATCGAACCTGCCTCCACCACTTCCACTGGAAGCTCATTCCATACAGTTACCACTCTCTGAGTAAAGAAGCTCCCCCTCATGTTACCCTAAACTTTTGTCCCTTAATTCTCGAATCAGATTCTCAAATGTAGGAGTAAATGATTAACTTCTAACTATTCTAAGTGTATTTCAGCATTTTTAAAGTTATATGCTTCTGTTATTTCTGTATAATATTCAAGGCATTTGAAAGACAATTTTTGACATGACATTTCAGGTTGGGACCCTTCTTCAGACTGCTGGGTCTCCATCCGAAACATCTATCTATTTCCACCATGGATAATGCCTAGCCCACTGAGCTCCTCCAGCAGTTTACTTTTAGCTCAGGATTCCAACAACTGCAGTCTCTTGTGTCCTAACAGGCAATTATGATCAGCTTTACTACTGGATCCTCTCCTCCTTTGGTCCAGTATACCTTAAATGCCCAGTGACAAATGAATAACACCAATGTAATTGCTGACTATATTGGCTCTTCAGCAAATTGAATGGAGGAGTCATTCTGCATATTTTCTCTAACCTTCAACTCTGTTTTCCTACTGAAGACCACCAGGTGCTTTAAAGTGCCAGGAAAGGTGCTTTAAATACCATGTCTTTGCTTGTACCAATTCTTAAAAAATGACAACCGACAACAATGTTGAACATGGTCACTTTTTTAATAGTAAGATTAAACGAGAACTTACCAGTTTGAAGTTTGATCTTTATTTTATGAGGAGTTATGGTGAGCGATTACGTGAAGAAGCCCCGCCAGAGCGCCTGCGCGTCATACTTCAAAGCAGCGGCGTGAAATACAGTAATTACAGTCAAAGTGATATAGTAAGACTCAGAAGACTAGAACTACCAGAACTTTGCGATTATGAAGGTCGGGAGCGGAGGGCACGTAATCCCTCGTCGTAACTCCTCATAAAATAAAGATCAAACTTCAAACTGGTAAGTTCTCATTTAATCTTACTATTTTACTTCGGAGTCACGTGAGTGACTACGTGAAGATTTCAAAGCTGTGTGATTTCATGCCGTAGATCTAGTTCCATACAACACACTGCCTCGGTTGACACAGGATAAACAAATAATGTATTGAACATTGTTTAAATTATACAATTAACGTCTTAAACAATAAAAGAACAGTAATAACCCCTCTTTCGCAGGGAAAATTACAAAGGAGAACTCAAACAGAACCCAAAACAGCATGCCCAAATCTTTGCATTGCGAGGACAGGTTTATCATAAATCGCGAAAAAGGTTCCTTCACTGGACCATCCTGCGGTGAGGATTTGGTCTAATGGCATGTCCTGTGCCTTTGCTGCGTACGTTGACGGCACCCTGGTGGAGTCATTTGAACGCATCAGTGTCTACTCCAGCATAATGCAAACCAGTTTCGGCCATCTAGAAATAGTTTGTACTGACACCTTTGTATGAGGTTTTATGTGGCTGATGAGCATCGCTGTTTCTGAGCCTCTGAGACTCTTGATGACCTTGATATATTGGCTCAGTTGCGTAACTACACATAGTCTTAGGTCAATGGGTATATTTTAAGCTTATTTTGGTTCCAGCCGTCCCTGGCCTGCTCTGTTTGATTAGATCATATAAATAAAACGTAATATTATCTACAGAAGAATGCATGCTGTCCAGTCGTAATTTTTGCAATATATGGACCCATTGCACTACCAATAGCACCATGAACATGACCACTTTGAGCGTTAACTTCTGGAAAGGCAGAAATGTAATTGGAGCCCATTACCAAAGCAGTGTGAGAAGTATACCCACATCCCAGACTTCCGAATATCTATGTCTGGGAGGATTTTGTTAAAATACCTCTTATGAATCGGGCCACCAATAGATGAGATCCAACAGAGTGTTGCCCAGACTCTTGCCTTAAATCGGAGGACAAATCATTTCGAGCACTATAAATGGCACTATAGGTTAACTACTTGTCAAAAATGCAATGTAGCCAGGAACTCCAATACATCCGGTATGCCTGCAACATGATAAGATATATTTGACTGTAAACAGAACATCTCCCATTTCTTAATATGAGATACATATCGTTTTTTAGTACTATCTGTCCAGGCCACCGTAATCACATCGACGGTCCTACTCGATAGTCCGAGTCCCTGGAACAGTCTGATCAGAAGATACAAATCAACAGATTAATACGCTCATGTAAAGGGGAACTTTACATGAGCGTATTAATGCTTCTTTTCACATTCTATCTGCCGCCATAGCCAGACTCGATATCAGTGGCTCCCCATCCCAAAGCACTCATATCAGTTTGTAAACTAAAGGTTATTGAGTCAGAATGTCTCTAGTACATCGCGAGACATTAGTTACAGTTTTGGCCATAGGCAAAGTACTGACATGTTAATTAAATCAATGATGAACCCCAAATAGCCAATCATTCTGAATTGTACTAATTTGGATTTAATTAGATGGGTGAGGAACCTAATCTCTCAACAGGTGTTTGGTAGCTGAACATTATGCATCTTTCAGATCTGTGGTTGCCATTTAACACCCTTTTGATACCAGTTGCAATACTGACATTTTTCATTTTAAACCGTTTATACTGGACCTTAAGAGTTATGTCTGATTAGGCCCAGAATGACTCGACACCCACCAGCGTTCTTTTGGCTGGGGAATATTGGACACAAATTGTTAAGGCTGATATGCCGTCCTTTCAATTACCCCTTTTTTGGAATAAAAATACCAATTTCATCATTCACCTGTAGAGTTAGTGGTATTGAAAAACCCCAATACCAGACTAGGTGTATTTTGTACGGGTGGATGTACTTCCGAGATACCTTATTCGAGACCCCCTGATACAGTCCAGTATGAATAGATCTGATGTTTATGCAGCACCATGTATCATAGAACAATTGCTACCTACCCCCGACCGGAGACTGATCTCTAGAGGATATATCCTGGATTTTCAATTACCCCTTCCTGTTCTGAAAGGGTATGGTCTTTGAGGCGGCATCCTGGTCTCAGGATGAGTTTTGATGAGGCCGATCGTTTTTGCCTCATCGTGCAGGTCTTTCCCTTAATATTAGAGGATTTGCGCAAGGCTGTGAACCGTGGGTTGAGCGTAGGCTGGATGGTTATTCGTGAATAATTAATTCTAAAAAATAGGCATTACACAGCAGGGTCCATATCCTGCTGTGTTTAGATAGTGGTGCCCTTGTCCCATTTGCCCAAACGCCATTGTTCCTGCTCCAACCAGTTTTTTAGGACTTCTTCAGCCTTAACTCATGCGCCCTCATGATGCGCTCCTTTAGAGCGATGCACAGTTAACAGGTGTTTGATATGTCTTGCGAAGTTTCATCCATTATGCAGTCCTGGAACTGGTGAGAGGCCATATAATTAAATTGCTGGCCACATCCGGCACACCCGGAGCACAGCTCATGTGCTTTGGTGTATGCACGTAAGCAGTGACACCAAACTTCAGGGTCAGATTCACACTGCCCTGGCTTCTCCAGGCTCTTGCTCACCGGAGGTATCATGCAGCCCTGAACAAGGTGCTGCTGTGATGGGTCCCGATGCAGACTCATAGGCATATTATCCTTCATGTGTGTACAGCTTTTCTGCTTAACGGACCTCTGCTAGAGGTTGCTGCTGAAAGCTGCTGGGGACCCTGGGGTAAAACCCTGGCTGGAACACCTGGTTGTTATCATTTCGGCTATGAGGTGTTCCACATTGTCCAGACGTCCCCAATGTTCATTTTTCTGGAGGGAAAAGTCTTTCTGGCCTCACTCATCAGAGTTGACAAGCCTGGACAATTTACTCTTGGCCTGCCTCCCGACAGGAGTGGCCACAGTGCTTTAAAGCACCGGAGTTGCTGTCGCTGGCTGAACTGCCGGTGGCTCTAAAGTCAGCGTCTCAAAAGCCGTCGTCATCCGCTGACGTCGTCAGCGACGACGTGTTCATCGGCGGGACGCCGGGCAAAGTTCGCCGGCGGTCGTTCACGTCCCCGAGCACATTTTTCAAGAGGGGACTTCGCCTTTCGATGTCTGGACTGGGCTCCTTGCTCCATCCGCACACCCTCTCAATCACTCCAGCGCCGCCTCCAGTTTTTTGAACCGGGCTCCCAGTTATAGCTTGGGACTTTGGAATAATTCAGCATAGAACGTCATTTTCCTACATTTGTACAGCAGTCTAAGTGAAATAAAAATCCCTTGGTGAGCATAGAATAATGCTCAGTGTTTGCGGATCCGGGGTGGAGCAGATGGCTAGCGGGGATATCTCTCTCTACCCGTTGTTGAGGGGACACAGTGAACCCTTGCTCCGTCAGCTTGCTTCCCATCCTTGCTTCACACGCAGGCGGTGTAGCAGCGGAACGGACGCGGGATGCGTTCTCCCCGACCCCTGTCCACCTCCCCGTGCGGACTGGCCGCAGGTAGGTTTTACTCTACAGGCGATATACTCGCCTTATTTTCATTATTTTAATTTTTTCCCCTTAGGAAAATGTCCCTGCTGGCTCCTGTAACCAGCCATAAGGGACCTAATAAACCGCAGCAAGTTTAAAACACATACCTGCGGGTGTTTTACTTACCGCTGGTAAGCTGCGCTCTCCAGCCTGTCGGTGCGCCAAACACATCGGACATAATGACGCACAGGCGCTCTGGCGGGGCTTCCTCACGTAGTCACTCACGTGACTCCGAAGTAAAATTAACTTCCATGTGCTAGACACTTCATTGTGAAGTGCAATGTAGGATTAAGCAAGGACACAAAAATCAGTGGGAATGCACAACGATGTCAAATGTCAAGTTACTTCACGGTTTCAAGGGCAGTTTATTGTCACGTACCAATTAAGGAAGTGAAATTCAAATTACCATACAGCCACACAAAAAAAAGCATCAAGACACACAACGACATAAAAGTTAACATAAACATCCACCACAGCGGATTCCCCACGTTCCTCACTGTGATGGAAGGCAATAAAGTTCCATTCTTCTTCCTCTTTATTCTCCCGCGGTCAGGGCAGTCGAACCGTCTGCAGTCGGGGCGATCAGAGCCTCCACATCGGGGCGATAGAAGCTCCCGTGTCGCGACAATCTAAGCTCACGTGTCAGGGCGGTCGAAGCTCCTGCGGCTTGGAGTTCCTGAAGTCGGTTTCTGACCCGAGACCACAAGCTCCATGATGTTAAAGTCACAGACTCCCGCGGTAATTTGCGGGTTCCGTGATGTTAAGTCCGCAGGCACCCGCGGTGGAGTTCTCAAAATCAATCTCCAGCAAAGGCCGCCAACTCCTCGATGTTTGGCCGCAGTGCGGACGGAGATACGATATAGAAAAAAATCGCATCTCTGTTGAGGTAAGAGATTAGAAAAAGATTCCCCCACACCCCCCCCCACCCCCACCCCTACATAAAACAAGATAAAGAACACTAAAAACATATATTTAACACATATAAAACAAATAACAAAAGAATGAAGGGACAGACAGACTGTTGGCGAGGCACCAACATTAAAGTAGATCTTCAAAATGAGCGAAGTAGGCTTCAGCATTGGTTAAGATGGGACTCGATAGTACAAAGATGCAGTTAGCACAATGTACACAGTTGCATGGTGGAATATCACTGCTGGGGGCAATGCACAAAACTTGAATAGGCCCTTAGTCCAACCCCTGCACTCATTCCCACCAGGTCAGTTAATATGACTTATTTGGCACTGAAGGATATCTGGGCTCTTGGAACTTGGAAAACTTTATTGTCATTAAGACCTTGCGGTCTGAACGAAATTTCGTTGCCTGCAGTCATACATATAGTAAATAACAAAAACACACAATAAACACATATTTAACATCCACCACAGTGAGTTCACCAGACACCTCCTCACTGTGGTGGAAGGCAAAAATCTTGTCTTTGTCTCTTCCCTTCTTCCTCTTCCTCTTCCTCTGCGCTGAGGTGACCCGGGTCTCCGATGTTGTGACCGCACCCGGGTGATGAAAATAAGTCCCGCGGGTGAACCGCGCACCGCGAGCGGGCCGGTTCAACTCCGTGGCCCGGGGCGGTCGAAGCTGCCGCCCTCCAGTCCAGCGGACGCAGCTGTTGCCGCGGGAGCTCCGGAAAAACAGGTCACCAACCTGCCGCTGCCACCACCACCGGAAAGCCGCCACAGCTCCGAGTCGCGCCGCCGGAACGTCTGAACCCGCCGCAGCCCCGAAGTCGGCCAGCCCCGCGCTGGTAAGTCCTGGCTGGCTCTACCTCCGGAGCCTCGGGTCGGTCGCAGTTAAAGTTGGAGGTCTCCAGCCCCGCGATACTCTGAGAGTGAATAATGGTGAACATTTAAAATCCTAAAAAGCTCCTTATTTCTAGCTCTATTTATGAATAATTGGAAAACAACTTCCCATAAGCAAAAGGTTTGCTTGCTCTGTCATCTGGAAACCAAATCAACAAAAGTGAACTGTACTGAAATATGTTACTTACTGTAGTTAATATGAAAATAAAAATGCAATGTAGCTGCAGGCTGCATAAAAAGCTGGTAGCTTCTTAAATAGTCTTTCCAGCAACTTTGATATCCTTGCTTTCAGACTGATTTTAATTTAATTCCTGTATTATCGGGCTTTCAGTCCTTTCATCAATATCAAATGGCTTTGTGAAACCATCCATGTCCTGATGTAAATAGCTTTATGGTTGACAGCAGGTGAATATGTGCAACTTTATGCCATCCATTCAAAGTTCAAATTTATCTTCAAACCTCATGTGTAAAAGTTGTCACTAAATAGCTGACACAACCACGAATGTCGGGGTTATTTTTTGTATATTGTGTGCGGAATGAAAGATAAGATAAAATGAAAAATAAGTGACATCTGTGTTGCAGTGTTGATTGATTCACATATTTATAACCGGTGCAACTACAGGACAATAAGGACTGTTTTCTGCAAAAGAAGAAAAACTATGGACTATTTAATTATATGTGAAAATTAACTTGGGTAATTGCATTAGTTGGTTCAGAGTGGTAATGCCTTTCATTCAGAAGCCTTTGGTGCAGCACATTGCTAATAACTAGCTACCGTTACAAATGTAAAGAAGAGTCCAATTATTATCTTGGAGCTTAGTTGGTCTGCCACTACATCCTATTTCATTTGTGGGTAGACAGAGAGTCGTCCACAGACAATTAAAGGAAATGTTCTCTTATCTTAATTTATTCAAGTTAGCTCTGCTACCTCTGATTTAAATTAAGCAGTATCTAGATTATTGTCACTCAGCGTACCTCCCCGTATATTGGATGTAGATTTTAAATTTAAATTTGGCAAATTACACTCATTTAAGATAAGAATCAGACACCTAATCTATCTTGCCTAGACATTTGGTCTCCCAGTGCACACGTTTGTTAGACAGATACTCTGTTGGCTAAAATTTATTCGGGCGACTTCAACAATTTTCTCATTTGGAAAGCTCTATACATGTCAGGTTTTGTACTTCTCCTGATAAATCCAAACATCTACACACACATGGATGTGCAACTGATACATGTAGATTTAGTTCATCTTGCAAGCAACATGGATTTGATTCAGACTTTAAAATAAGGCATTTGAGAGAGCAACATCAAATATCTAACTACATGTGACTATTGGCAGCCCAACTAATATTTACATATAAACATAGAAACATAGAAAATAGGTGCAGGAGGAGGCCATTCAGGCCCTTCGAGCCAGCATCGCCATTTATTGTGATCATGGTTGAATCGCCCCCAATCAATAACCCGTGCCTGCCTTCTCCCCATATCCCTTGACTCCACTAGCCCCTAGAGCTCTATCTAACTATCGCTCTTAAATCCATTCAGTGATTTTGCCTCCACTGGCCTCTGTGGCAGGGAATTCCATAATTTCACAACTCTCAGGGTGCAAAAGTTTTTTCTCATCTCAGTCTTAAATGGCCTCCCCTTTATTCTAAGAATGTGGCCCCTGGTTCTGGACTCACCCAACATTGGGAACATTTTTCCTGCATCTAGCTTGTCCAGTCCTTTTATAATTCAAAACTCTTCTAACTCATCATTCTAAACTCCAGTGAATACATAGAAACATAGAACATAGAAATTAGATGCAGGAGTAGGCCATTCGGCCCTTCGAGCCTGCACTGCCATTCATGGCTGATCATCCAACTCAGTATCCCGTACCTGCCTTCTCTCCATACCCCTTGATCCCCTTAGCCACAAGGGCCACATCTAACTTCCTATTAAATATAGCCAATGAACTGGCCTCAACTACCCTCTGTGGCAGAGTGTTCCAGAGACTCACCACTCTCTGTGTGAAAAAAGTCTTTCTCATCTCGGTCTTAAAGGATTAACCCCTTATCCTTAAACTGTGACCCCTTGTCCTGGACTTCCCCAACATTGGGAACAATCTTCCTGCATCTAGCCTGTCCAACCCCTTAAAAATTTTCTACGTTTCTATAAGATCCCCTCTCAATCTCCTAAATTCTAGAGAGTATATACCGAGTCTATCCAGTCTTTCTTCATAAGACAGTCCTGACATCCCAGGAATCAGTCTGGTGAACCTTCTCTGCACTCCCTCTATGGCAATAATGTCCTTCCTCAGATTTGGAGACCAGAACTGTACGCAATACTCCAGGTGTGATCTCACTAAGACTCTATACAACTGAAGTAGAACCTCCCTGCTCCTATACTCAAATCCTTTTGCTATGAAAGCTAACATACCATTCGCTTTCTTCACTGACACCATTCGCTTTCTTCACTGCCTAGCCTAGCCTAATACAAGCCTAGTCTTTTTCAATCTTTCTTCATATGACAGTCCTGCCATCCAAGGGATCAATCTCGTGAACCTACGCTGCACTGCCTCAATCACAAGGATGTCCTGCCTCAAATTAGGAGACCAAAACTGTACACAATACTCCAGATGTGGTCTCACCAGAGCCCTATACAACTGGAGAAGAACCTCTTTACTCCTATACTGAAATACTCTTGTTATGAAGGCCAACATTCCATTAGCTTTTTTCTCTGCCTGCTGTACCTGCACGCCAACTTTCAGTGACTTGTGTACAAGGACACTCAGGTCTCTCTGTACCTCCCCTTTACCTAACCTAACCCCATTGAGATAATAATCTGCCCCCTTGTTTTTGCCGCCAAAGTGGATAACCTCACATTTATCTATATTATACTGCATCTGCCACGCATCTGCCCACTCACTCAACCTGTCCAGGTCACCCTGCAACCTCCTAACATCCTCTTCACAGTTCACACTGCCACCCAGCTTTGTGTCATCCGCAAACTTGCTAGTGTTGCTCCTAATCCCCTCTTCCAAATCATTAATATATATGGTAAACAGTTGCGGCCCCAACACCGAGCCTTGCGGCACTCCACTCGCCACTGCCTGCCATTCTGAAAAGGACCCATTCACTCCTACTCTTTGCTTCCTGTCTACCAACCAATTTTCTATCCACCCTACCCCCAATACCATGTGCTCTAATTTTAGTCACCAGTCTCCCGTGCGGGACCTTATCAAAAGCTTTCTGAAAGTCTAGATACACTACATCCACTGCCTCCCCTTCATCCATTTTATTTGTCATATCCTCAAAAAATTCCAGAAGATTAGTCAAGCATGATTTTACTTCAGAGTCACGTGAGTGACTTCGTGAAGGCCCCGCCAGCACGCATGCGCGACATAACGTCGCTTGCATTTGCTGTCGACAAGCTGGGGGGGAGTGCGATTCCCCAACAGCTCCTTCACAAAGGATGCAGAAGGAAAGTAAACTAACCTTGAGCTGGTTGTAGTTAGGAGTTTGCTTCTACCTACAGATTAAGATGGAAGGAAGAGGGAAAGCCAAGTGCGGATGTTGGGCCCTGCAGAGTCAGCAGCGCCCGACTTTTCTCCAGAACGGATGTCCGCACAGGAGCAGGGTATATCCGACCCTGACTTCATGCTACCATCACCCAAAGCCAGGGGTAGTAGCAAGCAGGTACGAGCTAACATGCCTCGCACACCGGCGACGGCAACTTCCCATCTTTTACAGGTCCCGCGATGGCATGCCCGGGGAAAAGCCACGCCAAAGTCGAGCCCCGCAGCTGCGGCCGGCATCGACAAGCAGCCGGGGAAGCCTGCGGAGTGCAGGCCGGCGGCAGAGCTGCTGGAGAGTCGGGCAGCCCTGCAGGAGCAGGAGCTACCGACATACCACTGGGACAGGCTGCCGGAGCGCAGGCCGGTGGCAGCAGAGTTCGGTCGGGCAGCCTCGCTGAGGCAGCCAGCGACCATGCACTACCGCAGACCCTGGGGGTCAGAAGTGGCGGTAAGCCTGCGCGGACATCGGGGAGCCAGGCACCGGGGGCCGGCACCGACTCATCTCCGCTGCCTTCGTATCAGGCAGGGGGACCGCCACAGTCCGCACAATGGCGGACTAGCGGTATGTCCGCGTGGGAGTCGTACGGCCCCGCTGGAGCGGCTGCCAACGACGACCTGCCAGCGGACCCTCGTTATCACCTCGACGAGGTGCGGTCCGCTGGTGGAAGCCCCAGAGTCTACGAAGAACCTGGCGAAGTCGACTTGACGTCCGCCTTTAGAGGCGGCGGTTGCATGGCCAGGATGGAGCTCATGGTGGAGCAACTTCTCCAGCGAGAACTGGACCGACAGGAGCGTGGGTCTCACCGATCTAGGGGCCAGACCATGAGGCTACCCAGCATCTCACCGGCATCAGCCGGCAGTGCTAGAAGCCAGCAGATGGCTGACTTCGATGAAGAGCCAGTGATGGAAGAGCCCACTGCTCCAGAGCCAGCAGCAGACCTGCTGGACGTGGTTGCAAAATTTGCCACGCCAAAACCGCTGCATCCCAAACTGGCGGGGAGCATTAACTTCTTGGCCACTCACCAGCTTCAAGATCAAGTACTTGCAGAGGCCATGGAGATGTACAAAGCTCCAGACAATTGTGTCAACCTGAACGTCCCCACGGTCAACCCACAAATCTGGGGGAACATGAGTTCCACCATCAGAGCACAGGAGGTACACCTCCAGAAAATCCTCAAGATCCTGACGTCTGGTATCACGGCATTCGCGAGGACCCTAGATGGAGATAATGTCACCGATGAGCAGCATGATTCTCTTTCCCTCCTCTGCAACATGCAATTCGGAAATCAACTGCTTTCGTAAGACCTTCATCCGGCTCACCCTCAACCCAAAATTCGCAGGGTTGTGTCGCGCCTCCACCACTCCACCAACATGACAGCTGTTTGGGGAGGACCTGCCCAGGCAGGTCAAAGAATTAGACGAGGAGGCCAAAACCGTCGGCCTGATGAAGCCACCACCAGCCAGGGTACAAACATACCGTCGACCACAGCCTTGCCCTACCTCAAGATCTCGTCAGCCGGATAGGGCACCGAGAACCTATCCGCCACCCGCTCCCCAACAGCAGAAGCCTTTTTTAGGGCAGGGCCAGCAGAAACCAGCTTGGAATTTAGGAGATTAAGAGGGATCTTATAGAAACTTACAAAATTCTTAAGGGGTTGGACAGGCTAGATGCGGAAGATTGTTCCCGATGTTGGGAAGTCCAGGACAAGGGGTCACAGCTTAAGGATAAGGGGGAATTTCCTTTAAGACCGAGATGAGAAAGACTTTTTTCACACAGAGAGTGGTGAGTCTCTGGAACTCTCTGCCACAGAGGGTAGTTTGAGGCCAGTTCATTGGCTATATTTAAGAGTGAGTTGGATGTGGCCCTTGTGCTAAGGGGATCAGAGGGTATGGAGAGAAGGCAGGTACGGGATACTGATTGGATGATCAGCCATGATCATATTGAATGGCGGTGCAGGCTCGAAGGGCTGAATGGCCTACTCCTGCACCTAATTTCTATGTTTCTATGTTTCTATGTTTCTAAAATGCGGCAACAACCATATCAAGCAACACAACGGCCCCTGAAACCACAATACACCAGGCCCCGCCGTTAACCATGGAGGTAAGGGGGTCTGGTTCTTTCAAGAAAGTAGCAATTGTAAACACACAAGTTGGGGGACGGTTGCGGGTATTTTGGGGTGCATGGGGTGCGATAACTTCAGATCCCTTTATTCTACAAAGTATTCAGGGTTATGTAATAGAGTTTATTAATGAGATACCTCCCCCTACACAGCATGTCCCTCATCGCAGGTTTGCGCTCTCTCAAAAAGAGATGGAGGAAGGATATGCAGAGATTCTAAGGTTGGCAGCCAAAGGGGTGATAGAGAAAACAACACATGAACCCCTTGAGTTCGTGTCCAACATCTTTACAAAAACTAAAAAAGATGGTGGATGTCGGATCATCATTGACCTAACCCATCTGAACACGTTTGTACAATATACCCATTTCAAAGTGGAAACGTTCGAAACAGCTAAACAGCTGATTTCCCAGGGGTACTTTATGGCCTGCATCGATTTAAAAGATGCATACTACACTGTCCCCATCATAGAACATCATAGGAAATTCTTAAAATTTGTCTGGAGGGGTCAATTATGGCAAAAACAAAGCCTTGCCCAATGGTCTTACAACAGCCCCTAGGCTATTTACCAAAATTGTCAAACCTATATTGGTGACCCTAAGACAACAAAATTATATCGTCATGGCATACTTGGACGATATATTAATAGTGGGGCAAACCCTTGAATTGGCGGAGCTGGCAGTCACAGCTACTAAATCTCTGTTCGAGGCATTAGGGTTTGTTACCCATCCAGACAAATCCAAATTCACACCATCTAAAGTCATGGACTATCTGGGATTCACTACTGACACCAACCGAATGATAGTCACTATCCCAGCCAACAAAGCATCAGCCATAAAAGAGGCATGCAACAGCCTTGCTTGCGCCAGGGTGCCGACCGTCAGACATGCTGCTAAGGTAATTGGGAAACTCATAGCTACATTTCCAGCTGCGCAATTCGGACCATTACATTACCAAAATTTGCAAAGAGCAAAAATGTCAGCATTAAATGCTGGACATTTTGACAGACCTATGCGGCTGCCGATCAAGGCTAAAAATTGAGCTACGATGGTGGGTTAACAATATTACTGAGTGTTACAAGCCCATCATTGGTAGCAATCTGTCAGTCGTGTTACAGACCGACGCAAGCGCCCAAGGCTGGGGTGCAACTGACACCACTTCCAGTTGTGGTGGCAGATGGGATCCTCACGAGTCCACCCTCCTTCAGACACAAGGAATAAAACTATTTGAAGATGCTGGGTGCTTTCCATGGGCTGCGGGCATACTGTACAACTTTCCATCATACGCATGTCCGCCTCCAAATAGATAATATCACGGTGGTGGCTTATATAAATCATATGGGTGGTATCAGGTTAGTATCTTGTGACGAATTGGCAAACACAATTTGGCTCTGGTGCATTGAAAGAAATATTTGGATAACAGCGACCTACCTCCCGGTGAAGCTCAATACAGTGGCGTTCACCAGGTCACGAGTATTCAATGATAACATCGAGTGGATGTTGAACCCCCAAATATTTGCTGAAATTATAGCTAAATTTGGTACAACAGATATCGATCCTCTTTGCGTCTTGGTTGAACCATCAGATACCAACGTATGTGTCTTGGAATCAGACCCTGGGGCAGTAGCAATGGATGCTTTTTTCATTTCATTGGGGGAAATGGTTCTGCTACGCATTTCCCCCATTCTGCCTCATCAGTCGGATACTGCAGAAAATTCAACTGGATTCTGCAACAGGCATATTGATCATACCCGACTGGCCTGCACAACCATGGTACCCGGTGGTCCTCCACCACATGTTACAATATCCATCGGTACAAATTGCAAAACACCCCAATTTGATTACAAACCCCATTACGGGGGATAGTCACCCATGCCATGGTCACTTAAACCTCCTTGTAGGTTCTAAGGAGGCCACTATTGGAGGCTGGCATATCACCCAGGGCCATGGACCTCATCACAGTTCGTGCAGGGCATTACCAGAAAGCAGTACCTCACCCAGATCAGGAAGTGGGAGGGCCTACTGCTCTCGTACAAATACGGCCTACAACTCTGCCACGATCCCTGACGTCCTGGAATACCTCGTGATGAGGGTCTCAGCTATAGTGCCATCAACAGCGCCAGGAGTGCGCTGTCCTCATACCTGACCATAGGTGTGGGCACACACCAATTGGTATCTAAATTTATGAGGGGAGTGTTTAACACCAACCCTCCTCGACCCAGATACAACATCACCTGGGATGTAGGGATAGTACTGACCCTACTCAGAAGCTGGGCCCCCATGACAGGGTTACCACACCCTCAAAGTGGTGATGTTGATGGCACTGACAACAGCACAACGAGTCCAGACCTTCCAGAAACTTCGACTCGGCAGAATGGTCTCGACCCCTGGAAAGGTAACCTTCTTTGTAGAAGAACTACTGATGCAGCATAGACCGGGGTCCACTGGACTGCAGTTGGAATTCCGGGCGTACCCCTCTGATGCCACCCTCTGCATAGCCACCCATCTCTGCCATTACATCAGGACTACACGTACCAGCCGAAAGATGGGGCAGGGGCTCCTCATCAGCCACAAGCAACCACATCACCGGGTGACTGTGCAGACCATCGCCAGGTGGCTCAGGGTGGTGTTGGGTGCAGCAGGTATAGATACTAACATTTTTAAATCTCACTCTACCAGGTCTGCATCCACATCAGCGGCGAGGAACATGGAGGTGCCCATGGACCACGTCCTCGCTACCGCGGGATGGGCCAGTGAATCAACATTCCAACGCTTCTACAATAAGCCGGTGGCCGCCCCCGCAACGTTCACGGAGGCTGTGCTGAGAGCCGCTCTGTAATATAATTTGTCCCTGGATTAGGGGCTTTTTGTTATTATTTGTGTTAATAAATACCCATTACTTTTTCAGCCTGTTCAGTCTGGAATACATTAACAACCTTCCTCCATCAGTATTGCGGCAGTGTGACAGCATGGACGTTGTCCACGGCGTGACATCACAGAGCTTTGAAATCTTCACAAAGTCACTCACGTGACTCCGAAGTAAAATAGTAAGATTAAACAAGAACTTACCAGTTTGAAGTTTGATCTTTCTTTTACGAGGAGTTGCGATGAGGGATTTCATGCCCTCCGCTCCCAACCCTCTATCATAAGGTCAACTGGTATGTTCATGTCTATGTTAATCTTCCTATCTTCAGTCATTGTTGTCATCTGTGATTCCACACCACTGCTTTGAAGAATGTCGCGCATGCGTGCTGGCGGGGTCTTCAAGAAATCCCTCATCGCAACGCCACATAAAATAAAGATCAAACTTCAAGCTGGTAAGTTCTTGTTTAATCTTACTATTTTCCTTTCATAAATCCATGTTGACTTGGACTAATCATTTTACTGCTATCCAAATGCTCCATTATTACCTCTTTAATAATTGACTCCAGCATCTTTCCCACCACCGAAGTCAGGCTAACTGGTCTGTAATTCCCCGTTTTCACTCTTGCTCCTTTATTGAAAAGTGGGATAACATTAGCTATCCTCCAATCCACAGGAACTGATCCCGAATCTATTGAACATTGGAAAATGATCACCAATGCGTCCACTATTTCTAGAGCCACCTCCCTGAGGACCCTGGGATGCAGACCATCAGGCCCAGGGGATTTATCATCCTTCAGTCCCATTAGCCTACCCAATACTATTTCTCGCCTAATGAAAATGTCTTTCAGTTCCTCTAACCCCTTAGATCCTCTGTCCTCCAGTACTTCTAGGTCCTTGTTTATGTTTTCCTTCGTGAAGACAGATCCGAAGTACTAGTTGAACTCTTCTGCCATTTCCTTGTTCCCCATAATAATTTCACCCGTGTCTGCCTTCAAGGGGCCCACGTTTGACTTTGCTATTCTTTTTCCCTTAACATATCTAAATAAGCTTTTATTGTCTTCTTTATATTCCTGGCCAGCTTCCCCTCGTACTTCATCTTCTCAGCCCGTATTGCCCGTTTTGTTTCCTTTTGTTGTCCAATGAAAGTTTCCCAATCCTCTGGCTTCCGCTCACTCTTTGCTGTGTTATAAATCTTTTCTTTTAGTTTTATTCTATTCCTAACTTCTCTTGTCAGCCACAGTTGCCTCCTACTCCCCTTAGAATCTTTCTTCCTTTTTGGAATGAAATGATTCTGCGTCTTCCGGATTATGCCCAGAAATTCCTGCCATTGCTGTTCCACCGTCATTCCTGCTAGGATCCCTTTCCAGTCACCCTTGGCCAGCTCCTCTCTCATGCCTTCATAGTCCCCTTTGTTTATGAAAGTTAGGACAGGCCTTGTGTGCGGTAAGGTGAAGACATTTTTGGACTAAAACCAAGAGATGGTGTGGTATGGTACTTCATTTATCAGTAAACTACGGTATTTGATTCAGTCCTAGTTACTATCTGATGCTATACCATGCTTGGTTATATTGTTTTGCATAATTTTCTATGTATACCTCCTATTCTTTTAAGAGTTCAGATTACCTAAAACATTATGTACTGATAGTAATGGGAGTTAACTTGAAAAGCACATATTGACCATGTTAAGATACCTCAATGTTTGATTTTAAACGTTACATGAATAATTATATGTTCCGGCCTCCTCGGTTCATATAATTATCTTTATGGATTATACTTTTTCCAGGACTAACAGAGGTCATGTGATAATTAAACGATAATACACCCCAGGCCACTAATGACATAACTCCTGTGTCTTCAAAATACCTTGCAGTACCAGAAATGTAAATAAAACAAATGTAAAATGTAAACTGAATGTGAATGGAATGACCTGCCGACCCATCCCTGGCTCCCACTGTCTCCCCGGCCAGTTACAGTCCCGGCTTCCAAACCCACTCCCAACTCACATGGTGCATCAGTGAGCCCTTCTTCACCCACCGCACGTGAAGAAGGGTCTCGACTCGAAATGTCATCCATTCCTTCTCTCCAGAGATGCTGCCTGTCCGGCTGAGTTACTCCAGCATTTTGTGTCTATCTCTGGTGACACGTCTGTGCGTGTGTCATTTTGCCTGTGAAACGTATCTCCTCGAAAACCAGACGTCGAAACGGGGACATTTTTACATATTTCAGTAAAGATTTTCCTTGCGATTTTAGAAATCCACTCCTCTTAACATTTGCTACATTATTTTCCCGACTTTTTAATTAAAATTGTTGACCAATCTGACTTTTTAAAAATCTGACCGCTGCCCAGCTGCTGACGTTACAATAACAGTGAAATGTTTATATCTTCTGGTAGAAGTATTCCTTATGATTTAAAAAATCCAATCTTCTATAAATTTGGTCAATTATTTCCGTAGATATTTACTAAAATTTATAACCAAATTGACATTTTTAAAAATAGGGGATGACCTCTCCATGTCCGTGTCCGTGACCCGATCATCTGTAATGCTGGTAGAAACATTTGGCAGTCCTCAGCAAAGAGCTCCTTTCTTTGGTCCTCGAATCGCTCTGGGCTCGCTCGGGCCCCCGCGACCTGCTGCCCGCCCTACTCCTCCTTCTCTCTCCCTCTCTCCCCCTCCCTCTCTCTCTCTCCCTCACTCTCTCTCCCTCCCTCTCTCTCCCCCCTCTCTCTCCCCCCCCTCTCTCTCTCCCCCTCTCTCTCCCTCCCCCTCTCTCTCTCCTCGCCTTTCTCTCTCCCCCTCTTCTCTCCCTCCCCTCTCCCTCCCTCCTCCCCTCTCCCCCTCTCTCTCCTCTCTCTCTCCCCCTCTCTCTCTCCCCCTCTCTCTCTCCCCTTCTCTCTCTCTCTCTCTCCCTCCTCTCTCCTCTCTCCCCTCTCCCCTCTCTCTCCCTTCCCCTCTCTCTCCCCTCTTTCTCTCTCCCTCTCTGCTCCCATCTCTCTCTCCTCCTCCCCCACTCTCACAAACCCTCCCTCTCCTCCTCCCCTCCACCCCCCTCTCCCTCTGTCTCCTGCCCTTCTGTCTCTGCCCCTCTCTCTCTGTCTCTCCCCATTCTCTCTCTGCCCTCACTGTCTACCCTCCCCACTCCCTCTCTAGACGTGCCTGCGAGTTGGGGGCTATGGGTCAGTGGATCGGGCGGTTATGGTGTGAAAGGAGCAAATTAATAATATTAATATAATATCAAGGGGGATAGTTAGTGTGTGTGTGTGGGTGTGTGTGATGCCACATGTCCGCCCCCACTCCGCAACTGCGCATTGGAGGAACAAACCCAACGGGTCTGCACTTGGTCTAGTGTAATCATAAAACTGAATTGTTTTCAACAAAATGTAAATTACCTTGTTTTAACCACTGCAGCCAACCTTCTCCACTAAAACAAATATATTTGTATGTGTTAATAGATTTAAAGTAAGAACCAAAGATTTCATGTTTCCATTTTTCTGCTGCAATATTGCCAGGAATCGTCCAGTTTTGTGACTGGGACTGGGTTAACACCAACATTTGTGAGGAGAACTATTGCTATTTCCCAGCATAATGTTTCCCAGCCAGTTAATGTTATGGCTCCATAATGTCGGAACTGTGAGTTGGACCTGGATAACGACATTTGTGAAAAAATTCTAGATGTTGAGTTAGTCGGTCTTAAAAAGGGCGATCCCTGGCAAAGGGATCGCGAGCTCAGTGATGGTAAGTCTGCAGGCTCCCCACGATGGAGCTCCAGGTCCATCTCCAGCAAACGTCGCCAACTCCTCGATGTTAGATGTCTCGCAGTGCGGACAGAGATACGATACAGAAAGAAATCGCATCTCCGTCGGGCTAAGAATATATTCATCAGCTTTGAGAAGAAATGGCACTGTGCTTTTGAACATTGATGCTTGTCTCACCACCATTTAGGAAATTCATTCAGTCAGTTTTTGGGCAGGATTTTAATGTTTTATTTACTCCTGGCATAGGACTTGTTCAGATGATATCAAAACAATGCTATATGTAAAATTCAGTTGCACTGAGATCTCCAACCTCACAGGGCTTAAAGCTGACAGTTCTTATTTACACGGAACAACTAGGTTTTATCTAACCCATTTCCCCTGAAACGATGCTAATTCAAGGTAAACACTAACTGCATCCCTCATCGTTATCTAAAAACCTCAAATACAACCTGATATGCCTTGTCTACTTTGTCCATGGAGGGCAGAAGCACAGCCACTCTCAACTGCTCTGCTTCAGGGTCATTCAAGGCTACTTTTGTTATATTTCTACCGTATCTTTTGATTAACTGCTCACTGTTGCTTTAGAGAGGTCTCCCAACCTCCATATTCAGAGAATAAAGATCCATCTGCTTTTCTTTCAGTCCTCAAGATCATCTTTTTTTGCTGGGATTCGAGGGCCTGAGCTATCGGGAGCAGTTGAGCAGGTTAGGACTTTATTCCTTAGAGCACGAGAGGATGAGGGGCGACCTTATAGAGGTGTATAAGATCATGAGAGGAATGGACAGGATAAATGCACAATCTTTTGCCAAGAGTAGGGGAATCAAGAACTCATGGACATATGTTTAAGGCCGAAGCAGGATAGATTTAATTGGAACATGAGGGACAACCTTTTTACACAAAGGGTGGTAGGTATATGGAATTAGCTGCCGGAGAAGGTAGTTTAGACAGGTACTATCACAACATTCAAAAAACATTTGGACAGGTCCATGGATACAATGGATTTAGAGGGATTTAGGGAGACTTGGGCTGAAGGCAGGCAGGTGGGACCAGTCAGTGTCACAGATCAGTGTAGATGTGACTAGCAACAACCTAGAGTTCAATGCTCTTAAGACAGTGGAATTGATTGTAGACTTTAGGAGAGCTCCCCCTCCCCTCACCCCACTCACCATCAACAACACCACAGTCACATCTGTGGAGTCTTTTCAGTTCCAGGGAACCATCATCTCCAAGGACCTTAAGTGGGGGGCTACCATCGACTCCACAGTCAAAAAGGCTCAACAGAGGATGTACTTCCTGCGGCAGCTGAGGAAGCACAATCTGCCACAGGCAATGATGGTCCAATTCTACACGGCCATCGTAGAGTCTGTTCTCACCTTCTCCATCATGGTCTGGTTTGGCTCAGCCACCAAGCACGACACCTGGAGGCTGCAGTGAATTGTCCGATCAGCAGAGAAGCAACCTTCCCTCCATTGATGAACTGTACACTGCAAGGTCCAGGAAGCGAGCGGGCAAGATCATCTCTGACCCCTCTCACCCTGGCCACAAACTCTTTGAATCACTTCCCTCTGGAAGGCGACTCTGGACAGTCAAAGCTGCCACAGCCAGACATAAAAACAGTTTTTATCCACGAGTAGTTGCTCTACTCAACAGCCAAAAATCTGTAGCCTCCCTTTGATCTGGTATTTTGTTGGTTCACATGCTTGATCAATAGTGTTTTGTCATTAATGTTTTATTATTATTAATGTTTAGTGTTTTCTGAGTCATTCGTAATTGTCACTGTATGTCATGTTGTTACTTGTGGGCGGAGCACCAAGGCAAATTCCTTGTATGTGAATACTTGGCCAATAAATGTACTTACTTACTTACTTACATTGGTTGGCATGGGCAAGTTGGGTTGACGGGCCTGTTTCCACACTGTATGACTCTAGTAGGCAGCATGTGCATGGATATTTGCCTTCACCTTGGTCATTCCCAAAGTGTAGGCAGCTGTAGACTGCACTCGTTTGTTATTGAGATCCCTTGGGAAGACTCCTGCCTGGAGCACCAGTTTGGGGTCCTGGAAGGTCTCCGTGCCCTTTTGGTAGAACAAACTTACCTCTTGCAGCTATTGACATTTACTATGCTGACTAGATTTGTTTTTACCCCCTAATCCCACCAACATCCTGCATCAGGTCACCTAGCACCAACATTCTCCCACATTTGCTACGGTGTTTTTAGCCATGTTGCATGACCTTTCAATGGAAGCTGCAAGATTACACTTGCTGAGTCGACCCTCCACCCCCCCCCCCCCCCACCCTCCCTCACTACAAGAACATGCAATGATGATATATAGGTGTTCCATGATGAACTCTTGATTCTAAAAGAAATCGATGTTGGTCACTGAAATCAATGTTGGGCACGGTGGCTTAGCGGTATAGTTGCTCCCTTCACAGCGCCAGACACCCGAGTTCAATCCTGACAACTGGTGCTGTCTTTACGGAGTTTGTACGTTCTCCCCGTGAACCACATGGGTTTTCTCTGAGATCTCCGGTTTCCTCCCACACTCCAAAGATGTACAGGTTTGTAGGTTAATTGACTTGGTGACATTTGTACAATTGTTAATTGTCCCTAGTGTGTGTTGGGTAGTGTTAATGTGTGGGGGTCGCTGGTCGATGCGTACTCAGTGGGCTGATGGGCCTGTTTCTGTGCTGTATCTCTAAACTAAACTGAAACTAATATATGAGGCTCTGGCATTGAAGAGTGCTTGAAACCTGCAATGGCATTGAATGGTGAGGTAGGGTTCAGCATCCAATTGGCCTTCTCCTGTTCCTATTTTCTTTGTACTAGTGTGTAATTTTCAGCACAGTAACAATGCTTTTCCTTGAAACCTATGACTGAAAATCATGCTATTCACACATCTTTCACAAACACCAGTACGTTTATTGATAATGCTGTTTTAACGCCAGATAGATGGGTGCAAAGTATTTTCTAGGCTTTTATAAATTTTGCAAGTAGTGTGAGATCATTGTGAAGAGGCAACCTCAGACAGAAGAGGCTTAAAAACAACTGAAACATTATTTTATTTGACCAAAGTAAAGATTGTGGTTCCTAACAAAATTCTTGAAAATAATTTTTCATACTAATGAGAAGTTAACAGCTCTGTTTTGTAGGAGGAAAGCATAGTTTGCCTGTTATTAGCATGCAAATACAGAGCTCTGCCTTGCTGGAATGAAGTGGATCAGTCTGAAAATGGGTCTCAACCCAAAACATCACCCATTCCTTCTCACCAGAGATGCTGCCTGTCCCGCTGAGTTACTCCAGCATTTTGCGTCTACCTTCTGTTTAAACCAGCATCTACTGTTCCTTCCTACACAGGATGAAGTGTGATGTGAGAACGATGGTACTACAAAAAGACAAGCAGAGATCGATCTACGCACACGTGGTTTTTAAGATTTTTAAACCTCGCTAACTTTTACGACATTCAACTGATTGGAACAAAATCGGATGTTGGAGAAGTCCAGAACAAGGGGTCACAGCTTAAGGAAAAGGGGGAAATCCTTTAAGACCGAGATGAGAAAGACTTTTTTTCACACAGAGAGTGGTGAGTCTCTGGAACCCTCTGCCACAGAGGGTAGTGGAGGCCAGTTCATTGGCTATATTCAAGAGGGAGTTAGACGTGGCCCTTGTGGCTAAGGGGATCAGGGGGTATGGAGAGAAGGCAGGTACGGGATACTGAGTTGGATGATCAGCCATGATCATATTGAATGGCAGTGCAGGCTCGAAGGGCCGAATGGCCTCCTCCTGCACCTAATTTCTATGTTTCTATGTTTCTAAAACTTGGGGGACCCGTAGCACAGGAGAACGGTGAGTGAATGGCAAAATATCATAGCGTTATCGCCAACCGTTTTTGCGCAAATAGAAAGACAGCCGAACCGGAAGATAACAAGATCAGAGTTTTAGTTATGTATAGATTGAGATAACAATATCACTACTGGCAAGGTAATCTTTGATCATATTGATAGATTGCTAACTATTTTAAATTCCCTTTTCATTGCCTTACTGACCTTTCTGTCCTAGGCCTCCTCTTTTGTCAGAATGAGGCCACATGGAAACTAGAGGCCCATCACTTCATTTTCTGCTTGGTTAGCTAACCATCCAATAGGATGAGCATTGCATTCTCCAATTTCAGGTATCAAATAATGTATAAACACCCCTCCCCCCCCCCCCCCCCCCCCCTCTTTTCCCTAAGCCACACCTGGCTGTATATCCATTTTCTAACAATCTCGCCCCCTTTCCCCTTCACCCATCCACACCCCCACCTCCCATTCCCACCTATCTTCCTTCCGCTGGTTTCACATTCCATGCCTCTTCTCTCCTCATCTCACTAACTTTTGTCTTTTCAGCTCTGATCTTTGTCCACCCATCTGCCAATGAAACCCCCCTCACCTGTCTCCACCTATCATTTGCCAGACTGCTGACCAGTTTGAAGTAGGATCCCGACCCAAAATGTCACCCATCCTTTTTCTCCAGAGATGCTGCCTGACCTGCTGAGTTACTCCAGTACTTTGTGTCTTTTTTGTTTTTTTAAACCAGCATCTGCAGTTCCTTGTGACTACTTGATAAATTGTAATTCTGGCTGAGAAACAAGTGAGATGATTCAGAATAATTGTTACCCAATAATGTGGCTGTAAAAGCAAGGAGATGTTTTTTTATTTGATGATATTACCATATAAGGAGGGTTTGAGTTTTCAGGATAGGATTGGTCTTTGTTTCCCCTAGAGACTGAGGGTGACCTTATGGAGGTGTACAAAATATTGAGGGGCATAGATAACATGGTTAGTCACAGTCTTTTCCCCAGGGTATTGTTGTCTCAAATTAGAGCACATAGGTTTAAATGTGAGTGTAAATATTTAAAAGAGACCCGAGGAGCAAATTTTTCAACGAGGGTGTGTATATATGGAATAAGCTGCCAGAAGAAGTGGCTGGCGTGGGTACAAGTATGGCATTAAAATGACAGGTATATGGTTGGAAAAGGTTCAGAGAGACATGGACCAGGGCAGACAAGTGGAGCTAGCTCAGTTAGGCAGCTTGGTTAACATGGACGAGTTGGATCCTCGGGCCTATTCCTATACCATACAGCTCCACGATTCCAGTGCTAATTATGTTGCAGCAGAGATGACTGATAGCACTTTTAAAACTCCAATTTTGAATTACATTACATAATTAGTGAAATTGGCATAAAGCAATTACAAATTAAAACAAAATTTTCTGAAGCAGTAGGATCGCAGTGAAGCTATGATATGAAACTGTTAAATGTCTTTTAAACTATTTACCTATTGCTAAATTGGCATGTTTGATCTATTACTTGCTGCTTTTACAAAAGGTAAATACAATTCTATGTCAGCAGTCTGTGTAAAGGAGCCTTTACTGTTCGTTAGCTGTCTGGATCACAAATGTTTAAAAACATCACACGCGATGGCTATTATTATTAGATAGTAACTTAGGTGCTAAAAGCTTAAATGATTACAAGATTGACTTCCCAAATACATAACTTGTATAATTGTGTATCCAGAGCACTTAGACTGAGCTCTAAGGTTTTTCATTGTATCATTCAGAAATGGCACATGTCTTCCCTGGCAATCTCCAGGTGATAACCTATATCATCTCTTGCCGGCGTAAACAGTAGCAAATGGTGCTGATATCATTATTTTGGCTGGAGTAAAGATTGTTTTTAGTGCACTAACACACGATCCTATCAATAAGGTTAATAGCCTGCAGCTTATAATCTTTCTGTGTTAGTATATTTGTTAAAGAATTTAAGTCTAGACTTTGGCTCTACAGAGATTGCATTGCAGACACTAAACTATCCTGAACCCTGAAAATGGTTCACGTTTTCAGCTGGAGATTTGATGCCCAACTTATTGGATACATATTTACGTGGTAATGGGAGCCTGCTTCAGCAACACAGAGCTCATTTAACCAAATGAAGGATTTGTGAGCCTTGCAGGAATCATTCTCAATTGTTGATATCTGACTGCTTTCCTTGCAAGGCGCAATGTTAATTTGACTGCTTTCTCTAGAACAGAATAACAAAGGGATATATTTATGTTTTAGTGGTTGTGGGTGGGGTGAAGAAGTCATAGATATTCCACTCTGGATTGCCAAAGTGCAGTTTGAGTGAAAATATAGATTACCCACCGTTTGCACACTCCTAAACCCAAGTTTTATCAGAACGATCAGCAAATATTTTCATTGGGAATATAGTTCCATTTGTGGGAGCAACCAAAACCAGTCGCAAATGACCACCAATACATTGTGCAGGAAGGAACTGCAGATGCTGGTTTACAGCAAAGATAGACACAAGATGCTGGAGTAACTCAGCGGGTCAGGCAGCATCTCTGGAGAAATAGAATAGGTGACGTTTTAGGTCGAAACCCTTCGAGTGTCTTCAATACGGAATTTGTCACCTTATTGGTAATTACCTTGTTGGTGATTGATAATTGGTTGCAAAATAGCTGAATTTTGCTGTACCCTCAGTATTCCTGTATGTTTTAGTTATCACTTCAGATTAAGTCTATCACTTTTTTTACTTTTACTCACCCCCCAGAGTAAATTGTTTTTTTCCATCTTTGCATCTTAGACAAATGCCTGTCCACATGCCAACTACTCCTCCTCACCCTTTAAACATATTTCCCTGACCAATTCTTTGATTATCATTCCTAATATGCGACTCATCCAAAATTATGTTCGACAATGGTCCTGTGAAAATTATTGTTACATTAACGTTACTTCATAGCAAAAGGATTTGAGTACAGGAGCAGGGAGGTTCTACTTCAGTTGTACAGGGTCTTGGTGAGACCACACCTGGAGTATTGCGTACAGTTTTGGTCTCCAAATCTGAGGAAGGACATTATTGCCATAGAGGGAGTGCAGAGAAGGTTCACCAGACTGATTCCTGGGATGTCAGGACTGTCTTATGAAGAAAGATGGATAGACTCGGTTTATACTCTCTGGAATTTAGGAGATTAAGAGGGGAACTTATAGAAACTTACAAAATTCTTAAGGGTTGGACAGGCTAGATGCAGGAAGATTGTTCCCGATGTTGGGGAAGTCCAGGACAAGGGGTCACAGCTTAAGGATAAGGGGGAAATCCTTTAAGACCGAGATGAGAAATACTTGTTTCACACAGAGAGTGGTGAGTCTCTGGAACTCTCTGCCACAGAGGGTAGTTGAGGCCAGTTCATTGGCTATATTTAAGAGTGAGTTGGATGTGGCCCTTGTGGCTAAGGGATCTGAGGGTATGGAGAGAAGGCAGGTACGGGATACTGAGTTGGATGATCAGCCATGATCATATTGAATGGCGGTGCAGGCTCGAAGGGCTGAATGGCCTACTCCTGCACCTAATTTCTATGTTTCTATGTTTCATAAATGCATGCTGTTGATGTTGCAGAGTGGCCTACACAGCCAGAAGGATAACACTGGATGAAGTGGGAGAGGAATAGACTTGTATATAACATGAATACGTGGCTTGAAAAATGGTGCAAGGGGGAGGGATTCAAATTTCTCGGGCATTGGAACCAGTTCTGGGGGAGGTGGGACCAGTACAAACAGGACGGCCTGCACCTGGGCGGGAATTGAACCAATGTCCTTGGGGGAGTGTTTGCTAGTGCTGTCAGGGAGGATTTAAACTAATGTGGCAGGGGGAAGGGAGCATGAGCAGAGAGACAGAGGGTTGTAAAATGAGGGTAGAAGCAATAGGGAGCAAGGTAAAAAGTAAAAGTCGCAGGCAGAAAAATCCAGGGCAAAATTCAAAAAGGGCCACTGTTCAACATAATTGTATAACATATAACATATATATAACATATAACATATAACAATTACAGCACAGAAACAGGCCCTCTCGGCCCTTCCAGTCCGTGCCGACCATTTGTTTTCCCCTAGTCCCATCTACCTGCACTCAGACCATACCATTCCATTCCCTTCCTGTCCATATACCTATCCACTTTACTTTTAAATGTTAAAATCGATCCTGCCTCCACCACTTCTGCTGGAAGCTCATTCCACACAGCCACCACTCTCTGAGTAAAGAGGTTCCCCCTCATGTTACCCCTAAACTTCTGTCCCTTAATTCTCATGTCATGCCCTCTTGTTTGAATCTTCCCTACCCTTAATGGGAAAAGCTTATCCACGTCAACTCTGTCTATCCCTTTCATCATTTTAAAGACCTCAATCAAGTCCCCCCTTAACCTTCTGCGCTGCAAAGAATAAAGACCTAACTTGTTCAACCTTTCTCTGTAACATAGTTGCTGGAACCCAGGCAGCATTCTAGTAAATCTCCTCTGTACTCTCTCTATTTTGTTGACATCCTTCCTATAATTAGGCGACCAAAAATGTCGCCTTGTACTCGCTGGAATTTAGAAGATTGAGGGGTGATCTCAGAATTCAAAATTCTTAAGGGGTTGGACAGGCTAGATGCAGGAAGATTGTTCCAGATGTTGGGGAAGTCCAGAACAAGGGGTCACAGTTTAAGGATAAGGGGGAAGTCCTTTAGGACTGAGATGAGAAAATCATTTTTCACACAGAGAGTGGTGAATCTGTGGAATTCTCTGCCACGGAAGGTAGTTGAGGCCAGTTCATTGGCTATATTTAAGAGGGAGTTCGATGTGGCCCTTGTGGCTAAAGGGATCAGGGGGTATGGAGAGAAGGCAGGTACGGGATACTGAGTTGGATGATCAGCCATGATCATATTGAATGGCGGTGCAGGCTCGAAGGGCCGATTGGCCTACTCCTGCACCTATTTTCTATGTTTCTATGTTTCTATCCCTTTGTGAGGCCGAGGGGCCTAGCCAAGCTGCAAGTTCAGTGTTATTCACTTGTTCACTGCAAGTGTCGGGAAGATGAGGCAGGCAACTACAGAACACATTAACATTATAACCTTTTGTGCAGTGAGATGTTATTGAGGGCTACTGCTGAAAGATTCTCATTTGCAGTAGCTTTTAGCTGTTTCTCTTTGATATTGAGTTCACCAGGAGGCCTGAATCTTTAACAAAAGCATAGTTTTTAGGGGAACCTCCTTCATCTTCAAGATTACTCAACTAATTGACTAGGACCTTATCAAACTATATAAATTCCCCAATCTCTTTCACACAATGCTTCACGTTGCCACTGGGACCTTGGAACACATCTCAGTTCATGTGTGCTGTCTGCTAAGAGCTTCTGCTACTCAATCATTTTCGAGGATAGCTAAATCAGAGCAGATTTTGCACCAAGAAAGCTTATGTCGACAGTGTTGCCATTGTTTTTTAAGATAACAATATGAAGAATTGTACAGATTTCAAAAATCCCAGTTCTTCATATTGTGTTCTCACAATCTGTAGAGGGACAACATCTGTTGTGCAAATCTTCACTGCTGCTCGGATAGTGTGATTAAGAGCATGAATTATTTACTCATAGAGTTATACAGCACAGAAACAGGTCATTTGGTCCAACTCATCCATGCTGACCAAGATGCCATTTCTAAGATGGTCCCATTTGTCTGAAGAAGGGTCTCGGCCCGAAACGTCGCCTATCTCCTTCGCTCCTTAGATGCTGCTGCACCCGCTGAGTTTCTCCAGCTTTTTGTGTACCCATTTGATTATATTTGGCCCATATCCCTCTAAACCTTTCCTATCTATGTATCTAGCCTTTTAAATGCTGTTACAGTACCTGCCTAAATTATTTATTCTGGTACCTCATTCCATATACCCACCATCGCCTGAGTGAAAAAGTTGTCCCCCAGGTTCCTACTAAATCTTTCCCCTTTCATTGTAAACCTGTCTTTAGGTTCTTGATTTCCCCTACCATAGGTAAGGGACCCTGTGCATTCAACCTATTTATTTCCCTCATGATTTTATACAACTCTGTCAGATCAGCATCCTGCACTCCAAGGAATAAAGTCCTAGCCTTCCCAACCTTTCCCTCTAGCTCAGACCCTCAAGTCCTGGCAACATCCTTATAAATATTCTCTGCACTATTTCCAGCGTAGTGACTTCTTTCCCATAGCGTAGTGACTTCTTACCCTACATTGTAAATGGTAGGGAATTGAGAAATGCTGTGGAACAGAGGGATCTAGGAATAACTGTGCATAGTTCCCTGAAGGTGGAATTGCATGTAGATAGGGTGGTAAAGAAAGCCTTTGGTGTGCTGGCCTTTATAAATCAGAGCATTGAGTATAGGAGTAGGGAAGTAATGTTAAAATTGTACAAGGCATTGGTAAGACCAATTCTGGAGTATGGTGTACAATTTTGGTCGCCTAGTTATAGGAAGGATGTCAACAAAATAGAGAGAGTACAGAGGAGATTTACTAGAATGTTGCCAGGGTTCCAGCAACTATGTTACAGAGAAAGGTTGAACAAGTTAGGTCTTTATTCTTTGGAGCGCAGAAGGTTAAGGGGGGGGCTTGATTGAGGTCTTTAAAATGATGAAAGGGATAGACAGAGTTGACGTGGATACGTTTTTCCCATTGAGAGTAGGGAAGATTCAAACAAGAGGGCATGACATGAGAATTAAGGGACAGAGGTTTCGGGGTAACGTGAGGGGGAACTTCTTTACTCAGAGGGTGGTGGCTGTGTGGAATCAGCTTCCAGCAGAGGTGGTGGAGACAGGATCGATTTTAACATTTAAGAGTAAAGTGGATAGGTATATGGACGTGAAGGGAATGGAGGGGTATGGTCTGAGTGCAGGTAGATGGGACTAGGGGAAAACAAATGGTCGGCACGGACTGGAAGGGCCGAGAGGGCCTGTTTCCGTGCTGTAATTGTTATATGGTTATATGGTTATATGGTTATAGCAGGGTGACCAACCTGAACACAATGCTACAAATGTGGCTTCACAGGTGACTCTTGTCGGAAGGAACAGCAGATGTTGGTCGATGCTGATGACAGACACAAAATGCTGGAGTAACTCAGCGGGTCAAGCAGCATCTCTGGAGAAAAGGAATAGGTGATGTTTTGGGTCGACCCAAAACTTCATCCACTTCTGGATGGGACGTTCCCTTTGCCTGCCGAGTTACTCCAGCACCTTGTGTCCTTTTGTTGCCTGCCAAAAGTCAGGCAATGCAGGCAGCTTCATGATTTTCATGATTTTATGTTACTCAAGCATCAAGGTCAACTCGATAATAAGTGAGTGGTCACTTATTACTTAGTTGACTTTGATGTTTGAATAAAATAAAAGCATTAAACTGCCTGCGTTGACTGGGTTTTGGTAGGCAGCAAAATAACACAAGGTGCTGGACTAACATGGCAGGTCAGGCAGCATCTCTGGAGAACATGGATCAGTGACGTATTGGGTCGAGACCCTTTTGTGACTCTCGAGATGCTGCCTAAGCTGCTCAGTTATTCCAGCACTGTGTGTGCTTATTAACCGTCATCTGCAGTTCTTTGTTTCTACATTTTGGCGGGCAATATACTGGTTAGGAATAGATTGGAAACACAGCACCTTCTTTGTGAAGGTGAGCTGGAAGACTTTGGCTCCAGTAGGTGGGGTCGGTGAATCGACTGCCAGGGTGATTATGTTTGCAGTGGTTGAAGTGGTTTTCAGGGTTCATTCTTGCCCCACATGATCCTAAAGTGTTGGGACATGTGGGGGCATCCTGCCAAACGTCATGGCTGCACTGGGGCTGTCAACATTATCTTAGGACCAGTAAGTTAATAAATAAGGCCATAAATCCTCAAGCTGAAAAAATGGGATGAAGCATGTATTAATGATTTGATCCAGGTATTCATTGCGGTGGAAAGTCTATTCTTTGGTTAAAAATAAATTAAATATGTGAGATGAAAATTGCCAGGATTTCATCTTGTTATCCAGTAATCAAAGAAAAGAGAGGCTTTTCCTTAAAAGCATTGTTACCGTGTTACTGAACTTTGGAATATTCATGGGATTCTATGTCCTAATTCTAAATACCACTCTAATCTTACATTTTATTTTTTAAAGAATAAGCTGGAACTGTGTTACTTCAACTTAAAATGCGTGAATATTAAAATTTTGCTCTGAATTTAAAAAGATCTATCACATAGATATTTAACCTAAATCAATTTCTGGTAGGATTTCATCTTTTTGACTTTTTTGTCCACATTGCGAGTACTGAGGGAACAGGTGACCTGTAGTGGAATAGAAAAAAAAATTACATTTATAAAAAAAAAAGTTATCTTTTTGTCGCGCCTTTGAAGAAACAGGCCTAACTGGCTGAGGGGAATAGAAGGTTATTTTAATCATTTCATTATGTAGTTCTAATTAGAGTTAAGGTTAAGGCAATAGATTTTAAAAATCATTTTGCCTTTGCCTAGTTACCGCTAATGAAATGGTATGAGATCAGCATGTGATTCATTCCCTGACTATTTTTAGGTAATGACTATGGTAAATCTAAACCTTGGTAAAAGCTTTTACCACGGTTGTTTGATAGGAGGAAGAAGTATATAATAATAATTTGATCCAGGTTTCCATTGTGGTGGAAAATCTATTCTTTGGTGAAAACAAATGAAACAAATATATATCAAATGTTATTGTGGAATATTTCCTTTGGATGTTTTCTTCTTTGGTGGGTAATGGAATAATATTGGACATTTATTGTTCGATGTATTCCACTGGAGACCTTCTTTGAACGATACTCACTGGAACACAGCAGGACTTTGTGGGCTGAAGGTTAGATCAATTGTTCACCAAGCTGTCTCACAGTGCATAACTGCTGCTAGATGTGTGTTTTCAAGGTAGCCGCGACTAGCTATCAACAGGGCTTTCAGAAAGAAAGGCAAGGAGGTCAGCTGGATTGTCCCAACATTTTCCTGCAATGAAAGCAGTTTCCTGTTTTCATTGCAAACATACATTCCAGTTGAAGTTCAAGGTCTTGGAAAAGGAAAGAAAAAGCAACAGATGATGCCCTAGACATTCACAGTATCTTGAAAACATGCAATAAAATGGCACTGCATGTGGGACACACACAGAGTTTGTGTGGCGCCATGGAGGGAATGACTTCTTATGAGAGGCTGATGTACAAAGTATTGAATGTCCAATTATCATGACCCCAGGTCATGAATGCGCTTTCATTTAGTAACAGCACATCCAAATGAGGATTTAAAAGTACAAACTCTCCCCATTGTAAGTGCCCTTGAAGACATGATTTTTAATAGAAACCTCCCTTTGTACGTATGGGATCAATATGCCTTTGAGTAAAGAGTGGCCTCAATATATCTCTGCCAAATGGCGGAGCTTTGTACATTTGGGTTTGCAGTGAGAATTTGTGCGTGTCAAATCCTCTTGCTATCCAGGAAAGAGAAACACGGAAGAGCATGGGCCAACAGCGTACATTCCATGGTTGGCCTCACTGAGATTACTGCAATGTGTTTTGCAGCTCCTGTGGGCTGTGCATAAAGAGCCACACCAGAATTTCCAATGTAATTGCCAATAGACTTATTGATTACTCATCTGTGTCTCTATAGCTCATTAAATGCCTTAGTGCCATAAAATTTAGTAATCTAGTGTCCCGCATAAATGCTTACAAAAAACTGACATTGAATAGCTCTGCATTTGACATGTTTGATGAGTACTCATATTTTATCATTATGCTCTTTTAATACGTAAACCTTTCATGTCATCTTAATCCTGAGGGGCTGCAAAAGATGAAGACATGTCAGTGACAGAAAAGGCAATCTGCCCCAATTATTTCAGTGCATTTCTAATTCCAGTCCTAATTATTAATTATAAAATGAAAAAGCTCTAATTTCCAAGTTCTCTCAAAAGAAAATTAATGTCAGTTTTCAAAAATACTAACTTCGATTTTTACTTTTCATTTGGCTCTTTTATCTACATCACTTAATCTGACTAATATTTCCTAAACGTTATTTTGATTTATGTGCATCATTTTAATGTAATTTCCTTTGGCTGCTTTGTGCATCCTACTTTGGATGTCTGAAACAATGCGATTCTGGAGAAAGAGCACATACATATATTTTACAGCGTTGTAAACAATTGTAATTCTTTGTATCGGAAAATGAAAGAGTCTGAGTCAATTGTGTATTTGAAAGGAAGAGCAGAAACATTTTTGAAGGAAGGAATGTGCGGGACAATGGGGAAAATGAGCAGGACAGTGAAGATTCAGAGCAGACATGATTAACCAAACACTATCTTTCCCTTCCGTGGTATTATGGCGTGCACTCATTTTTCTTGGGCAAGTTTATTATGATAAAATGCTAAAACTGCTGAAAGCACACAGCACACACAGGCTTCTAAAAATAAACAAAAATACATTTTGTGTGTAGATTTGATAACAAAAAGAAAATCAATCTGAATATAACTGAATAAAACGAATGTGGAGTGCATAATGTATTTAGTCAAGGAAGAATGGTTCCAGTTCGGGTAGTTAGTGGGATGAATGCATCAGCAAACAATTGTTTTAGAAAACCAGGCAAGATATTGGATGACATTGAAAGATCTCCACAAGACAATAAAGAGGCATTACAAACCCAGAAGATTGTAAAAATAGCTCAGTGGGAGAATGCAAAAGGGAAGAAAGCACACAGAAGGGGAATACAAATTGTTTGAGTGCAAACCATATTTGTCAATGTGCAAAAAAATGATAGCCCAACATTTCAGTACCGACCCGTCAAGGTTGTCCTTTGATGAAAGCATTGGAGATTTATTAAAGGCCCGTTAATGGTTAAAAGATGTACCATATACTGTTTAACCAGTGGACGGGGTTTGGAAAAATGTAAGAAAGATGACCTAGCCAGAATGTAATGATTTTTTAAAGAATTGCTTGGATTTGATTGTCCTTTTTTGGATGAGTGCTTTAATCACACATTTTTAGTTGGCAATAATGAGCCGTATGTTACTGTTATCCAAGCATGATCCTAACACGTGTACCTTTTCTCACCCGTCATTTTCAATGTGCTGCCCAATGTCACCTGGATCCGAATTAATGAAGCCCAGGGCAGGAAGGAGCACAACTAATGCCATTGTATGGTTGATGAGCCCAAATGATGGGGAAAGTGTGCATGTGGGATAGAGATGGGGAGGGAAAGCAGAACATAATGAGCTACACGCATTAAACAACTGGGAAAGATATCCTTGACAAAGCGAATTTCCCAGGTTTTCCAGGTGTTGTGGGTGCCAAGACTATGAAGGACATGGATTGCTTCTAGATGTCTTTGATATTCAGAAACATTCAAAGCAATTAACAATTAAAAATAATAATTTAATTAATTAAATGCATTAAAGAAAATAAAACAAAATTATAAAATACATTTGCACCCAACTCCCGTGTAATGTGTTCAGTCTACATTGTTATGCACATGTTCTGTGGGCAGAGTTCTCAGCCTCTCTCCTGGGGATTGCACCAAATTTGTGCTCCATGGCATGGCCTATCGTTTTCATTTATTTAAATACTAAATGCAATAAATCCTCATTATAATGGACCTGGGGTGGGGGGTGTCCTTTATTGCCAAGTGTCCAATATAACTGAGTAGGGTATTATCATTACAAGTAGTTGAAATAAATAAGTGCAGATGATGGTTAATACACAAAAGGACACAAAAGTGTTGGAGTAACTCAGCGGGTCATGCAGCATCTCTGGGGAACATGGATGGGTGACATCAGGACCAGACTTCAGACTGATTCAGTTTGCAAGGTTACTCCAGAACTTTGCATTCTTTCACCTTAAAACGAGGCACTGATGCCGCTGGTCTGCACCAGCGCGCCCTTCTTCACCGGCTATCGCACGGTCCGGTTGACACGGCCGTTGTTGCGGCTCACGTTGTTGCCCCTGGACATCAGCTTGTTCTTCATGCGGCTCCACAGAAAGAGCGCGCTTGGACAACATGGGGCTCCCTCCCCTCTCACCAGTGGCCACTTCTTCCTGTCAGCTGTCACTATATCTGCTCCACCGCCGTCTCCTCTTCCCCCGCTGTTGCTGACAGCTTCCAAGGTGTAGTATGTTGGTGACTTTGGGGGTGAAGGAGGAGATTTTGTGGGGGGGGGGGGGGAGGTGCTGGTGGCCTGAGGAAGGTCTTGCCCCCAGGGGCTACAACATGAGCCACCACAACAGCTGCATCAACTGGACTGTACGGTGGGAGAAAAAGGGCTCGCTGTGCATCTTGCGAGCTGGGAGTGGCTTCAATAACCGGCGCTGTAAGCAGCCAGTGCTGAGGCGTTGCAAGCCGGGGTGGTGTTGGTGATGGTATCCGCTTTAACCAAAATCCATTATAGAGGGGTCTGTTAATATGAAGGTTTACTGTACTCAGATGTGAATCGAAAATAAACACCAGAAAAGCTGGATCTTCAGAAGTAACACCCAGATGTACGTCATTAATTTGGCAGCTATCTCTACGTTCCTTAAACAGCTACAGCAACATTCTATAGTTGGAACCAAACCAGATTATAACCAATTAGTCATTTGAAGGTTTGCAATTCTGACACATATGATCTGGCCGTAAGACAATTAAAGAACTGAGGGGGGGGGGGGGGGGGGGGGGGGGTGGATGTGGGGTGGCGTATCCATGAGTACCCACTTAACAAAGGCAGAGTTATACAGTTACAGAGTCATGCAGCATGGAAACAGGCTCTTCAGCTCAACAGATCCATACTGGCCAAGATGCCCCATCTAAGTTAGTCCCATTTGCCCAGATTTGGCCAGTATCCCTCTCAACCTTTCGAATTCATGGACCCGTCCAAATGTTTCTTAAATGTTGTGATTGTACCTGCCCCAACTATTTCATCTGGCAGCTTGTTCCATACACCTATCACCCTCTGCGTGAAAAAGTTGCCCCTCGAGTTCTTATTAACCTCCTTATCTTAAACATATGGGGGCCGACAGTGCGATCCGACAAGGTGATCATCCCTTTTTTATTTCTTAGTTCTACTCATAATAGCCTCACTGGATGAACCATCTGTAATGTTCATAAGGTCATAAGTGATAGGTGTTGAATTAGGCCATTCAGCCCATCAAGCCTACTCTGCCATTCAATCATGCTGGATCGGTCTCTCTCTCTCCCTCCTAACCCCATTCTCCTGCCTTCTCCCCATAACCCCTGACACCTGTACTGATGTTATCTTGGAAAGGTGCCATGATGTTCTCCTTCATTAATAAAGACATTCCCATTTCCTCTTACCCCCACCAGTATCTTGCAGCTAGCACCTGGAACATTAAGATGCTAATCCTGCTAGCCAGTTTTCTGTACTGGCTATAATGCCCCAGTCACACGTACCCATTTATGCCCTGAGTTCATCTGCCTTATCTGTCAGGCCACTACCATTGAAATAAATGCAAGTGAAACCAATATATTTCCTCGCTCCTTGCCATGCTCCTGCATAGTCTGCCGATTGAACTTGCTGTCATTGACTTCCATGGAGTCCTGATAAACATGACACTCATTGGATTTGCCTGTGATAAATAATCAGTGGCATCCTCCATTGTATATTTGTTCCTCAAATATTAATAGACTAGACTAGATTTGTTCATGATTCATTAATGCAGAATTTAAATCCAATCTATCCTCGTATTCATATTAAGGCCTATATTTTGTGAGTTAATGGTGATAAAAACACGATGGTGTTTCATAATCTAATGTATTCAGAAAGTGTGTTCATTAAGATGAATAAAGATGTTGATGAAGTCAGTTTGATTCAGATTTCAGTTTATTGATGTCAGGAAATGTTGTGGATATAAAGGGGGATTTTTTGTCAAGTTTTGAGGAATCCCTTTGATATGCAGCATTGTTCCTGAGGAAACAATGCACATAGAAACATAGGTGCAGGAGTAGGCCATTCGGCCCTTCGAGCCTGCACAGCCATTCAATATGATCATGGCTGATCATCCAACTCAGTATCCTGTAGCTGTCTTCTCTCCATACCCCATGATAACTCCCTCTTAAATATAGCCAATGAACTGGCCTCAACTACCTTCTGTGGCAGAGAATTCCAGAGACTCACCACTCTGTGTGAAAAATATTTTCCTCATCTCGGTCCTAAAGGAATTGCCCCTTATCCGTAGACTGTGACCCCTTGTTCTGGACCTCCCCAACATCGGGAACAATCTTCCTGCATCTAGCCTATCCAAGTATTTGTAAGTTTCTATAAGATCCCCCCTCAGTCTTCTAAATTCTAGCGAGTACAAGCCAAGTCTATCCAGTCTTTCCTCATATTGAAAGTCCTGACATCCCAGGAATCAGTCTGGTGAACCTTCTCTGTACCCCCTCTATGGCAAGAATGTATTTTCTCAGATTTGGAGACCAAAACTGTACGCAAAACTCCAGGTGTGGTACCACAAAAATCCTGTACAACTGCAGTAGAACCTCCCTGCTCCTATACTCAAATCCTTTCGCTATGAAATATTAACATACCATCCGCTTTCTTCACTGCCTGCTGCACCTGCATGCCTACTTTCAATGATTGGTGTACCATGACACCCAGGTCTCGTTGCATCTCCCCTTTTCCTAATTTGCCACCATTCAAATAATAGTCTACCCTCCTGTTTTTGCCACCAAAGTGGATAACCTCACATTTATCCACATTATACTGCATCTGCCATGCATTTGCCCACTCACCCAGCCTATCCAAGTCACCTTGCAGCCTCCTAGCATCCTCCTCACACCTAACACTACCCCCCAGCTTAGTGTCATCCGCAAACTTGGAGATGTTGCATTCAATTCCCTCGTCCAAATCATTAATATATATTGTAAATAGCTGTTTTTTTGTGGTTGTTTGTAACCACTTCCTTCATTGCAATCGGGAGTCCGTTAATCTTTTGCCATTCACAGCAGTGCATAAGTAGGAACATTTTAGAAATAAGTAGGCAATAGGTGCTATTGATCTTTTTTGGAGACACAGATCAGAATATCAAAATAGCACAGTATATTACAAACTTGATAAGATTCAATACTTGCTGCGAAATACTTTTTTCAACATGGCTGTCCTTTACTGAAGCAATTTGAGTATAATATCTAAAGTCAAAACCTTTAATGAAATTACAAGATTAAAAAAATATTTTCGGTCAATTCATAGATGTATTATTTTTCTTATTCATCCTCTTTCTGTGTTTCCTTCCAGATATTATTCAGTATAGACCATCTACTGTGTCCAGCTCTCTGTCTCCATATTACTTTTTTTAATGATTCTATTCATAGCTAATTGGAACCAAAATCACCTTGGTTCCTATTGATAAATGTGGTTTCTCCAACTTCAAGTAACATCCCCCCCTAACCTTGCAAGTGGTCCTTGTTCATCGGTCTATGAAAGTAAGCATGCAGGTACAACAGGCAGTGAAGAAAGCGAATGGCATGTTGGCCTTTATAACAAGAATAATCGAATATAGAGGAAAGAGGTCCTTCTGCAGTTGTACAGAGCCCTAGTGAGACCACACCTGGAGTATTGCACGCAGTTTTGGTCCCCTAATTTGAGGAAGGACATTCTTCCTATTGGGGGAGTGCAGCATAGTCATATGCTGAGAGAATGGAGCAGCTGGGCTTGTACACTCTGGAGTTTAGAAGGATGAGAGGATACTCATTGAAACATATAAGATTGTTAAGGGTTTGGACACGCTAGAGGCAGGAAACATGTTAACAATCTTGGGAGAGTCCAGAACCAGGAGCCACAGTTTAAGAATAAGGAGTAAGCCATTTAGAACGGAGATGAGGAAACACTTTTTCTCACAGAGAGTGGTATCTGTGGAATTCTCTGCCTCAGAGGGCAGTGGAGGCCGGTTCTCTGGATGCTTTCAAGAGAGAGCTAGATAGGGCTCTTAAAAATAGCGGAGTCAGGGGATATGGGGAGAAGGCAGGAACGGGGTACTGATTGGGGATGATCAGCCATGCTCACATTGAATGGTGGTGCTTGCTTGAAGGGCCGAATGGCCTACTCCTGCACCTATTGTCTATTATCTATTAACCTCTCTTTCTTTCTCTCTCACCTCCCACCCCTACACTCTGTTGTATTCCCATTTCTCCCACTATCTTTCACCCATCCGCCAGTCACCCTGCTTCTTTCTCAACCTTCATACACTCATCTTCCACCCTCGAGTCCCTCAATCCCATTTTATCACCTCTTTCCCCTTTTATCCCCCCCCCCCCCCCCCCCCCCCCCCCCCCCCCCCCCCCCCCCCCCCCCCCCCCCCGACCCTTCCACCAAATAACCTCCCTCTGGCTTTACATTTCACTCCTCTTCTTTCCTTATCTGACACCCTTTACTCTCCTTTTCATCTCCAACCATTGTTGCTTCCTCCACTCCACCAAACACCCCTCACCTGTATCTATCTATTACGTCAATCTGAAAAGCCCCCTGTCTATTCCCTCCTCAGATGCAGACTGACCTGCTGAGTCCCTCCAGCACTTTGTGTTTCGCAATTGGTTCCTATTAGTGTTAAAGAGCTGAATCACCATTAGAAAGGCACAGGTTTAGATACAGTCCATTATTATTGACATCCTTTGTCTTTGGACAAGACCGGTGGGTGAGTTACATGATCAGTTGTTGGTAAACACAGTCCAATTTCAATCTCACAAATGGAATTTTACCTTTAAAAAAGCTTACTCTTCAAAAAAGAATGCTGGAGTAACTCAGCGGGTCAGGCAACATCCCTGGAGGACATGGTTTCAGTTTGGGACCCTTCCTCCAGATGCTGTTTGATCTGCAGCATTACTCCTGCATTTTGTGTGTCTTTGTTTTGTAAATCAGCACCTGCACTTTCTTCTGCCTAAGTTTTACTACAATGGATCTTCAGTGATTTACATTCAAGAAACAAAGTAACAAATGTGGAGTGATCAGGGAGGATTGGCAAGCACAGCAGAGTCATACAAATAATGACACAGAAACATGGAAAATAGGTGCAGGAGTAGGCCATTCGACCCTTCGAGCCTGCACCGCCATTCAATATGATCATGGCTGATCATCCAACTCTGTATCCCGCACCTGCCTTCTCTCCATACCCCCTGATCCCTTTAGCTACAAGAGCCACATATAATCCCTCTTAAATATAGCCAATGACTGGCCTCGACTACCTTCTGTGGCAGAGAATTCCAGAGACTCACCACTCTCTGTGTGAAAAATATTGTCCCTTGTTCTGGACTTCCCCAACATCGGGAACAATCTTCCTGCATCCAGCCTGTCCAACTCCTTAAGAATTTTGTAAGTTTCTATGAGAGCCCCCCCTCAATCTTCTAAATTCTAGCGAGTACGAGCCGAGTCTATCCAGTCTTTCTTCATATGAAAGTCCTGACATCCCAGGAATCAGTCTGGTGAACCTTCTCTGTAGTAGAAGGAGACATTTAAACCACTCTGTTTATGCCGGACAAAATAAGAGTTATTGAGCCTAATCCCACCTATCAGTATTTGATGAATTTCCTTGCTGCAAGCTGCCTTTTAAGTATACAAACAGGCAACATAAATATGATAGTGGTTCTGCTTTTGTTTCGTTTAGAGTTTAGTTGAGAGAAACAGCGCGGAATCCACATAGACCAGTGATCCCCGCTCACTAACACTATCCTACGCACACTCTAGGGACAATTTACAATTTTACCAAGCCAATTAACCTACAAACCTGTAGTTCTTGGAGAAAAGCCACTCGATCATGGGGAGAATGTCGAAACTCCGTACAGAAAGCATCCATAGTCAGGATCGAACCTTGGTCTCTGGTGCTGCGAGGCAGCAACTCTACCGCTATGCCACCCTGCCGTGCTTTCACACCTCAGGGTGAATAACCAACCTTCCCTCATGTCTACTCTACCCTTTCTACGAATGCCTTTAAATGCCCCCTCCATCGACTCCTTTAAGTAGAGACTAAAAACTCATCTCTACTCCCAAGCCTTTCTTGACGTCCTCTGAGTGAGGGCTATATGTATGTAATGATGTTTGTATTTAATCTATGAACCACTATTGTTTGTTATACTATTCTTATACCAATGTAAAGCACTTTGGCCAATGAGTGTTGTTTTTTAAATGTGCTATATAAATAAAAGTGATTTGACTTGACTTGACTTAAATCTATGTCATGCTTTCTCTGCTAAAGCATCACTGCAATATTTGTACTTTAACAATTGGAAACCCCTTAATATTTGCTGCGTTTCTACCATTTAATACTTCACACTCATCTGTCTCATCTATCTTTAAGGCCCCTCATAACAAGCTGATATTATTTCCTCAAATATTCCTTTGATCTCGGGTACTAAAGTATATTTGGATATCATATGATTGTACTTTACAATATTTTTTCTTTCCCCAATTCCCCTTTTAATTTCACTCCTGCATTTCCTTTAACTTTCTAGGCTTTTTTTGTATTGAGGTCTCACTGCACAATCATTGTGCTGGTTTCTTCTTGTAGTATTGTGCTGTTTTATTTATCTAACGTCAGCTATGGAACTCTAACTTCAGCAGTTCCAAGCCCATTTTACAAGTGGGAACATGTTTTCCCTGAACCCCTTGAATCATCTTCTTCATTTTAGTGTTAGTGCAGGGAGGTGGTACTGAGGTGAGAGATCAGCTATGATCATTTTGAATGGTGGAACAATGTGGGGGGGGGGGGGGGGGGGGGGGGGGGGGGGCAGAGTGGCCAACTCCTGCTTTCCTTTCTTACATTCCAATGCAGCTCAATGGTGCCGTGAGGTAAAATTGAAGGTGCCCAGTTGAGGAGCACGGGCCGCTGTTGGAGATTGCAGGGATGATTGGGGGTGTGAAGGAGTGTGTGTGTCCATGGAAAGATTTGAAAACAAAGATGAACATCTTGTCAACATGTTGTCAAGTTGGAAAGGGTGAGGAGAAGATTTACCAGGATGTTGCCAGGACTCAAGGGTCTGAGCTACAGGGAGACCTTGAGCAGGTTGAGACTATTCCTTGGAGTGCAGAAGGATGAGGGGTGATTTTATTGAGGTATATAAAATCATGAGAGGAATAGATCGGGTAGATGCACAGAGTCTCTTGCCCAGAGTAGGTGAATCCAGAGTGCATAGGTTTTAAGGTGAAGGGGAAAAGATTTTATAGGAATCCGAGGGGTAACCAGACTGATTCCTGGGATGGCACGACTTCCATATGAAGAAAGACTGGATACTCGGCTTGTACTCGCTGGAATTTAGAAGATTGAGGGGTGATCTCATAGAGACTTACAAAATTCTTAAGGGGTTGGACAGGCTAGATGCAGGAAGATTGTTCCCGATGTTGGGGAAGTCCAGGACAAGGGGTCACAGTTTAAGGATAAGGGGGAAGTCTTTTAGGACCGAGATGAGAAAATCGTTTTTCACACAGAGAGTGGTGAATCTGTGGAATTCTCTGCCACAGAAGGTAGTTGAGGCCAGTTCGTTGGCCATATTTAAGATGGAGTTGGATGTGGCCCTTGTGGCTGAAGGGATCAGAGGGTATGGAGAGAAGGCAGGTACAGGATATTGAGTTGGATGATCAGCCATGATCATATTGAATGGCGGTGCAGGCTCGAAGGGCCGAATGGCCTGCTCCTGCACCTAATTTCTATGTTTCTATGTTAACTTTTTCCACAAAAAAGGTGGTGGATGTATAGAATAAGTTGCCCAAGGAGGTAGTTGAGGTAGGGGCTAACGCAATGTTTAAGAAGCAATTAGACAGTTACATGGATAGGACAGGTATAGAGGGATATGGGCCAAATGCAGGCAAGTGGGACTAGTGTAGATGGGACATGTTGGTCGGTGTGGGCAAGTTGGGTCAAAGGGCCTGTTTCCACACTATCACTCTATGACTCTATCCCTAAATGACCACAATGCTGGATTGAGAGCCAATTTGTCAACTCACACTGGGGTGTCGGTGAACAGTGGGCGCAAGAGAGAATTTCTAAGGTCGTTCGTGAATTTGCAATAATCATATTATGTAAATTTCTAACCTGTAGCCTTCCTTCCAGCATTATTGTGCAGTCAAATGGAACTTGCAATAAAACAATTATTAGAAACCTTTTATGCTACTTTTCAATCCGAGCACAGATATCTATCTCTGTGGCACATTCCATTGCCTTGCGATTACATTGTCACTGCGGAGTCATTGTGCTAATGTTGTCTTGTGGCATTTAATGGATTTTTAAATGAATAGCACCATAAGCAGCAAGATCAATCCTCAGTATGCTCTGCCACATTAGTATGTTTGTCCTGATGATTGTAATGCCTCCTGTGTTCCCAGCTAAGCTGCAGGTGGTTTATTAGTCCCTGGGCGATGCCTCCGGCTCATCAAGTGAAATCATATGGAACATTGAGCAGCACATTTGTATTTTATTTTTATTTATATATATTTTCTGCCCCATTCAAACATTAAAGCGTCCAAATTATATTAGCCAAGATTGGAGGTCAGCAACACTTCCTGTGGATTTCTGCGACTATCGTTCCACTGAATGTACACTTACACTGCTTGTGGCGGCACCTTCGGCTCTGGAGGGCAGCGTCTTGGTGTGGGAGGCGCTGGTCACTGGGTCGGTACCTGAGTTGGTATTTCAGGCCGGGCAACGCCCATGTCCTTGAAGGAGTAGGGAGCTGTATTAGAGCGATTAAACACGTCTAGTGCACACAACCCGTGTCGGATTAGTGTTTGGCTGGTCACATTTTACCACCGGTTCGTTCCGGCGGCTGCCAAACCTTTCGCAGCCGCTTTTCCAGTTGCTGACGGGCAAGCAACGGGAGGTACAGTGGGACGCTGTCGCCATGGCGTTTGATGCCTCGGACTCTGCGGTCGGCGGTGTTTTGGAACAGACGGTTAACGGCCGTTGGCGGCCTCTCGCCTTCTTTAGCCATCACCTGAGCGCTGCAGGAGTTGCTCGCCTTAAACCTCGCAGCGCGGCACTTCCGGCACTTCCGCGAGGGCCATTAGTTCGTTGCCTTCACGGACAACAAGCCCCTCACATTTACTTTCGCCAAGGTTTAGGATCCTCGGTCAGCCCGCCAGCAGCGTATACAACGGATGTCCGACACATCACCGGGAAATGCAACCTAGTGGCGGATAATTTGTGCCATTCGGCAATTGCAGCCGCGCTTCACACGTCCTCGGGAATAGATTACTCTGCCTTAGTGCTTGAGGACTTGGCGTTGGGTCCCTCTGCGATGTATCCACAGATCTGCCGAGGCCTATCGCTCCGGCGTTTGAGGCGATCCATGGGCTGGCCCACCCATCCATCCGGGCCATGGTCGCTCTGCTGGTCGCAAGGTTTATGTGGCGCGGATTTCGGAAGCAGGTCGCTCGCTGGGCCCGGGCATTCATCCCATGCCAGACATCGAAGGTGCATCGGCATGTCCGGGCACCCGTTCAAGACCGCAGCGCCACGCCGGCATTCAATCACGTGCTCGTGGAAATCGTGGGGCCACTGCCTCCATCCTGGCGTGTTTCGCACCTGCTTACGGTAGGGAACACGACTGTTTTACGACGTGGACGGAGGCCACCCCGCTCACGGACCCTTCAACTCAATTGTACGCTCATGCCCTCGTGGCAACTTGGATTGCCTGTTCGGGGTTCCACTTCACACCGTGTCCGACCGGGGCGCCTAGTTCACATCTGAACTGTGGTCCGCCATGGCCCGCCTGTTGGGGACGCAGCCCCACCACACGACAGCGCACAATCCCCAGTCAAATCCCCACCGCTGTCTGAAGGCTGCCCTGAAGGCTCGTCTCACGGGCCCTGGGTGGATGGACGAGTTGCCATGGGTCCTGTTGGGGATTCGGACGGCCCCCAAGAAGGATCGGTCATCGTCCTCCGCAGAGTTGGTAAATGGTGCTCCGCTCACCGTCCCCGTGGAGTTTGTCCCTGCTGCTGATGGGTTCCAGGATCCCCTGTCCTCGGTGCTGATTCGCTTGCGGGAGAGGATCGGCGCCCTGTCTCCCGTCCCAACGTCGCATCATGGAGTGGCCCCTTCCCATGTGCCACTGCCGCTGATGGGCTGCCCGTACGTTCTTCTTTGCCGTGACTCCCACAGATCGACCTTGCAGCGCCCCTATGAAGGTCCCGTGCTGCCTCACGGGCCTACTGTATTTGATTTGGACATGGGAGGCCGGCGTGCAACGGTGTCAGTGGCTCATTTGAAATCGGCCCACTTGGACCTGAGCGAGCCAATCCATGTGGCTCAAGCTCACTCACCGTCGCGTGCGTCCGCTGTCCCGGGCTCCTAAAGATTCTTCCGAACCGAGCAAGCTCCCAGGGTGTGGGATTGTATCTATGCGTTCTGGGCGCCTCGTTCAGCGTCCCGTCTGGTTCGGTGCCTCTGGTTCTGGGGGGGGGAGGGTATTTAAGGTATACCTGAGTTGGTATTTAAGGCCGGGCAATGCCCATGACCTTGGAGGAGTAGGGAGTTGTATTGGAGAGAATAAAAACTTCTAGTGCACACAACTCGTGTCCGATTAGTTTTTTACTGGACTCCTGCGAGTCCCCGCTACACGCTAGCCAAATATATTTAGGAATAAAACATAAAATAGCTGGAAACACTCGGCAGGTTTGGCAGCATCTGTGGAAAGAGAATCAACATTAATATTTCAGAAGGGCCTTTGATCTGATATATTAACTTTTTTTCCCCCAGATATTTCCTCAATTGCTAAAGTTGTTAATTTTTTCGAATGTCAAATATTTCCAGCGTCTGTAACATTTGATTTTTAAATGCAAGTAGGATCGTGAATTTCATTTTTGGACTGAGCTGCCTGCTCTGTTAGTATACAGTACAGTACAATACAATACAATACCGTTTATTGTCATTTGAACCTCAAATGAAGTTCAAACGAAATTTGGTTTCTGCAGTCATACAACAAGAAAAGAACCAAGACACACACCAACACAATTTACACAAACATCCATCACTGTGAATCTCCTCCTCACTGTGATGGAAGGCAAAGTCTTAGAATAATAGAATCATAAAAAATAGGTGCAGGAGTAGGCTATTCGGCCCTTCGAGCCTGCACCGCCATTCAATATAATCATGGCTGATCATCCAACTCAGTATCCTGTACCTGCCTTCTCTACATACCCCCTGATCCCTTTAGCCACAAGGGCCACATCTAACTCCCTCTTAAATATAGCCAAGGAACTGGCCTCAACTACCTTCTGTGGCAGAAAATTCCACAGACTTACCACTCTCTGTGTGAAAAATGATCTCCTCATCTCGGTCCTAAAAGACTTCCCCCTTATCCTTATACTGTGACCCCTTGTTCTGGAGTTCCCCAACATCGGGAACAATCTTCCTGCATCTAGCCTGTCCAACCCCTGCCTGTTGCAGCCTCCTAGCATCCTCCTCACAGCTAACACTGCCCCCCAGCTTCGTGTCATCCGCAAACTTGGAGATGTTGCATTCAATTCCCTCATCCAGATCATTAATATATATTGTAAATAGCTGGGGTCCCAGCACTGAGCCTTGCAGTAGCCCACTAGTCACTGCCTGCCATTCTGAAAAGGACCTGTTTACTCTTTGCTTCCTGTTTGCCAGCCAGTTCTCTATCCACATCAATACTGAACCCCCAATACCGTGTGCTTTAAGTTTGTATACCAATCTCTTATGTGGGACCTTGTCGAAAGCCTTCTGAAAGTCCACATATAACACATCCACTGCTTCTCCCTTATCCACTCTACTAGTTACATCCTCAAAAAATTCAATAAGATTCGTCAGACATGATTTACCTTTTGTAAATCCATGCTGACTTTGTCCAATGATTTCACCACTTTCCAAACGTGCTGCTATCCCATCTTTAATAACTGACTCTAGCAGTTTCCCCACTACCGATGTTAGACTAACTGGTCTGTAATTCCCCGTTTTCTCTCTCCCTCTTTTTTTAAAAAGTGGGGTCACATTAGCTACCCTCCAATCTTCAGGAACTACTCCAGAATCTAAAGAGTTTTGAAAAATTATCACTAATGCATCCACTATTTCTGGGGCTACTTCCTTCAGTACTCTGGGATGCAGCCTATCTGGCCCTGGGGATTTATCGGCCTTTTCCCTGCTCTCCATTCTTCTCCCGATGTTAAAGCCCCCGGTGGGCGATGGTAAATAAGCCCCGTGACCATTAAGGCCGCGCCGGGCGATGCAAGGCCGCGCTTCGGGTCTTGATGTTGGAGTCCCGGGCGGGCGCTAGCAAGTCCCGCGGCCATTAAAGCCGCGCCAGGCGATGTAAGGCCCCGCTCCATGTCATTTTCAACCCCGCAACTCGGGCGGGAGAAGTTGCCATTGCGGGAGCTCCAAAAAGCGGTCTCCCGCCAGGGACCCGGGAGCTCCCGATGTCACTGCCCATCGGACCTGCGGCTGGAGCCTCCGAAACTCTGGAGTTGGGCCGCAGCAGTGCGCCACCACAGCTCTCCACGCTCCGAAGCCGGCCAGCTCCACGATGGTAAATCCGCAGGCTCCTCCACTGGAGCCCCCAGGTCGTTCCGGTTGGAGGCCGCTCCACGATGCTAAGCCCCAACGACAATGGAGGGAAAAGACAGGTATCAGCCAGTTCCTCTTGTTTTGCCTGGCTGATGTAGAAGGAAAGATGGTTCAGCTATTTCACCATAAGACACAATCTTTCCCTACACCTCCATCCCTTACAACAGAATGTTGTCAGCCTGTTACCCAACAGCTCAACTTCTAGATGAAGCTAGGGACCCACATTGCAGAGGCTTGAGGCAGTCAAATTTGCCCAAGGCACACGATTGCTGAATGCAGCTTGTGATGAGTCTGCTGAGGACCAGCCGGCAAGCAGGGCCAAAACGACATTGCAAAACATACAGTGCAATCCACTGGTATCTTCTGTCACCCCGATATCCAATGTCTACCCGAGAAAGCCCATCAATGCCACCACTTCCTTCGTAGAATGTGGAGCTTCAGTATGTCGACAAATACTCCCTTGAACTTCTACAAGTGTACGGTAGGGAGTATATTGACTGGTGGCATCATGGCCTGGTTCGGCAACTTAAACTCTCAGGAATGATGGCGATTACAAAAGCTGGTGGACACTGCCCAGTCCATCATGGATACTGACCTCCCCACTATCGATGGGATCAATAGGAGGCGCTGTCTCAAAAAAGCAGCCAGCATCAACAGGGACCCACACCACCCTGGCAACGGGCTCATTTCACCCCTTCCATCGGTAAGGAGGTTTAAGAGGCTGAAAATTAACATCCAAGTTCAGGAACAGCTAGTTCCCAACTACCATCAGGCTACTGAACACACCAAACTCCAAACTACAAACAGTCTTAGTTGCACTGAGGACTTTGGGCTTTGCTTTGCTTTGCAATATATTGTTTTTTTTTAATTTATTGAACTTTCTTTTTGATTGTTTATTGTATTGTGTAGTGAGTAGTGTGTTTACCAACCTGCTATAGACAGACACAAAAAGTTGGAGTAACTCAGCGGGACAGGCAGCATCTCTGGAGAGAAGGAAAAGGTGACGTTTTGTGTCAAGACCCTTCTTCAGATTGGCTAGGGATAATGGAAACAAGAGATATAGGGGGTTATGTGGAGAGTTAAAGAAATTGTTGAGTGAAAGATATACTAAAAAGTACCAATGATAAAGAAAACAGGCCAATGTTAGCTGTTTGTAGAGTGAAAACGAGAAACTAGTGTGACTATGGTGTGGGAGGGATAGAGGAAACACCTGATTTGTTGCTGCAAGTAAAATGCCTTTGTTCTGTTTTGGTACATAGGACAATAAAACTCTCTTGACTCTTGACTCTGAAGATTTCTTATTTTACTTCGGAGTCACGTGAGTGACTACGTGTTACGTGAAGAACCCGCCTCACGCTGGTAACGGCATGACGTCGACGCTGACGGCAGAAGGTGGAGCTGCAGTAAGGAGCAGCTCCTCGCAGCGGTCGGAACGGCCCGCAGGTAAGAACAGTAAAGTTGGGTTTTTTAGCGGGCGCTGGGTAGGTCCAGCAGTATAGGAAATTTGTTAAAACAGGTCAGAGTCATATTAGTGCTGGATAAGCACAAATGATGAAGTAAATTTATATTCGCGGGTTAAAATGCTTCCTGGGGTGAAAAATAAATATACGGGAAAGCTAGTGCGGAGCCGGTTCCGATACCGGTGGCCGCAGATATACCCGTTAGCGAATTAGTTTACAAAATGATAACCACGGAGAGAAATGCTCCCGAATATGTAAAAAATGGAAAATAAAATAAAATAAAAAATCTGAGAGGTCCGTGGTTCTGATGACTCTGACATTGAAAAGTCCTCCACATAAGTAAACTATGTGGAACTGATTATGGAGCATATGGAGAAAGTCCTCCAAATAATTATGAGACTAGGGTCATAGTACCCTGAAGGTTCCTAAGGTTAGCCCTGAGGGGTTTAATTATTCTGAATATGGCCATGGGCCTAATTGGAAGTTGGAACTCCGGACCCAGGATTTGGGCCGGAAGAAGTCTCATGGGATGAAATCCCAATTGATTTAGGGCTGCAGAAGGCAGACCCTGTTGATGGTGATTTGCATTTTTGAAAGCACACCACAAAATAAAAATAAAAATAAAATGAAAAAATATGAAAAGAGGCCAAAGATGCATGGAATAGCAAAAGGTTTTGCTATATATGAAGGAAGTGGTGAGGCTATGGAAGAAATCCTAGCTGCCAACATATATATATGGTATCTCACCAACTTCATGATTCTGTGATGATTGAAATATTAAAATTGCACAGCACAGGAAATTGTGCCTCATTGGAAGAGCCTACGGTTTATCCGTTAATATGGGCATCCATGACTCCAAATATGAGAGCGTCAAATAGTGAGGTTTAAAAATCCTCACAAATTATTCTGCTGCTATTATGGCTTTTGGGCAAATGAAAGGAAAACATAATAAAGACGCTATTGTGCAATTCTTTCTATGAAATTTTATATAATATAAATGGCTATTTGGGCCATTTTTTCACCCAAGGTTGCATACCTGTGTCAAGCAAGTGGTGTTTAAGCTCTTGGTTATCTGTTTGGAGTAATCTGCCTAACTTATTGAAATTGGATGAAAAGCTAAATTTTTAGCTGCATGAAACCTTCGTCTTTGGACGAAAAGGTATTTTCGCCCAGAAGGGGATTTGATATTGGAAATATAGGCAGAAATATGTCAAGGAAGTTTTATTGTATTGCACAACCAAATACTTACCCGAATTCAGGGGATAAGGAGAACACCACGCTCATATGCAGAGGAATTAAAGACTTGTTCCCTGCTTAAAGAAACTGCGGATTAATCTCCAGTTAGAGGGAGATTACAAAAAGTTTATTAAGACTGGCTTACTATTATTTTTGATCAGTATATTACGAGCAGTTTCATTAGCTACTATTACTTTTAAAAAAAAAGAGGTTAATCCTCCTGTACAGAATAAACCTGCTTATGTTTTCGTGTTTTCTGCAATTGAAAAAGCAGAGATTTATGTTCACATTGCCTAATTATCTGGAAAAGAGGTAATGGAAAAGGTTTTTGAACACGAGCATAAATTTGTCTTTAATGTTAGAAGGCATTACAGATGATGGTTGCAGAAGTATTCTGGACCTTACAGGTCTAAATAAGTTTGTAGAATACAAACATGTTCAAATGGAGACATTGAATACTGCAAAATATTTAATTCAGCAGGTTGTTATATGGCTAAGATTGATGAAAAGACGCCTATTATTCTGTACCTATGCATCAGGTCTCGGTGATACTTAAATTTTAATTGGTTGTGACAATTATGGCAGTTAAGCTTTGCCAAATGGACTGAGTTCAGCTTTTTACTCTTTACGAAACTGTTGAAACCAGTTTAGCCCAATTAGAGCACAAAATGCACATCATTATGGCTTATCTCAATGACATTCTGGTCATTAGTGATTATCAGGAGTCAGCTGAGGACTCAGTTTTCAGTTACTAAAGCTTTGTGGAAGCTAAGGTTCTTAATTCATCTAATTAAGCCCCAGCTGCAGCCAGCACAAACAATTTACTTTTGGGGTTTGTAATTAACTCAGTGACTATGTTAATACCTTTACCAACAGATAAAGTCGATGATATTTTGGTAACTTGTCATTATCTCATTCAAAACCTTATCCTTCCATCCGAGAAATGGTGACAACCATTGGTGAACTGCTAGCAGCATTTCCTGCACTAGAATTTGGTTCATTATATTTATTGATATCTTCGAAGGTACAAGATACAAGCTCTCAAAGAGAAGGCAGGCCATTTGACAGGCCTATGTAATTAACAAAAGAAGCTGTATTGGAATTTACAATGGTGGGTTAAAAAAGGAAAATGTCCCACAAGCTGCTAATAAATATTATGATTAAACAGCCTGAAATGGTTTACATACAGATGCTAGTGCTCTCGGATGGGGGCCACAGATTTATCCTCCAGTTGTGGAGGTAGATGGAAAACTGAAGAACAAGTGTTTCTCCAAGAGTATGGTATTAACTATTGGGAGTTATTGGGGGCCTTTTATGGGCTTAAAGCATATTGTTGTGCTAAACAAGGTCTGCATGTGTTAATACAATTACACAATAAAACAGCTGTGGTTTACATTAATCACATGGGGAGAGTTGGATCAGTATCATGTGATTGTCTGGTCAATGAGATATGGCAATGGTGTATTGGTCGGCAGATATGGATTGCAGTAAGCTATACTTCAGGTAAAGACAATGTGGTAGCAGATGAAAGGTCCAGGATTTTTAAAGATAATACGAAATGGATGTTTAAGCCACCAATATTTAAGAATATTGTTCGACGATTTGGGTTGCCAGAAATTGATTTGTTTGCATCTAGGCTTAATCATCACTTGCCTCATTATGTGTCTTGGGAACACGATCCGGACGCAGTTGCAGTAGATGCATTTTTATTACACTGGGGAAAAATGTTCTTTTATGCTTTTCCACCATTTGCTCTGATCCAGAGATGCTTGAAGAAAATAGAGCAAGATTCAGCTTCCGGATTGTTGGTAGTACCAAATTGGCCAACTCAACCTTGGTTCCCAGTTATGCTGAATATGATTAAAGAACCGTATATGCAGATTCTTAACTGTAGTGATATCTTGACTAATCCAGTAACAAAATGAAGATTACCCATTATATGCATATATGAATTTGTTAATCTGCAGGTTTTGACCAGACCACTACAGGAACTGGGATTGTCGGACCAAACTTGACAGTTATTGGCACATCATGACGAGATAGCACACAGAAACAATATATGACACATATTAAGAAATAGGAAGAATTTGCACACAGTCAAAATATTTCTGATGATTATGTGAATGTTACTCATGTTTTGGAATTCCTTGCCAATTTGCGCTTTGGTCAACATTTAAGTTACAGTGCCATTAACACTGCACGCAGTGTCTTGTCGTCCTATTTAGGACTTATGACTGGTGAGAAATCAATTGGGTCGCATCCATTAATATCACGATTCATGAAAGGAATTTTCACATGAATCCGCCAAAACCTAGATATACAGAGATTTGGGATGTGAGCATAGTACTTGCTCTACTTAGAGAATGGACGCCAATTGAAGGGTTGTCATTGGATAGGTTAACATTGAAATTGGTCATGTTAATGTCACTGGTCTCAGCCCAAAGAGTGCAAACTTTACAAATGTTGCGTTTAGACTGTATGCATGTGACTACAGATAACGTTGTATTCTATGTTTACGATCTGATCAAACAAAGTAGACCAGGGAGATCTGGAACAAAGGTAACCTTTCAAGCTTTTCATATTGAGCTTGCTTTGTGTGTGGTTAGACATTTGAACCAATGTATTAAAGTGACGGACACTTTTCGAGGAAACGAAAAGACATTGCTGCTTACGCACAAAAAGCCACACACAAAAGCTTCAGTTCAAACTATCTCAAAATGGTTGAAACAGGTGTTGGTTTTTAGCGGGAATAGACACTGATGTCTTCAAATCTCACTCCACCAGGGCGGCAGCTACGTCCGCGACGAAGGGGCGGGACGTACCTCTTGAGCATATTTTTAAAAATCGCAGGGTGGAGTAAAGAAGAAACTTTTTCAAAGTTCTACAACAAACCTGTTCACACTATGACAAGCTTTGGACACGCGGTGTTGGGAGCACTATAATCACCTGCTTTGTTTGCTATTAATTGCTATAATCAGTTGTGTAGTCACTGATATTTTTTGTCACTTGTAATCATTTTTTCCCTCAAATATAAGGAGGGTATTATATGGTCTTTCAGCCATTAAAAAACTTGATTGTGAAAAGATCTAACATTTGTGTGCTTTCTCATGTATGTGTTTACTTAGCCGGATTGTCGTACGGATTAATTCTACGACATAAAAAAACACAGAAAGCTTTAAAACTCTTCACGTAGTCACTCACGTGACTCCGAAGTAAAATAGTAAGATTAAACGAGAACTCACCTGTTCGAAGTTTGATCGTTATTTTACGAGGAGTTACGATGAGGGATTACGTGCCCTCCACTCCCACCCTCGTAAAATAAATGATCAAATGGTGGTTCTAAGTCTTTTTATGAGCCTTACTATGTTACTCCGGCTTTGGTGTTCTGTGTTTTTCATGCCGTTGCTTTGAAGTATGCCGTTACCAGCGTGAGGCGGGTTCTTCACGTAACACGTAATCCCTCATCGTAACTCCTCGTAAAATAACGATCAAACTTCGAACAGGTGAGTTCTCGTTTAATCTTACTATTGTTCTTTGCTTTTAGTTACGGTGCAGGTCTGAATTCATATTGTTCACAGGTTATTCTTTCTCAGAGCTTCTCTGCTCTGCAGGCTTCAAGGAGAAGTTGCAAGTATGATCCAAGGTGAACCTCTCTTTGCCTGCCGCACCATCCCGATTGGGCTGGCATCTGGGCAACTCCATCTGTATCTGGAGCCACAACTTAAATACCACTTTTCACAATTCCAGGTTTCAGGAATGACCCAATTTAAGTATTCAGTGAGTGTGCTTTTCATTGGTTTGATGGTGGCCTAACAATGTCACCACAATGTCACCCATTTCTTCTACTATCCTGCTCCCCTTTCCCCATCCCTTCTATTTATATCCCTTCATCTAGCTTTGTATTTTGTGCCCTTTCCCCCCTTATTGAGACCCTTTTGTTTCTTTATCATCCCCGGCCTTTGGCATTTATTTGTCGATCAAACCCCCTTCTACTTGTCACTTGCCAGGTTTTGCCCACACCCATCTCCTTTCCTGCTTTCTCCCCCTATGCAATTAGTCTGTGGAAGGGTCCGTACCCAAAATGCTACCTATCCATGTCATCCGCAGATGCTGCCTGACCTGCTCAGTTACGCAAGCATTTGTTTTTTTTTGCAAACTGTCACCGTCACCGTCAGTTCCTTGTGTCTCCGTATCATATTTTTGTTAAGTAGCAAGTGAGCTGTGAAAAAGTGCCCTCCGGGATGTCCATTTCTTCAGACAGTTAGGGCGGACGCATTAGCGAAGACATGAGGACCGTACCCATTTTATAAACAGCGATCAGATTGCCAGAAGTCAAAAGTTAGCCCAATGTTTATCAAATAGACCATGTAAACATTTGTTCGGTGGCACTGCTAATGCTCATAAGCCAGTTTCACATTTTTTAACAGGGTAAAATGTCTTTTAAAATACTTGATCAAATTACTGCCTTTGAATCACAGTCATTGATCTGTTACCCTATATATATTCTCTGATTTCTTCATAACGGAAAGTCAAGTATGTTCAGTCTCTCTCTTTGAGTCAATAGCATTTAACTTGACATAACTTGACATAAGAGGGGCAATACATTTGAATTACAAGGTCATATGCTACAGCAGAGAATCATGCACAGTTGATCCCTCGTTGAGTCGTTGAGATCTGAAGTTATTGCAATATCTGAGATGATGATACAACTATTTTTTCATCTTAATCATGTTATTTATCATTATCCATAATTTCCATTCTCTATAATGCAAGCGTAAAAGGCTTGTTGAACCTATTCTAAAGCACAAAAGCTGAATTATTTTCAAAGAGTCAAAAAGAGAAACTTTTCTTGACATTACCGGTCTGTCTATTTTTAAGACAAAGAACTCCTGAGTGACAGCACAGAAGCTTACGTACTGGGTTGTTGAGGAACTCTCTGTCTCTGTTTATATCCAATGTGTTTTCGGTCCACAAACATTCAACTCTTATCTGCGGGAAATATATTGCTGAACTTTCTTTAAGCAAAGTGTAATGGAAAATGAAGTGAGCTAGTGTTAGTTTGATGTAGTTAGTTGTATTTGGTATAAAAACAGTTTTTATCCATTAGTTGCTCTACTCAACCGCCAAAAATCTGTAGCCTCCCTTTGATCTGGTATTTTGTTGGTTCACATGCTTAATCAATAGTGTTTTATCATTAATGTTTTATTATTATTAATGTTTAGTGTTTTCTGAGTCATTTGTAACTGTCACTGTATGTCATGAACATCTTTTTTTTGATGTTCTCATCTCCTCTCAGACTCTTGATTTCAATGGAAACTTAGGAGATAGAATACATAGAAACATAGAAACATAGAAAATATGTTTGAGCCAGCACCTCCATTCATTGTGATCATGGCTGGTCGTCCCCTATCAATAACCCATGCCTGCCTTCTCCCCATATCCCTTGATTCCACTAGCCCCTAGAGCTCTATCTAACTCTCTCTTAAATCCATCCAGTGATTTGGCCTCCACTGTCCTCTTTAGCAGGGAATTCCACAAATTCACAACTCTCTGGGTGAAGAAGTTTTTTCTCACCTCAGTCTTAAATGACCTCCCCTTTATTCTAAGACTGTGGCCCCTGGTTCTGGACTTGCCCAACATTGGGAACATTTTTCCTGCATTTAGCTTGTCCAGTCCTTTTATAATTTTATATGTTTCTATAAGATCGCCCCTCATCCTTCTAAACACCAGTGAATACAAGCCTAGTCTTTTCGATCTTTTCAAACAAAGTACAAAGTACACTTTCTTGAAAAGTGGTGATTTTACTGTTACACTGGTGTTTGTGTGACTGCAGTCCCAGAATAACACAGTTGATTTTTTTAAACTGTTCTTTGATGTAGCCTTGCAAAGCATTCAAATGACCAAGACTTTGTCACGACTTCTCAGAAACAGATCGGGATAAACACATACCCACAAACGATTTCCATATCACTGGAAAGAATGGAAGAATAGCTTCTCCTGCTCCTCAGCAGGGCAATGTGTCCAGTGCCATCTTCAGGTCTATTTCAACGGAGTCAATTTCCTTAAGTGTATCCCAGTCATTATGATACGATAGAACTTTATTAATCGCAGGAGGGAAATTGGTCTGCCAACAGTCTTAATTGACAAGAAGATATAAGATACACGAAACACAAAATCAAAGTGACTTGTGGAAAAGTCCAGGATTGGGGATGTGCAAAGATTGGGGAGGTGGGAGAGAGAAGGGAAAGGGGAGCCAGTCTGCCCATGACAGAAGGAGGAGGAATTGTACTGTTTGATAACCACATGAAAAAGGTTCTCCTCTGGGTTTCTGTGCTGCATCCTGGTGGAACCAGTGTGTAATGGAGGAGATGAGCTGTATTGCCCAAGATGCTCTGCAGTTTGAGAAGCATCCTCCCCTCCAAGACCACCTCTAATGGATCCAACTCCACCCCCAGGATAGAGCCAGCACTTCCTGATGAGCTTGTTAATTCTGTTGCCATCGACCTGCTACCCCAGCACATGACTGCAAAGAAGATGGCACTGGCCACCACCGATTGATAGAACATCTGCAGACGTTAAAAGAACACAGCCTCCTCAGAAAGTACAGATGCCTCTGTGCCTTTTTATACAGTGCCTCAGCGTTCCTGGACCAGTCCAATTTACTGTCCAGGTGCGTGTAATCCTTGGTAAACTGCACATCCACACTCTTGACGGAGACAGGGGACAGGCCTATTCCTCTCCTCCTAAAGTCCACCACTAACTCCTTAGTCTTGTCGGTGTTGAGCTGCAGGTGACTCAGCCCACACCACTCAACAAAGTGTACCCCAGCATGTCCAGCAGTGGACTGTATTGTATATTCACTGTTGTAGACCCTGAGCCTTGTGATCTTTCTGCTCCCTGAAATTTTCTCCCCAAATCCTCCGAATGTCACATCTAATCGCTGCAATGCCCATGTCCCAACAAAAGTTAATCGTTTTTATCATTGATACAGTAACAGTGGATATTTACCATGCATTAAGCTGACCCACATCAGGTCTGGCTGACAGTGAAACAATTACAAATAGACCTTTGATGAGGTTTAGATTTGATGTGCATTTGGCTCTCTCTCTTTATTTGTACTTTCCAGACAGATTCTGAGAGAATGCTCAGCCTGCAAAATGATCCAATGTTCTTATTCATTTTTACACACAATGCTAAAGATCAATACTTCAGAGAGTGCAGAAAGATGTCTGAATGCTACCAGAAATTGGCTTGTGTAAAACAATCATTTTCCTTTATATCATTCTACGACAATGAATGACAAAGGGTGACAGTTTTACTACTGCACCAATATGTCACTCTGGAATTATTTCGCAGAGACAAATGCTTAGGTGCCACAGGACGTAACAGTAATTAGCAGACATTGCTTTGTACCAAATGCTTCTAGTAAGGTTTATTGGCGTTCTGAGAAAAATACTTGGAGTCAAAATTTCTCAGATGCTCATGTCTTGTGTATGTCCGTTACCAAAGTTTTAATGAGACATGTAAATTGGTCAGTAGGGATGTTGCCCCATCATAAGATGTCTACGAAGGTTGCCTGTGTGATTTGGACTCTCTGCCATTATTTTCAACTGATTCCATGTCCATATGGTGCATGTGGTCTGTTCAATGTTCCCAGGGTTTACTTAAAGCAGTTCCACAGGTTCAAATCATTGGATTCTGTAAGGAATGAAGTGTTAACAGTCAATGCCTTTTAACCCCATTCCTGTCAGGTGCAATGATCCACAATTGGCTTTATATTGTTAATGGAGATTTCATTCGGCTTTCCAAAAGGAATACTTGTTTTAGTGAATTCATTTTTACATTAATTATTATTAAAATTTCTGTGGTGCAATTCAAATAGCACAAAGGACACTCTGTAATCCTGATCACAGCAAGCAGTGGTCAAGGTTTGATCCACTGGATGATTTTTTAACTACGTTAATGGTTGGATGCAAACACAGTGTGTTGTTGCTGCTGAACTAACAATCCACCAGATACCATTGCAGAAATGGTATTAGTCCTCAGTGTAAATCATCGTCAAGAATTGCTACATTAACTGAAAGAATGATGGGAAAATATTGATCGACTTTTAAACGTCCAAATGAAGATAAATTATGACCACATTATTCAAAGATCAGGACACTTTCTTCCGATGATTTGCTGCGGAAAGGTCTGCCGGTTGTTTAATAGCAGCGATTTTTGTTGATGGTCCAAATAGATTCACAAGATGATTGAAGTATTCGGATCCTTTAATGAGGTAGTGAATACAGATGAACAACCTATGCAACAAACCTTGAAAATGTCTTTGATTGTTCATTGTTTGGCATTTTCCTTGCATTGATTTCTAATGAAAGTTATTCATTCTATTCTCTTTTGTAGCCATGATTCGCTGCACTACCTTGCTGACAAATTTTCCAAGGACTAATTTATTGAGTCTGAATGTCATTTACCATTTATTAAGAAAGGAAGCACCTTGCACTTAAATGATGCATCTAATATAAACTCCCACTGCAACTCTGTGATAGAAAATGAAAAGAGAAGATATTTTGAAAGCCTGAAAAATGGTGAATGTTACTTCTAACTCGACAGGGTTTAAAATTATAATATTACTTCGGGGTCACGTGAGCGACTACGTGAAGAACCCCGTACAGCCATTGGTGCGTCATTACGCCAAACGCTTTGGTGCAGTCGGCCGGTTGGAGCAGCAGAGCTCCTCCAAGCGGTAAGTTTAAAACACAAAGTAAGTTTTCAAACTTTTCTTGCGTTCATTTTCTGTTGCAGCGGTGGTGGATACACCGTTAGAAATGTTACAGAACGTGAGGAAGGTGTCGGCGAGGTGATCCGCAGCAAAAAGGGTCGATGACCAGGATAGTATTGTTAGCGGAGGCCCGCTTAGCGCACCGAGTCCGATGCCAGCAATGGAGCTAGCGACACCGGACCCGCTGCCTGTGAGCAGCGTAGCCACCCTGGTAGGGTGTAAGGCTACTGTAAAATCAAAAAGGCCCTTGGACCCAGAGTCGGGCCTGGTGGTTTTATCCTCAAAAGGAGAGACCGTCTGCTCACGGCTCTCCCACGTCGAGGTCTTATTGCAGAAGATGCTCGACAGGGACGAACTCCGTGGTGCCCACGCCAGGCTAGTGGAGAGCCTGTGCTCTAAATATTTACAGGGTCATAATGGTTCGGCGCGAGGACTTGACTGAGGCCTGAATATCTGAATAGATGAAGAAATATATATAATAAATCATGAATATATCTCCAAGGACGGATTAATGAGTAATATTCCATTCTCCATCAAACTTTCCATACTCTCTTTTCTATTTTCTTATGCTTATATAAAAAATTAGAAAAAAGTATAGAAACACATTATCTTAAATTCTTAATATTAGTACGAATATAGATATCACTGGTTATATGAAAATATTATTAGTGTCGTGTATTTTCAATTATATAAAATTGTGTATTTTCAATTATATAATAATTTTTGAATTTAAAGTCAATGATAATACAAACATTGTTAACATTATGAAAACATTATGAATATCATAGAAGTTTTATTAATATTGCGTATTATTAATTACATAAAATTGGGACCTGTATTTGGAAATCAGAGACAATATGGATATCATGGGTAATATGAGTATATTGCTAATACTATGAATGTATCATTAATACCATGTATTCCCAATTATATAAAATAAACAACCTTGAAATTTATAATTAATAATAATACAAATAATATCAACAGTATGAATTTATCATTATTATCATGTATTTTTTATTATTGTAAAATAATGTACTTTGTCATTACTTTGTTTCTATAATAAAAATAAAATTAAAAAAAAAAAAAAAAAAGAATATCCTACCTTTGAGGAGGAGGGTATACCGGTGCAGTTTACTGACGCCAAGTCCGTGGCTGAGGAGAGCCACAAGGGAGTGGAACTTGAAATTATCCCAAATATAGCAGAAAAAATTGCAGTGCCTAGAGAGGCAGGAGAACCGTTAGGGGATGAATTGGCTTCAGCCATCCAGTATATGCTCTCTCGCCAGCTGCAGGAATTGGCCATGGATGAGGCGGCTAAAAAATATGAAGCCCCTATCAATTGCAGTTTACTAAAGGTACCTATGATAAACCATCTCATCTGGACACAGTTGGGGGTGTCAGCCAGAGCCCAAGAATTAAAATTCCAAAAGGTATTGAAACTACTTTCAGCTGGGCTTACGGCACTTGCCATTACAGTGGACAAGGGGTATATGTCGGAAGCTCACCAAGATGCACTGGGACTTCTGTGTAGTGCCTATTTTGAAATCAATAATATCAGTCGGAGTGCTACTCGGCCAGTTATTAATCCCAATCTGGTATCTTTGTGTAAGCCGCCCACCGTACAACCGCCCAATCTTTTATTTGGAGGAGATCTCGCCAAGCGAGTCAAAGAGCTTCATGAGGACGCTAAAACTATGGGCCTCATCAAGCCGGGTGGCAAACAAGGAAAGAGGATTTTTCCTTACCGGCGGGGTACCAGTTCGGACGCCGGGGAAGGGACCAGCCACTCAGCTTCGCAGTATCGGAGCTGGCAGCCTGCCACAGGCGTGAGGGGAAGGATGACTTTCCCTACAAAGGGCCGGGGGCAACAAGGGCAGCCAGGACGTATGCAGGTGAGAAAAATTCCTCTTAAAGAGAATGAATCAAGTGAAATAGATGTTCAAATTGGGGGTAGATTACATTTGTTTCTCAAACAATGGCAGGAGATAACATCAGATTAATTTATACTTAGCAGTATTGAAGGGGTAATCATTGAATTTTACTCTACTGTGTGTCCACCTAATCAGCATGTTCCAAGGCGGAAACTTATATTTTCAGAAGAAGAAAATGTGCTCATACAAGCAGAAATTAATACATTACACAAAAAAAGGGTTATTGAGAAGTCAGTTCGTCAAAATCGTCAGTTTGTGTCAAATATTTTTCCTAGGTCTAAAAAGACTGGGGGATGTAGAATTATTCTGGATCTGACGAGTTTGAACTCATTTGTTTGCTATAGGCATTTCAAAATGGAAACTTTTTCTACGGCTAAACATCTGGTTTCCAAAGGGTGTTATTTGCCCAGCATTGATTTAAAGGATGCATATTACTCAGTGTCTATTCATGGTGATGATAGGAGGTATTTGAAATTTATCTGGATGAGTCAGTTATGGCAATTCAAAGCATTGCCTAATGGGTTAACTTCAACTCCTAGATTATTTACTAAATTGTTAAAACCTGTTCTAGGATTACTCCGAGCTCAGGGGCATGTTGTAATGGCCTACTTAGACGATATTTTAATTGTTGGGAAGACGCGGGCTGTAGTTGAATCATCTGTTTCAATTGTTAAACTCACTTTTGAACAATTAGGGTTCGTCATTCATCCAGATAAATCCAAATTATCACCAGTTCAAATAATTGATTATTTGGGCTTTACCATTAATTCAAATCACATGTTAGTAACTTTGCCTAGGGACAAATGGCAGCAGTTAATTGAGGATTGTGTTAATCTCCTTAGAGAACAATGACCTTCAATTAGACAAGTAGCCAGTTGAATTGATAAAGTGGTGGCTGTTTTTTCCAGCTGTGCAATATGGGCCTCTGCATTATCAACAATTACAATGAGCAAAAGTACAGGCACTGAGGACACAAGTGGGCCATTTTGATAGGCCGATGCAATTGTCAGCTGGGGCAATTTCAGACATTCAATGGTAGATCATAAATGTTTCAAAAAAGCTCTAGGGAGGTTTGGTGGAACCACCTTCCATAATATTACAGACGGATGTAAGTGCACTGGGTTGGGGTGCTACAGATATGTCTTCCAGTTGTGGAGGCAGATGGAATACTGATGAGACATCCCTTCTTCAATTAAGAGGGGTCAATTATTTAGAGCTGTTGGGAACCTGGTATGGGCTTAAAGCTTATTGCTCTGCCAGGAGTGACTTGCATGTGCAGGTTCAGATTGACAATACTACAGCAGTGGCATACGTAAACCACATGGGTGGAGTCAAGTCACAGTCTTGTGATAGACTGGCTAATCAGATCTGGAGCTGGTGCATTGACCAAAATATCTGCCTTCCAACAATATATTTACCAGGTAGATTCAACACAGTAGCTGACATTAGGTCACGCCAATTCAATGATAACATAGAATGGATGTTAAATCAGGACATATTTAATCAAGTGGTTGCTCAGTATGGAATGCCAGATATTGACTTGTTTGCATCTAGACTAAACCATCAGTTGCCCAGATATGTTTCATGGGAACCAGATCCTGGTGCAGCAGCGGTGGATGCATTCTCGCTGCATTGGGGTGGAATGTTTGTTTATGCATTTCCTCCATTCTGTCTCATCAGTAGATGCTTGCAAAAGATCAAGCAGGACTCCACTTCAGGAGTATTGGTAGTGCCAGATTGGCCTACACAACCATGGTTTCCCTCTCGTATTGCAAATGGCCAGTCAGCCTCACATGATTATTCCCAAACATAAAAATCTACTGGTAAATCCAGTAACTGCCGATCAACATCCTTTACATGATCGTATTCATCTGTTAATTTGCAGATTTTAAGGAGGCCATACCTGGGGAGAGGACTATCTGATCGTACCTTGGATGTTCTCACGTCGGCCTGCAGGGATAGTACTCAGAAGCAGTACATCACCTCGATAAGGAAGTGGGAGGTATTCTGTCTACAGCAGAATATCACATATCAAACTGTAGGCATCCCAGACGTACTGGAGTTCTTGTCCACTCTTTATTTTGATCAAAAATTAAGCTATAGCGTGACTAATACAGCCAGTAGTGCTCTGTCTTCTTTTTTACCCATGAATTCAGAATTACATTCAGTAGGGACATATCCATTAGTTTCTCGATTTATGAAGGGAGTTTTTAATTCTAATCTTCTTAAACCCAGGTATGCCCGTATTTGGAATGTGAGTGAAGTTCTTATGCTTCTTCGCCAGTGGGCTCCTGTTGCAAGCCTATCTCTAGCCAAATTAACTATTAAGGTGGTCATGCTTATGGCGTTGGTTTCAGCTCAACGTGTGCAAACATTGCAAAAGCTATGGCTAGACAGAATGCAGGTATCGGCAGATGCCATTACTTTTTATGTCTATGATCTGCTCAAACATAGTAGAATAGGCATGACAGGATGTAAGATTGTGTTTTCAGCATACCCCACAGATGCTCGCCTGTGTGTAGTATCACATTTGTCTAGTTACATTGAGGCCACCAGAGCCCTAAGAGGAACAGAGTCTGCATTATTTATTAGCCACAAAAAAACACACAGTAAGGTGTCGGTGCAAACAATTCCAAGGTGGCTAAAGCAGGTTCTGGGAAGTGCTGGGATTGATACTGATAAATTCAAATCTTATTCCACCAGGGCGGCATCAACTTCCGCGGCAAGGACGATGGACGTGCCTATAGACCATATCCTCGCGGCCACAAGGATGGTCCAGTGAGCTGACCTTCCAAAAATTTTATCATAAGCCGATTACAAGGCTGGGGGTGTTTGCTGATTCTGTTTTGAGTTCTGTTATAGTTTTCCCCTGAGTTAGAAGGGTTGTTATTGTTTCGTTTGTAAATAAACCGATATTCATTTAACAATATTATGATTGATGCATTGTTGATTATTAACGACTTTGAGTCAATCAATGCAGTGTGAATGCTGGATTTGGGTCTGCACCATGGAATCACAGAGCTTTGAAGTCTTCACGTAGTCACTCACGTGACTCCGAAGTAAAATAGTAAGATTATACGAGAACTTACCAGTTTGAAATTTGATCTTTATTTTATGAGGAGTTACGATGAGGGATTACCTGCCCTCTGCTCCCAACCCTCATAAATATAATCTGGTAGTTCTAGTCTTTGTTATCTTACTATTATACTTCAGTCATTATTACTTGTGATTTCACTCCGCTGCTTTGAAGATTGACTATTTTAATCTCTAAAGATGGTTGACCTAGCAAAGTCAGTGGAGGAAATCCAAAGAGGATTTTATAAGGGTCTTTGTCACAGCTTATCTAAAGTTTTCACAAATTCGTTAGTTGGATACATAGAGGATGTAGAAACTCTAAATAGTATTTCAGATTTTCGAAACTACTGAGGAATCCACATCGAGAGTAATGCTCCTAGAAATCTGCCAGTGGCAACAACAATGTTCAGCAATTGTAACTTGACTCTCTGATATGGATTTATTTCTCATTCAAGCGGATTGAGTACTCAATAGCACACAAACATGTCATGCATTACTGAACGGAACTGTTGGAAATAAGTATGAACCTTGCAGGGTAAGTCTGGGACAGGATCTAGTTCTTGGAAAGAGAGACAAGGAAGGGGGGGGGGAAAGCATTATGAGTTGGCAGGATCATGATTTCAACCATGAAGTAGATAGATTACGGTGGTGGTTAGCGGCAGAAGTTCAACAGAGATGGTTGGCTGTAATAATTGCTGTGTGGGGTGCCAATAATGTTGAGTGACTGCCATTGTCAGTTATGAGTTGTTCTGAAGCTAAGAGACTATGATCACTGAGGAACGGTTAATGTTGGTGGACAATAATGGGGAGGGCTGGGCTGTTGATCAAGTTTTGTGTGCCCTTGGTTGCTTTGTATCAGGGGATTAGTAGAATAATTGCTCAAGATTTACTATCATGCGGTGGGAGTGTGGCTTGATGGGAGTAGGGACTTGAGAATCAAGCAGGGACACTAATTTTCCAGATTCATTGAACCATTATTTATTTGGTAAAGGAATTTAGTGTTTGGACAGTCTTCTTGCTTGCTTTACAGACACTCTCAAAGAACAATCTTTCCTCCAATGTAAACTCTTATGTTGGCCTTTATTACAAGAGGAATCGAATATAGAAGCAAAGAGGTCCTTCCGTGGTTGTACAGAGCCCTAGTGAGACCACACCTGGCGTATTGTGTGCAGTTTTGGTCTCCTAATTTGAAGAAGGATATTCTTGCTATTGAGGGAGTGCAGCGTAGGTTTACAAGGTTAATTCCCGGGATGGCGGGACTGTCATATGCTGAGAGAATGGAGCAGCTGGGCTTGTACACTCTGGAGTTTAGAAGGATGAGAGGGTATCTCATTGAAACATATGATTGTTAAGGGCTTGGACACACTAGAGGCAGGAAACATGTTCCTGATGTTGGGGGAGTCCAGAACCAGGGGCCACAGTTTAAGAATAAGGAGTAAGTCATTTAGAACGGAGACGAGGAAACACTTTTTTCTCACAGAGAGTGGCGAGTCTGTGGAATTCTCTGCCTCAGAGGGCGGTGGAGGCAGGTTCTCTGGATGCTTTCAAGAGAGAGCTAGATAGGGCTCTTAAAAATAGTGGAGTCAGGGGATATGGGGAGAAAGCAGGAACGGGGTACTGATTGGGGATGATCAGCCATGATCACATTGAATGGTGGTGCTGGCTCAAAGGGCCGAATGGCCTACTCCTGCACCTATTGTCTATTGTCTTACAGCCTTAGTGACATATTTATCAGTCTTCTCTGAGTGTTCTCTTAGTACTTCCACATATTTTTGTCACCTTGTGATCAGACCAGAATGCAACATATTAATAATACAAACGGTATTAATAACCACCAAAGGTACTGGAAGGGCTTGAAGGGCCGAATGGCCTCCTCCTGCACCTATTTTCTATGTTTCTATGTTTCTATGTACTATGTTAATAGTAAAGCACAAAGTGCTGGAGTAACTCAGCAGGTCATGTAGCATCTGTGGAAAGAATGGATAGGCGACATTTTAGGTTTGGGCCTTTTTTGCAGACTATATTAATAGTTGGAGAAAAGCTGGAGGAACTCAGCGGGACTGGCAGCATCTCTGGAGAAAAGGAAGGGGTGACCTTTCGGGTGGAGACCCTTCTTCAGACTAGTTGGATTGAGCAATGTAAAATTGATGTTAAATGGATTTTTCCCGTATTTCTGTGTATTTTAGTAAAGAGAAATAAGAACGATTTGAACGTAATTATTCATTGAAATTTTCTAGACAAAATTTAAGTTTTGTTGAAGCTGGGAAAATATGAGAATAAATTCCAGGCATTTCAACTAAAGTTATTGCTTTCTATATCTCTGATTCCTGGTGTAACCTCATTTGTCATTTAATGTGCTGATTGGATCATCTGATTCTCAAAATAATATTGTGAATTGGAGAATGTACAGAGAGTGCCTTGGATTATGTTTGAGCAGCGAATGTACCTCTCATTGGACTGAATTTGAATTCTTTGGAAGAGAACAGATGGAGAGGAAATCGTGGTCCATATTTCTTAAATGTTAACGTACAAAAGGGTTGTTTAACATGGACTTAAAGCCTGAACCAGTGAAGGTGAACATGAGAATATTAAACCTCAGGCAAACATTGAGATAAGCATATGTTTCGCACAGAGTAATGGACAACTGAAATAGATTTTCAGGCAAGGCTGTTCAGGTTATGACAGTGTATACATATGAAGAAGCTTCAGATGAGAACCTGGGCAGGAATGATCTAAAGAGTTTTGAAGAGAAATGCTGCCTGAAAATATGATTGTTGACATCTATATTTCTAGTGCATACTGTAGCTTCCTATATTATTAATATGCAAAGCTTATGATAACCTGACCAAGCAGCATCGAAGGCTGAAACGATTTATCTGTCCCACTAGCACCATCAGTGTATCATTTCAGTGCCCAAGTTAAAGGGCTAGTATGTGGTAGAATTTGGGAGGTTTGTTGTGTTTAAAGGAACATTTATCCAAAATGTATTCCAGGAAGTTGACAGTTCCATGGAGACTGCAATGTTTACCTTTGTGACTTAGGACGTTTTGGGCACCTCACAAGCATGCACAGATGCATTAGCTCTGACCTCAGCAAAGTCTATCGCAACAGTGGAGCTGCTGCCTTACAGCGGAAGAGACTCGGGTTCGATCCTAAAAGGCCTGTCTCACGGTGCGAGTTGACCCACGAGTGACCCCGCGTTTTCACTCGTGGTAATCACGTACAATTAACATAGTGGGAACGTCGGAACTCGCGCGCGCAAACTTAGCGACTCGTGGCGCTAACGGCAGGTACCCGTGAAACTTGTTAACTCTTGAAAAAATTCAAACATGTTTGAGGTTTTCCACGAGTCAAATTTACTGTTCAAGTTAAAAATTGAAACATTTAAACTCGTTGTAATAACGTAGTGGCCCGTGCGTTTACCGTAGTGATTCGTGAGTTTTACCGTGGGAACTCTTTAACTCAACGGGCAGGCAGCATCTCTGGAGAGAAGGAATGGGTGACGGGATGACGTTTCCAAATTTCTCCAGCACCGTGTGTTCACTTTTTGTCAACCAGCATCTGCCCTTTCTTGTGTATGACATCATTTGTATCCGTGGCAGTTGTTTGCCGCTCCCTTCAGTTTTCCAGGGGGTCGGGACGGGACTGGAGTTGGGAGGGAAAGGTGGCAGGGGGGGGTGGGGGTGGGGGTGGGGGTAGTGTTTCACTAAATGCTTTAAAAAAACTTTAAGTTATAGATTATGGACAATTTTATGTTGAGTATGGACAAATCCAACGAACCACACTACATTATTCTTGAATAGATAACTTTGAATTCGTGATTTTTTTAAAAGGAACCAACATCTACAGTGCCTTGTGTCTTGGCAATTCATGATTCTCCACGCTGGGCAGAGAATGGGATTTGTAAGCGGCTAACTTCATTCTAAAACTTGGAAAGTCACATTGGCGGCGCAGCAGTAGAGTTGCTGCCTCACAGCGCCAGAGACCCGAGTTCAATCCTGACGACTGGTGCTGTAAGTACAGAGTTTGAACGTTCTCCCAGTGACCACGTAAATTTTTTCCGGGTGCTCCAGTTTCCTCCCGTTGTCGTCAGTAAATTGTCGTCTGTACATTGCCCCGCAGTGTGTAGGATAGAACTAGTGTCCGGGTGATTGTGGTCAGCATGGGCTCGGTGGGCCGAAGGGCCTGTTTCCACACTGTATCTAAACTAAACTGAAGAAGAGTCCCGACCCAAAACGTCAACTATCCATTTCCTCCAGAGATGCTGCCTGACCCGTTGAGTTATTCCAACACTTTGTGACCTTTTGTGATAAGTTAATGCCTCAACCCTTTCTCGAGGAATGGGAATTAGCTGAAGCAGTAGGAAATATGTTGCTTGGCATTTAAAATAAATAGTTTAGTCAGTACAGTAATTATTAAGTCAAAGTTACAGTTATGTAAGTGCAACTGCGCTAAAAGTGAGGAGAGGGGTGGGGTAATCAGAGGAACAAATGTATAATTAGCCGATCTGGAAAACGAGCAGAACGACTGGACGAGGGTTTGTTTGATGCCCAACACAAAATGCTGGAGTAACTTGGCGGGTCAGGCAGCAACTCTGGAGAGAAGGAATAGGTGACTTTTCGGGTCGAGATCCTTCTTCAGAAGACGAGCCCTTATCCGAAACGTCACCTATCCACGTTCTCCAGAGATGTTACCTGGCCCGCGTTGTTACTCCAGCTTGTTGCGTCTGCCTTCCGTCTAAAGCCTTGGGATCGTCGCCGACGTGAAGGCGGTGGGAAGCCCCCGCGCCCGGTGCAATGGGCGGGGAGCTGGAGAGGGGAGGGAAGGGGTCACACACATGGCCGGGAAGCAGAGGGGTGGGGGTGGGGGTGGCGACAGCAACACCGACGTGCAAAGGAGACCTACAATAGCGCATGATCTCTCTCTTGTTATGGCGGGTGATTGTCGCCTGCCCGCTGTTCCTGACCCTAAAGCCTTGGGATCATTGCCCTTTGTGTTGGCGTGGAGGGGGAGGGGGGTATTGTGCTGTTTGATCGCCCCCTGCTATCCCAGGGACAGGGAGACACAGTGGCTTTTGAGACTGGTGGGCAATCACTACCAAAGTGTCTGCCCACACAGTCAGTACACCTCTTCTACACATGTCTCCTGCACTAAGATCATCCCGCAGAGAATGATTCCAGCCTAACCCAAGAGCCTTGTCACCCCAGACCGATTAATGACCCCCGCGCCCCACCCCCCCCCCCAACCTCCCTTCACCTCAACTTACGCCTGGGCACCAAAGCAGCTCAGGAGGCGAACCCTGAGCTCCTTCTCCCAACAATCTGATGTTCAACTGATGTGAAAGAACAGCGGGCTGTGGCCGTGCGGCTGGCACCCGGCATGGACTTCTCACACCCTCACACGCTTACCTTCATTCACGGTTGGCTCAAGAGTAATGGGGGAGGAACTTGGTAACTCGGGAGAGGAAATTGGAACATCGCAGGAATTACATACCCCTGGGAACTCGGTCAAACACTGGACCGACTTCCGGTGGCGCTATGGAGTCTTAGAGCATAGCGCCAGCCAGCTCCGTAAAAATTCGGGAAAAACGGGGACTTAAAAAGACTTACCGGCTGCCTGCTTCACACTGCTTGCCGTTTTAATATCGACGGTACCGAGTGACGTCATCAGCCCTGCGACAAACCATGACGGCACGGAGCCCTACCGACAAGGCAAAAGCTCGAAAAACCCGGGCGAGAGCGGGAGAAGGCCTGGGAGAAGCCTCGGACTCAAGTAGGGCCAGCTCCCTGGAAGATGTCTCCAGGAAAGCAGGCACAGAAGGTGAGGATTTGAGAACTTTTATTTCTCACCAGATGGCTGATTTAAAGCGAGAGTTAAAGGCAGAAATGAAAGATATAAAGCAAGAAATGAAAGATATAAAGGGAGAAATAAAGGAAGAAATTTGTCAAATTAACAATCAGATGGACTTGATGAAAAATCAATGGAATGAATTTCAAAAAGATACAAAGTCAAAAATTGATAATAAGTTTAAGAAAGAATCAGAAAAATTGAAGAATGAATTTATTGATATGATCAATAATATGGAACGTAAGATGGAGATTAAACTTGAAAAAGTTAAAAAAGACTTTCAAAATAAGATTGATCCTATTGCAAATGTGGTGGAACAACAGGCAGATGGCATGAAAAACCTTGAAAAGATAGCGGAGGCTAGTACTGTGTCTACAGCAAAGCTGATAACAGAACAAGAACGTCTACTGGAGTTGTTGTCTAAAGTAACAGAGAAATGCACTCAGCTAGAAGGCTATCAGAGAAGACAGAACTTGAGGATCGCAGGGATTCCTGAAGGTCTAGAGAAACACGAAGATCCTCGAGAATTCACTGCTAAACTACTTCAAGCTGTTTTATCTTTGGATGATAAGCCTGTATTAGCTCGTGCACATCGAGTCGGCAGACGACAGACCAGTACAAATGCCCCCCCAAGACAAATGATTGTAAAGCTACAATATGATTTTATCCTGGAGGATATTATGCGGAGAGCTTCGGGAAAAAAGAATCTGACATTTCAAGGACAAAGAATCAGTATCTATCGAGACTATCCCCCAGAGGTTGCCAGAAAACGAAAAGCGTTTAATGAAGCCAAAAGCCTTATGAGGGGTGTAGAAAACTTGAGATACGGTTTGAATTACCCAGCCATCCTAAGAGTTACTTATAACAACGTGGAACATTTCTTCAAGACCCCAGCAGAAGCAATGGAATTTGCAAAGCAGTTTGACACTTGAAAATTATCTACAAGCAAACATACTGTCTTTTACTACTTTTAGAGACCTAGTATGGTCTCTTAACATTCTGTGAGACTTCATACGATAATATGGAATTAGAAGGAACTAGAAGGAACGGACAATGTCGTATGGAACGAAGCGTTTTTCTGGATTGGAAGATGCTTGCTGAACATTGACAATTAGTCATAATATATAACTAACACAAACAAATAACACACATACTAAAATCATAACGCGGTTTCATTATCACTATGATTATTATTAACCAAGATTGTTCACTATTGCTAATTAATATTACTAATAATTAATATCTTATGTCTTGTTAAATTTGGAGATACCCTCCCCTTATTTTTTCTTCTTTAATAATGATTTTTATTTTTTTGTACTTTAAAAACTCTTTATCTCCTGTTTTATAGTTAGATTTTTAAATTAATTTTAGATATACATACTTTTATATGATGATCAATATCACTTTTTTCATTTCTTTAATATTATATCCCCGTTAAAATATTATTATGGAATAATAATTCCTTAAATCTAGGAGCTGGCCAAATTAATAACATCAATGCCGGAAGCCTTTAGATGGATAGCCAATGTAGTATGGCTTACACAAACTACAAATATTTCATTTGTAGTTTTTTCATTCTTTATACACTCTATTAATCTCTTTATCTACTCTTTACTATCCTTTTATACTTATTGTATCTTTCAGTTTGAATGGAGCTACACACTGGAACAATGGAGATATATTCTTGAAGTACATAAAAGAGATTTAAAATTCATCTATTCGGTGTTCGGGTGTAAGGTTAGGTCTACTGCACGGACCCTTGGACCCTATTGTAGATTCCCACAAATTTAAAATGCAGGACTTAAAAAGAAATATGGGGAATGAGGGATTAACCTTTTGCAGTTGGAATGTTAAAGGTATCAATGAACCAATAAAAAGAGGAAAAATATTGACACACTTAAAGGCAATTAAAGCTGATGTAATTTACATTCAAGAAACTCACCTAAAAAAAGACGCTGAAAATAGGCTGAAAGCCAAATGGATAGACAAAATATATCACTCCTCCTTTACGCATAAATCAAGAGGCGTAGCAATATTATTTCGTAAAGGTACTTTATTTAAGCATACATCTACTATATCTGATAAAGATGGCAGATATATTATTGTGATAGGAGAAATAAACAGGGAAAAAATGATTTTCGTTAATATTTATGGACCAAATTTTGACAGTCCTTTATTTTTTAAGAAAGTACTCAATAATATTCCGGAATTAACACATTATAATTTGATAATTGGAGGAGATTTTAATTGTACATTAGACCCTTATTTAGATAGATCTTCAAAACAAAGAAAAATTAAATCACATACTAGTGATTTATTAAATGCATATATCCAAACGACTAACATTAAAGATGTTTGGAGAACAGAAAATCCTACTGGTCGAAAATATTCCTTTTACTCACCAGTACATAAAACCTATTCAAGAATAGATTACTTTCTGGTAGATGCAAAGCTTATTTCACTTACTTACGAATCTAAATATCATAATATTATAATTTCAGATCATGCACCATTAACATTTAAAATTAAAATAAATGGTAAAACAGAAAATCTAGGACAATGGAAACTTAACCCACAAATTTTAAAAAATAAAGCCACTCAGGAATATATTATAACTCAGATTAAGATGTTTTTTTGAAATAAATGATCAACCAGAAATATCTCGCTCTTTATTATGGGAAACATTTAAAGCATATCTTCGAGGAATTATGATTTCTTCACAAGCATTCCATAATAAAAAGATTCGGAAGGAACAACAGGACTTAGAAAGGGAGATTAAACAATTAGATATACAGAATGCAACAAAATCAGATATAATAATACATAATAAAATTGTAGCATTGAAGTATAAATTAAACAAAATATACACTGATCAAGTTTTAAAATATTACCAACATACTAAACAATTGCTGTTTGAATTTGGAGACAAACCCCAAAAATTATTGGCTCGACAATTAAGGAAAATTGAAGCTGAAAAAATTATACATAGGATTAAATCACAAAACGGTGAATTATTAATACAACCCAAAGATATTAATGAAAGATTTATGCAATATTATAAAAATCTGTATACTGCTAAAGCGACAGTAAATAAAACAGAAATAGATGCCTTTTTAAATATATGTAACTTAAAAGAATTAGATTTACAAAATAGAGAACTATTAAATGCTGATATTTCAATAAAAGAAATCCAAGAATCTATTAAATCATTAAAAAATGGTAAAACTCCAGGACCGGATGGTATATGTTCGGAATTTTATAAAATATTTCATGATCAAATGGTCCCATATTTAAAATCATTATATGAACAGATATATACACAAGAGAAATTACCAGATACATTGAACGAGTCTATTATAACACTTATACCCAAAATAAATAAAGATTTGGATGACCCCAGGATCATATAGAGCAATTGCTTTATTAAATACGGATCAAAAAATTTTAACAAAGATACTAGCACAAAGATTAAGCACAGTTGTTAACGAATTAATTCATCCTGATCAAACAGGATTTATACCTAAAAGATATTCTTCATATAATCTAAGACGGTTATTTAATATCATATATTCGAAAAGAAGTGATAAAAAAGACTTAGTAGTTATCTCGCTGGATGCAGAAAAAGCTTTTGACCAGGTGGAATGGCCTTATTTATTTTCGGTGATGGAAGCTTTTAAGCTTGGTGATAAGTTTACTACTTGGATCAAATTATTATATGCAAACCCAACAGCTAGAATAACAACAAACCATATGTTATCAACTAAATTTAGTTTATCTCGAGGTTGTAGACAAGGCTGTCCTTTATCACCTTTACTGTTTGCGTTAGCAATCGAACCTCTTGCCCAAAGGGTAAGATTGCACCCGGAAATATATGGATATGATACTAAAGATACTAAGAATAAAATCTCGTTATATGCGGACGATGTATTACTTTATATCACCAAACCGGAAATAAGTATCCGTAATTTGTTAAAACTAATAACGGAATTTGGTTTAATTTCAGGATACAGTATTAATTGGAATAAAAGTGAACTTATGCCAATAACCATGAATAACTTACAGATATTACAACAATTTCCTTTTAAGATAACAAATGAAAATATTAAATATCTTGGTATTTTTGTTACAAAAAGATTTGACTCTCTATTTAAGTCTAATTTCCCGTTATTACTGAATAAATTAAATAAAAAACTATTTTATACTGGAAAAGTTTACCTATTTCAATGTTAGGTAAAAATAAACGCAATAAAAATGATTTTTCTCCCACAATTATTATATTTATTTCAATCAATCCCGATATATCTCTCTAAAATTTTTTTTAAAAAAGTAGACTCTATAGTCACTAACTTTATCTGGGATTATAAGAACCATAGAATAAATAAAAAACACTTATGTAAAGCTAAAATAAACGGGGGTTTAGCATTACCAAATTTTATGTTTTATTATTGGGCAGTTAATATTAAAAATATGAACTTCTGGTTAGAAGAAACAGATAATAAACCAAACTGGTTAAAAATGGAAAGAGAAGACTGTTTTCCATTTGAAATTAGCTCTATAATATTTGCTAATATTAATGTACCTAAGAAAATTTTTAGTGAAAACTCGATAATAGAAAGTGGAATACGTATTTGGAAACAAATAAAGAAAACATTAAAACTAAAATTCTACTTTCTAGGTCTTACTATTGCCAACAATTTTACGTTTAAACCCTCAACGATGGATAAGGCTTTTATACAATGGAAAAATAAAGGAATTTTAAATATAGGGGATCTTTATAAGGAAAATTTTTTTCTTTCATTTCAAGACTTACAACACGCTTACGGGCTTCATAATAATGAATATTTCAGATACTTACAAATCAGAAACTATATCTCTGCAAATACACAAGAATTCAGAAATAGAAAGAGTGAAATTTTAGATGAATGCTTGAATAAACATCCAAATACAGAAAAAATGATATCATACATTTACAATAATTTTGTTGGAAAGTTATATTCCATCATCGGAAATACACAGACAGCGTTGGGAAAATGAATTAGGTCAAATAATAAGCCCAGAAATATGGGAAGAAAGCTTACAACACATACATTACTGCTCGTTAAATGCTAAACATGCTCTTATACAGTTTAAAATTTTACATAGATTACATTACTCTAAATCTAAATTACATAATATATTTCCAAAATTATCGCCTATATGTGATAAATGTCAAATCTTAGAAAGCAAATTTGTCACATTCATTCACTAATTGTACGAAGATTGTAGAATATTGGAACGAAATATTTAAGATAATCTCGAATGTTGTTAATATTACTATGATTCCTGATCCAAAGTTAATAATACTTGGAATACCGGAAACGGAACAAATAATTACAAGGAATCAAAGAACTTTTATCGACTATTCTCTAATAATTGGGAAAAAATTAATACTAAAATTTTGGAAAGGCCCTGCATCCCCAACAATTAAAATGTGGAATACAGAAATGTCGGAGACACTTCACTTGGAGAGATTGAGACTTGTCCTTATGGATAGGTTAGATCTCTTCAAAGGGATTGGTCTCCATAAATTAAATATTTACAGGGTCATAATGGTTCGGCGCGGGGACTTGACTGAGGCCTGAATATCTGAATGGATGAAGAAATACATATAATAAATCATGAATGTATCTCCAAGAACGGATTATTTAGTAATATTTTAATCTCCACCAAACTTTTCACATTTTCTTTTCTATTTTCTACTTTCTATCTCTATCTTTCTATCTTTAAGTAGGGAAAAAAAGTATAGAAACATATTACATATATTCTTAATATTAGTATGAATACACCTATTATTAGTTGTATGAAAATATTATAGATGTCTTAAATTTGTAATTATATAAAATTGTGCATTTTCAACTATATAAATAATTTTGAAATATAAAGTTAATAATAATACAAACACTCTTAATATTATGAAAATATCATGAATATCATAGAAGTTTGGTTAAGATTGGGTATTATGTAGTTATATTAGGGGGGATTTGTATTTGGTAATTAGAAGAAATATGTGTGGTATGAGAAGTGTGAGTATATTGCTTATTTTAGGAATATACTACATACACTCCCAATTATACAAAATAAATAACCAGGAAATGTATAATGGATAACATTACAAATAACACAAACAGTATCAATTGATAATCAATATTATATAATTTTGTATATTATATAATTTTTAATGCCGTATAAGAGTGTACTCTGTATATATTGTTTCTATAATAAAAAAAATTTAAAAAAAAAAAAAAAAAAAAAAACACTTGAACGTAAACTTGGAATCTCGTGCATAACCACAGGTCTGTTTTTTTTTTCTTTCACTTGGGGTCACTCGCGGGTTGACTCGCACCGTGAGACAGGGCTTTCACTACAGGTGCTGTCCGTATGGAATTTGCACGGTCTGCCTGTGAACGCGTGCATTTTCTTCGTTTTCCTCTCACATCCAAAAGAGGCTTAAGAAGGAACTGCAGATGCTGGAAAATCAAAGGTACACAAAAATACTTGAGAAACTCAGTGGGGTGCAGCAGCATCTATGGAGCGAAGGAAATAGGCAACGTTTTCGGGCCGAAACCCTTCTTCAGACTGATAGGGCGTGGGGGGAGGCGGGGAGAAGATGTAGAGTTGGAGGGAAGGGGGAATCACAAAGGGGGAGCAGTTAGAGAGGAGGCAGTGAAACTGTCTTCGGAGGGAGGAGGAGAACTTTGAAGAAAGTAGGCATACCATGAGGAGATTTCACAGTGGAGTAGACAAAATGTTTAAGAAGGAAAACTGCAGATGGTGGAAAATCGAAGGCACACCTTCTCCCCACCTCCCCCCACTCCCCGGTGTGGACTGTTTCCACATCATATCACTAAACTAATCTTAGATGTCAAGCCCACTGTGCATCAGTGTTGGACTCCTCGTGGGTTTGCTCATCAGAGGTATATGCAAAAAAGGAAATGCTAAAAAGGGTTCCAGTAAAGTTACATTGTTAGAGCAGGAGGCTTTTGTAGAGCGTGTAAAGCCAACGATGCCACAAGATACAACTCCCATGTCATGCACCTGTACACTGTAGATGGCTCGATTGTAATCATGTATTGTCTTTCTGCTGACTGGACACGTGGCAATCAACTAAACTGAACTAAATTGCAGAAAATGCGTGTTGCTGGTGACATATTTTAAAAAGACCTACAGGTCAGAAGATGGACACAATGTGCTGGATTAACTCAGCGGGTGAGGCAGCATCTCTGGAAAAAAAAGGGTCGGAACCCTTCTTCGGACTCTCCCCCTCCAGGTCGGTGGAGGCAGTGGGTCGGTGAAGTTATGTCGAAGCCCATTTAACCATATAATAAACATATAACAATTACAGCACGGAAACAGGCCCTCTCGGCCCTTCCAGTCCGTGCCGACCATTTGTTTTCCCCAGTCCCATCTACCTGCACTCAGACCATACCCCTCCATTCCCTTCACGTCCATATACCTATCCACTTTACTCTTAAATGTTAAAATCGATCCTGCCTCCACCACTTCTGCTGGAAGCTGATTCCACACAGCCACCACCCTCTGAGTAAAGAAGTTCCCCCTCACGTTACCCCGAAACCTCTGTCCCTTAATTCTCATGTCATGCCCTCTTGTTTGAATATTCCCTACGCTCAATGGAAAAACGTATCCATGTCAACTCTGTCTATCCCTTTCATCATTTTAAAGACCTCAATCAAGTCCCCCCTTAACCTTCTGCGCTCCAAAGAATAAAGACCTAACTTGTTCAACCTTTCTCTGTAACATAGTTGCTGGAACCCTGGCAACATTCTAGTAAATCTCCTCTGTACTCTCTCTATTTTGTTGACATCCTTCCTATAACTAGGCGACCAAAATTGTACACCATACTCCAGAATTGGTCTTACCAATGCCTTGTACAATTTTAACATTACTTCCCTACTCCTATATTCAATGCTCTGATTTATAAAGGCCAGCACACCAAAGGCTATCTTTACCACCCTATCTCCATGCGATTCCACCTTCAGGGAACTATGCACAGTTATTCCTAGATCCCTCTGTTCCACAGCATTCCTCAATTCCCTACCATTTACCATGTACGTCCTATTTTGATTTGTCCTGCCAAGATGTAGCACTTCACACTTATCAGCATTAAACTCCATCTGCCATCTTTCAGCCCACTTTTCCAAATGGCCCAAATCTCTCTGTAGACTTTGAAAATCTACTTCATTATCCACAACACCACCTATCTTAGTATCATCTGCATACTTACTTATCCAATTTTTCACCCCATCATCCAGATCATTGATGTACATGACAAACAACAGTGGACCCAACACAGATCCCTGAGGCACCCCACTGGTCACCGGCTTCCAACCTGACAAACAGCCATCCACCATTACTCTCTGACATCTCCCATTCAGCCACTGTTGAATCCATCTTGCTACTCCGCCATTAACACCCAAAGATTGAACCTTCTTAACCAACCTTCCATGGGGAACCTTGTCAAAGGCCTTACTGAAATCCATATAGACAACATCCACTGCTTTAACCCTCATCAATTTCCCTAGTTACCGCTTCAAAAAATTCAAGAAGGTTTGTCAAACATGACCTTCCAGGCACAAATCCATGTTGACTGTTCCTGATCAGACCCTGTTTATCCAGATGCTTATTATATATTATCTCTAAGTATCCTTTCCATTAATTTGCCCACCCACTGACGTCAAACTAATAGGTCTATAATTGCTAGTTTATTCTTTGAACCCTTTTTAAACAATGGAACAACATGCGCAGTACGCCAATCCTCCGGCACTATTCCCGTTTCTAATGACATTTGAAATATTTCTGTCATAGCTCCTGCTATTTCTACACTAACTTCCCTCAATGTCCTAGGGAATATCCTGTCAGGACCTGGAGACTTATCCACTTTTATATTTTTCAAAAGTGTCAGTACTTCCTCCTCTTTGAATCTCATAGTTTCCATAGCTACTCTACTCTTTCCCCCTTAACTCACCGAGTTCAATATCCTTCTCCTTGGTGAATACCGAAGAAAAGAAATTGTTCAATATCTCCCCCATCTCTTTTGGCTCTGCAGATAGCTGTCCATTCTGGTTCTCTAATGGTCCAATTTTATCCCTCGTTATCCTTTTGCTATTAATATAGCTGTAGAAACCCTTTGGGTTTACTTTCACCCTTCTTTGGGTTTAATTTGCACCATCAGTTTGTGTGATCCCATGATGGTACCAATCCTGACCTTGCACCAAGCTCCATGGTGATCAACAATATGTTTTAGATTTTTCCGGTTTGGCAAAATCTCAAAGGTCTCCCTGTTGTCCTGGTCCCGCACCTTGGTATTGTCTCTATGCGGAGGTTCTGAATAGTGGCCAAAGTAACTGTTGTGTTGGTCTTCTAGCAAGCAGTCTGCGCTTTGTGCAGTTGTACCTACATTTGTTCTTTCTCATCTCTTTCATTGCTTCGACCTGAACATAATGAATTGTCATGTGTAACTGCCTGTCATCATCTGAACAGATTCAGGTGGGATCAGAGTGTTTAGAATGATAACTTCCATGAGCAAAGCATCAATTGAAGCAGTTTTATGCAGGGACCATTTATAGTGCATTGTTCATCGTACAGCTTCAGCGTACATTTCTATGATGGAGTGAATTAGCTAGTGAGTAAGGAACTGAAGGATGAACAGATAAAGATTACAGCCATGAGTTTGGAGAATTCTCTGACCTACTCATACTGCATTCTCCTGCAGCTATAACACTGTGACCAAAGGAATGAAGGGTTACAGATTGTCCACATTTATTAACTCTCCTAAATGCAGTTTGAAATAAGAGATATCAGCTAGGAAAACAGAATAGGAGAACTTGATGTAGCAATGTTACAAAATTTTGAGATTTAAAAAATCAAATCTGCAATTTATTCCATCAGATAAAGCATAAAAAGAAGTTTAATTTGACACCTAATTCACTTTCATATCTTCAGTATTAAAAAAGTGATGGCCATTTTCATACTCGGAAATTAGCATCTTGTTCCCTATTGCTTTTCCATTGACTTAACACCAAAGCTGTGATCGAGGACAGTCAAAAGCTCATAACTTTCTTAAAAATTAAGAGAACTGAAATACATTTTCAGTTATTATAGATTGAAGTATTCTGAAACAAATATGGAACAATCTTACTTGGATGACCTGAAATTAAAGCATATAATTAGCTAGTTACCCAATTGTAGCTAATTACAAAATTCAATTACTAGATCTAAACATCTATCAATTTCTTAAGAAAAGATGAACATTTTAAAATAGCCTAAGTGTCCAAATAACATTCACACAATAATTCACAATATAACACGATTTTTAAATCTCATTGTCATTAATTTATAGGCCAAATGGAAGGAATTTAATGTTTAATTCCTGTAAATTAATGGCCATTTAAATCGTCTTGCGAGTGGGATTTTCTGGAACGCGATCGATTGGAACGTCACGGTTGCGGTGAATTTAAACCCCATATCGGCAGGAAAAACACTGCCGTTCGTATGGGGAATAAATCACCTTCTTGCAATGTGAAATTTTGATTAAAGGTATCCTGAGAAGCACTTTTTAATGAAAAAATAAACTCTGTACCTTGCCTTGTCCCCTACGCGAGGTCCGTCCCGTTGTCGGCGTTCATGGCTTTAGAAGATGATTTTTAACTTACTACAGCAATTAAATTAGCAAGCTCAGTTTAAAAATCACTTCAGAGAACGGCAGTCAAAGCTATTTTTCTTCATCAACTAAATAGCCCGTTCAAGATCGATTTGAATGGGCTTCCGAAATACCGCATTTTAAACCTGCCCCCCTCTCAAAGGCGCCAAAGTCGCGCACACGGGCAGTGACAGAACTGCAGCGCCGCTGAAGGTAGGTATTGTAACATACCCACTTGATGTTTAGGAAGGAACTGCAGATGCTGGTTTAAACCGAAGATACATACAAAAAGCTGGAGTAACACAGCGGGTCAAAGTGGAGGAAAGGAATAGGTGACGTTTTGGGATGAGAATCTTTATATTGATATTGGTGACAACCCGACACTGTCCCTCAGCCAGCAAACACCTTATTCAGGAATTCTAGAAACTTACATTGTGGAAACTGGCCCTTTGGCCCCCAAATTGTGCTGACCATTAGCTGTCCATGGCTAGGATAGGTTTAGATGGATATGGCCAAATACAGGCAGGTGGGATGAGTGTAGATGGGGCATCTTGGTCGGTGTAGGCCAGTTGGGCTGAAGAGCTTGTTTCCATGCTGTATGACTCTATGACTCTATATTTGGATCAAAGAACTTGAAGTTCTAAACCATCTTCACTTCAGCACCATTGATGTACACTCCACTGGGAATAGACCCCACCAAGGGCTGGCATGGGCTAGCTCCTCATGCCAGCAGGATCCATCGTTAAATCAGCGTTTTGGATCCACCCTTATATTGCTACGGAAGGAATCGACTATGAATAAGACAACTAGCACTGCAATTGACAGAGCAGCAGCACCGGCAGGACATAAGCTGCGAAGCTGCATCTGTGGCCGGGAAAAGATAACATCAGAGAAGGGTCTCAAGATCCACCAGGGCAGGAAAAAGTGCCTGGGAGAGCTTGGTGTGGGGCCTCGCATTGACCCATTACTTTCTAAGAGGTGGGCCAAATCAGTCGAGTTAAAGCCCAGTGGCAGGTTAACCACCACAGTCCACAGGGTATCAGCACCCCAGGCAAAGCTAAACCAAGTACTGTCCCACCAACGGACATGAGTCCAGAGCCCAACCAGCCACAGTCAGCGATAGAGAGGAAGATGGAAGGGAAAAAGCCAAATGAAGCAGTCACTGGCTGTGGCTGAAGAGAAAAGATGCTGTCTGGGTGTGGCTGAAGAGAAAAGATGCTGCCATGAGACCATCTAGAGGCTAACCATAAGACACACACCCAGGTCTGATCACCCTGCGGTGGGCCTGCCTCGACTGAGGGTGTCTTGTGATAGAAGGCCGAAACACCTAGTGACGTTGAGGTACGCAACTGGAGATGTGTCTGATTGGTAGCAAAACCACCTCGTGGTCATCCCCAAGAATGTCAATTGTAGTGAAAATCTTAGGGATTGTAACATCCAGTCCTACTAATCAATCACTGATTAAGTTGATAACCCGCTCTTTCATTTTGCGGACATTGAGGGAGAGGTTGCTCTCTTGAAACCATGCCACAAACACCATCTCCATTCTGTATTCTGTGTCATCATTGTTCAAGATACAGTCCACTGCACTGGTGTCATCTGTAAATGGAGTTGGCAACATTTGGCTGCACAGTCCTGTGAATGTGAATAGCCTTGCGGGACACCAGTGTGGCGAATGTTCATGGAGGACGTTTTGCCTCGGGTCCTTACTGATTGTAATCTATTGGGCGGGAAGTTGCAGAAATGGTGCTAGGTTCAGGAGTTGGGAGATCAGTTTGGTTGGAATCAATAAATTAGCCAGATGTTCCAGAGCTGAATGTAGGTTCTGGGAAATGGTGTCTTCCATGGACTTGTTGTGGTGGCAGGTGAATTGCGGTGGATCTCCCTGTCTGGGAGGCAGGAGTTGATGTGCACTATGACCAGTGTTTTGAAGGTCCGTGTGATGGTGGGTTTCAGAGCACTGGATGGTGATTGTTAAGGCATGCTATCATGTTCTCCTTTGGCACTAGCTTGACAGTAGCTTTCTTAAAACAGATAGGTATCATAGATTGGCATACGTTGAGGTTAAAGATACTGTGGTCCGCACAGGTTCTGACGATGCAGTTGAGGACACCGTCTGGACCAATTGCATTCTGTGGGATCGTTCTCAGAAAGGTCAATCTAACGTCTATGATGATGACTATGGGCAGAGGTGCACCTGTGGCTGTTGGGGAAGGTGATTTCATTCCCCATCACCTTCAGCTCACAAGCATAGAATGCATTGAGTTTATCGGGGAGGGATGTTGCTGCCAGTGATGCTGCTTGACTTCACTTGGTAACTCGTTATAGCATGGATGCCTTCCCATCATTGCCCGGTCTCATTGCGCGTTTCTAGCCTGATCCAGAATTGTCTTTTGGTGTCCCCAATGACCTTGTGAAGGTCGCACCTGGACTTCCAGTAAAAATTTGGGATCATCTGACTTAAATTTTGAGTACAAGAGCAGGGAGGTTCTACTACTGCAGTTGTATAGGGTCTTGGTGAGGCCACACCTGGAGTATTGCTTACAGATTTGGTCTCCTAATCTGAGGAAAGACATTCTTGCCACAGAGGGAGTACAGAGAAGGTTCACCAGACTGATTCCTGGGATGGCACGACTTCCATATGAAGAAAGACTGGATAGACTCGGCTTGTACTCGCTGGAATTTAGAAGATTGAGGGGTGATCTCATAGAGACTTACAAAATTCTTAAGGGGTTGGACAGGCTAGATGCAGGAAGATTGTTCCCGATGTTGGGGAAATCCAGGACAAGGGGTCACAGTTTAAGGATAAGGGGGAAGTCTTTAGGACCGAGATGAGAAAATCGTTTTTCACACAGAGAGTGGTGAATCTGTGGAATTCTCTGCCACAGAAGGTAGTTGAGGCCAGTTCGTTGGCCATATTTTAGAGGGAGTTGGATGTGGCCCTTGTGGCTGAAGGGATCAGGGGGTATGGAGAGAAGGCAGGTACAGGATATTGAGTTGGATGATCAGCCATGATCATATTGAATGGCGGTGCAGGCTCGAAGGGCCGAATGGCCTGCTCCTGCACCTAATTTCTATGTTTCTAAATGCCACAAATATGGACCATACGAGTGAGTGGATCTGAGGCTCCATCCATGGTTTCTGGTGGGGAACATTAAAGGGCTTGTCCCACTTTGCCGATTTTTTTCGGCGACTGCCGGCGGCTGTCACATTCATAGCAGATTGCCGAAAAAGCAGCGACTGGACCCCCCCCCCACGACAATATCTATGACAATCTACCACCTAGTCGACATCAAGCTACGGCAAGCTATCGCCAACCGGCCACCCAAAGTCAAAGTCAAAGTCAATTTTATTTGTCACATACACCTGAAGTTGCAGTGAAATGAATTTGCCAGCAGCGATACAATTAAAAAGAACACACAATACACAATAAGATTTAACACAAACACCCACCACAGCATTCTTCACTGTGGTGGAAGGCCCAAAGTTCAGTCAGTCCTCCTTCTTGTTCACCCGTGGTCGGGGCAATGAACCCTCCGTAGTTGACACAACGGACAGCCCGAGGTATAGGCCCTCTCGTCGGGATGATTGAAACTCCAACGTCGGGACGGTCAAACACACTCCATGGCTTGGAGTTCCCGAATCGGCGCTTTCTTACCGGGGACCGCGGCCTCAGAATGTTGTAGGCCGCAGGCTGACGGTCGGAGCTCTTCTCCGGGGAACCCCGGCTTGTAAGTCCATGCTGCGGGTGCGGCTAGAAGCTCCACAGCCGTGGCTTCAGGATGTTATAGGCCGCAGGCCGGCGGTCGGAGCTCTTCTCTGGTATCTGGTAGTGTGCAAAATGAGAGCACATGGTATTGGGGTAGGGTTTTGACTTGGAGAGAGAGCTGGTTGGCAGACAGGAAGCAAAGAGTAGGAATTAACGCGTCCTTTTCAGAATGGCAGGCAGTGACTAGTGAGGTGCCGCAAGGCTCAGTGCCGGGACCCCAGTTATGTACAATATATATTAACGATTTAGACAAACAAATTAAATGTAACATCTCCAAGTTTGCAGATGACACAACGCTGGGTGGCAGTGTGAGCTGTGAGGAGGATGCAATGAGGCTGCAGGATGACTTGGATAGGAAGGGTGAGTGGGCAGATGCTGTTTAATGTGGATAAATGTGAGGTTACCCACTTCGGCTTTTGCACTATTATGTCCAGATACTTAACGTTACTGATTATTAGGTAGGAAATGCTGATTTAAATTGGTAGACACCAAATTCTGGAGTAACTCAATGGGACAGGCAACATCTCTGGACAGAAGGTACAGTCAGAAGAAGGGTCTCGACCCAAAAAGTCATCTCTCCAGAGATGCTGCCTGTCCCACTGAGTTACCCCAGCATTTTGTGTCTATCTTCTAATTACCGTTTATTAATTTATTGTATTATTGATTATTATATATTTTATTTTGTTTTTGTATTGCATTCATGAAAGTGGCAGAAAGTCAGAATTTTATCGTTCCATTCCTGCTGCACATGAGAATAAATTGCTCTTGACTCTTCACCAATTATGTTGCGCACTGTGGCGTTACAGCTCACCCACCCGAAATAGGAAGTGGGCCTGAGTAGTTCGGAGTCTAATACTCATTTCATGGTCCTTCTCAGAGCTGTCAGAGACTAGGTACAGCCTGTGCTTACACATACTTCTTTAGTTAGTACAGTTGCAGAGCAGTTCAAACAATGAACCTCAAAGGCCTGGGTCAGGCAACATAAAGGTAGTCTAAAAATATTAATCTGGAAGAAGCAAGCATGTTTTAGACTCTCAGTGGCTACTCCTTATCTCTTCCTCTCACTCCTGCTTACAATTTATTCTCTGGAAGTCTGTTGAATGGCGTGTTTTAAGGGTAGATAGAAGGAACTGCAGTTACTGGTTTACAGAAAAAAGAGACATAAAGTGCTGGAGTAATGTGTCAGGTAGTATCACTGGAGAACATAGATGGGTGATGTTTTGAGTCCGGACCCATTCTTCAGACTGATAACTGGGTATAAACGGATTAGGTATGGATTATAATAAGGTTTGGTATACACAGCTTTTGCATTGAATATAAAACAGAGACAAAGGCCTGACCTTAAAAATCTGAATTTATGCTCCACATAAATCAGTTCCCAGGCCTCTTCATTTACAATGATCAACATATCTATTTGAGTCAGAGTGTCATACTATTTTGATCCATCTTTCTTTTCCGCATATCTAACCATTCATCACTTCAAGTTGCAGGCTTTCACTATGGTACAAAAACCTCAACTTGACTTGACAAAAACTGCTGGAGGAAATAAGCTGGTCAAGACAGTATCTGTGGAGGGAACAGAATTGAATATATAATAGTATAGCACAGAAACAGGCCCATCGGCCCACAACACCCATGCTAAATGTGATGCTGAGTTAAATCAATCTCCCCTACACATGATCCCTGCATATCATTATACAATCTACAAATTTGCTCTTATTTTGTTCTTGAAATCTTCAATTATTTAATCCCTGCATATCATGTTACAATCTAAAAGTTTCTTAAATGTCCCTCACGCATCGGCCTCCACCACCACCCTTGGCAATGCGTTCCAAATGGATGATTCCTCTTTTGGGATGAGACCCTTCATCTGAATGATCCATTTCCCTTGTTAGATGCTCCTACCTTCCGGCAGACGTTACAAGGCCTTCTACGCCCGCACCTCCAGACTCAGGAACAGCTTCATCCCCAGAGCTATAGCTGCTCTGAACCGGCCCTGCTGAGTGCCCCCCCACCCCCATGAACTGTCTCCCTCGGATGGTCACGTCGCACATCGACCCGGCACAGACATATTTGACTGTTTTACTGTTTTACTGTTCTTTTTTTATAAATCATGTTTCTCTGGGTATCTAAATTTTAGTTGTTTACGTTATGACATCGGATGGAAGCTGCGTACCAAATCTCGTTGCACATATGTGCAATGACAATAAAAGATATTAATATTATTATTTTTTATTATTATTATTATGCTACATGACCCACTGCGTACCCCCAGCAGCTTTTTTTTGTTCTGGATTTCAGCATCTGCAAACTCCTGCGTTTCCATTTCACTTAACATACTTTTTAGTTTTATAAGCAACTGCCTTTTATTTTCGTAGCAAATTATAATTTGGAAAATGCTCGTGCCTGGGTACATGTGTTGTGTGTTTGTTCCTTGTATCAGTTCTTTCTTCCATTCCTAGAATCCTCATGGCAGTTGGACCATGATATTGATCTCATTTGAGCACTTGATTTTTTTTTAATTCCACAGCAATCATGAAACAATGTAACACATACATCACTTGTCCTCTGGTCTTGTTTCCTTGTGTTGAACTGTTGTTGTAGTGTACACACCTAATTGAATTTGGTGTGACGCCTCAGAATTGTAAATTGTGCTGGTAATATTACTTGTCAAATGGAGCAAGGCATGGTTTTGAATCATCTAGATTTGTTGAGTAATCCAGAAAAATTTGCTCTTATTTTGTTCTTGAAATCTTCTATTATTTTGGAATATCCTTTCAATTCTATAAAGAAGGATTAGCATTCATGTGGTATCTTTCTCAGCTTGAGATTGTCTCCAAGTGTTTTAACGATCAGTTGAGGCATTTCTGAAGTGAAGCTCTGTTTCAATGTAGCCAAAGTTACTTATTTGCCTGAAAGGGTAGCTAAGGGTGCAGAGAAATGCCTTTTCACTGGATGTTCAACTTAACGAATGTAGTGAAAGGTAATAATTCTCTTTTCTACATTTAATTTCCCTTCTAGGTTCTGGCGAGGGATCACTCAGCTAATCACATCTAGGGTCAAGGATCTTCCATAAATTATGTTTTCTTATAGGAAATTGGTGGCTCAACATTTGTTTGAGGGAGCCAAAATAATTACATGGTTCCTGCCAATATTTGTATAGTGTTTTAAGAACATTTTATTACAATTGTATTTGAAAGCATCAATTGTGTACAATAAAAAAATGTACATGAAGATTTGTGGCTTTTGGACATTTGAACAAAACCTGGTCGTAAAAATTCTTGACAATCACAAATTTAGTGTCAACCAACTATCATACAGAACTAAAAGTCTTAGTAAGTATTCTTCAGAATCATTGTCTATGAAAGGATTTGACAATGAATTAACTGCTCGAAAATCACTACTCTATTTTAACCCAGTTCTGTCAAACATTATGTCTTTTTAATGCTGTTGGCGAATGGCAATCTGCATTAAAAATCAAGGCACAAGTGACTGCAGATGCTGGAATGAGTAGCCAAATGAGGAGAGCTGCTGGAGGAACCCAATAGGGTAAACGGACAGTCCACATTTCGGGACAAATGCTTTCATCTGGACTGAAAGCATAGAAATGGTCTAGCCAGTTTAAAGAGTTCAGGGGAGGAATGGGGAGTCACAGAAAACTGAAAGGAATGGGGAGGGGGAGATGTGACTTGTGGAAGGATCATGTTATCGCTGGTGTAAATATTAAAGAACGATATGCTGGACACCGAGACTGCTGGTGTGAAAGGTAGGAACTAACCCGTGTTCTGCCTGGAAGGAGGTGAAGTGAGAGGAGGTGTAGTCTGGTGAACCTTCTCTGTACTCCCTCTGTGGCGTGAAAGTCATCCATGCAGTGGAGGAAGGCCTCCTCTACATTAGTGAGACAAACAAGGGCTGGGCGATCACTTTGCCAAGCACCTGTGTTCTACCAACAATGGCCACCTGGAGCTCCCGGTTGCCAGCTATTTTAAATCTCCTTCCCGTACCACCATTGCTAAAGTGTCACCAAACGCAGACTAGTGGAACAACACCTCATAATACTCCTCGGTAGTCTACAACCCAATGGCATGATCATCGACATTTTCCATATTTCAGGTGACCGACACCCCTTCTGTCCCATCTCTTCTCTCCCCCACCACCCTGATCCTCTCACACATACCCTTGTTAACACATTATCAACCACCAGCTCCCATTATCCACTAGATTTCCCCCCACTGATCAACTATTCCCTCCCTCTGTGGGCCCATCTGACCCCGTTCCTCATGGTTTTATTCATCGCCATCATTTTCCTTTCAGACACCACAGCTCTTTGTTGTCTCCACCTATCACTCCCAGCTCCTGTTGCTGTCCCCAACCTTCCCTGTCCACCCGACTGTTAGCTGCTAATCAACCCCTCTGCTCTTGCAATCACCAATCACTTGTTAGCCCTTGCCCCCTTCTCCCTTGCACCTATTTATAGTCTTTCAGTCAAGATGCAGGGTCATGAGCTGAAACGGCGATTGCCTATTTCCCTCCGCAGATACTGCCTGACTTGCTGAGTTTCTCCAGGCGCTCTCCTTTTTTTTTAGCATGTAAAAAAATACTTGGACCTTCCATTCTCTCATGTATTGAGCCGGAGTCTTCATTCGCCACTGCTATTCAGCGAGAACGCAATCAGTCATCATCATCGGCGGTCACTCGAAACGAATATGACTGTCCTCTCCTCGTCTACTTGCTGGTCTGCAGATGCCTGTAGAGGCCGATCCGCGATCCACACACCTTGGTTCAACGTGGGCAGTGGAGACTGGCGGTGGTCGGTGGTCGTCGAGCCCCCTTCTCTCTCTCCCTACGGTGCAGTTGCTTTGTCTCTGCGACACGGCGCTGTTCCATTTTGTGACGTGCAGCTCCTTCCTGACGAGCGCCTGTCCAGTGCAATGTGCTCCCAGTTGCTCGATGTGATGCGGAATTTCTTCAGACTGTTCTTGATGTTGTCCTTGAAGCGTTTCTGTGGCCCGCCGGGGGCTCGCTGACCTTCCTTCAATTGAGAGTACAGGATTTGTTTAGGGAGACGTGTGTTGGACAAGCGGATGACGTGGCCAGTCCATCGAAATTGGTGCTGCATTATTGTGGCGGTGATGCTGGTCATGTTGGCTTCCTCGAAAACGCTGATGTTGGTGCGTTTTTCCTCCCAGCTGATGCTCACTGATGTATGCTGATGTATGCTGATGTATGCTGATGTATACTGATGTATGCTGATATATTTAGCCGGTCTTCATTCATCACTGCTATAGCGAAAAGCCAATCAGTGCAGCTTACAAGAAAAAGGCCAAGCCATCAAATTGCAACACGCGAGATTACATTTTTAAAAAAGAAATGACCTGTTTTAAACCACAGCTACGTGATTTTTGTATATTAATAAAATAATGTTACCCAGACATGAAAATCCAAAATCAATGTAATGTCCAATAGATAATTTAATAACTTGATTTTTTGTTTGCACTTGCCATATTCTTTAGATTGGTATTTCAGCCGAGGATATTGCGGAAACATAGCCACAGTTTCATGAAGTTTTCTAGCTTCAGGCATCTGACAAAGATGCACTTGGCAAACTGATCTGAGAAATGAAAGGTCATGAGACCCCCAGGGAAAGAAACAAGTTGGAGCCGAGATTGGCCGAGTGGAGGGAAGATTGGATAATACTTGAGAGTTGTTTAGCTGACAGTGAAGCTCTTAGCTTTGGTACGCTGAAGGGCTCACTTGTTTTGTATGATGTTCATCGATGTTGTGTTAGATACAAACATAGGGGCCGCATTTATGAATTGTGTAGTGTGCAAAAGTTTGTGTTGTGCTTGACAGCGCGGAAGAAAGTTGTGGGTAGCAGAAATATTTTTTTATTGAATCGGTCAACCAGACCAAACAGTGACAAATAGGATTCAATCTGGAGAAATACTGTAATGTATTTGAAGAGACAATTAGTCAAGGGAATAAATAGTTAATGATGGGATACTAAAAACGTAGGGAGATCTTTGAAGGTATCAGCATTGATAGATGGTTAATAAGTAGACAAAAAGATAGTGTTCTTTTTTGGCTAATATAGAATGTAACTGGCTAAAGGTTATTATTCTTGTACAGTATGAAACAGGACAAAGTTGGAGGAGTGCATAGAGTCAGCACATTACTGGAGAAGGTAGCAAATTGGAGAACAATCTGGCGGTGTTTTAAGAGACTTTTTCCACAGATGGGGAAGTTTAGTTATGAGGAAAGAATTAATGAGTTGTGATTATTTTATTTCAGGCGTAGGACACTACTGACATGTAATCGGGTGCATAAAAATCTCCGAGGTGATTAATAGGAAGGATGAATAGTTGGTGATGTTGGTGGAGGAGGAAGTAGTATTACAGAAAATCTTTCTCCTCGGGAAGAGGTGGGTGTGGGACCCACTGTCTGAAGTACGTAGAGACAGGCTCCTCATCTTGTAATGAACCCATACATGAGCACTTGATCTACTGCAGTCCACAACACCTTTATATTGGGAAGAGTTTCACCAGCACTAACTAATGCTAAAAATCTGAAATGAAAATATACTTAAAATACTCAGCAAGTCAGGGAGCATCCATGGAGAAAATAAAAATGTTAATTTTTCTGGTGAATTACCTTTCATAAGATCTTTCTGATGAACCTGTTGGGAAATTACTCCAGTTCAGCCCTAGATTATGGCAATTCCTAATTAAAGATATCAGAACATAAGAAGCAGAGCAGCGGGAACACAGAAATATGACTGAACCAGTTTTGGCCTCACACTAGTTTCCGTGCTTTCATCATTTCCATTGACTCCATTGTATTTTAATTGTCTAACAATCTTCATCTTGAATCTATTAAATAACAGGTCACGGGGAGAACGTACAAACTCCGTACAGACAGCACCCGTGGTCGGGATCGAACCAGGGTCTCCAGTGCTGCATTCGTTGTAAGGTAGTAACTCTACCGCTGCGCCACTGTGACTGACCCTTTGTCCCCTACTGTGGAAACATCCTCTCAGCATCCCCTGTCAATCCCCCTCAGAATCCAATATGTCTGAAGAAGGGTCTCGACCCGAAACATCACACATTCTTCTCTCCAGAGATGCTGTCTGTCCCGCATCTGTAGTTACTTCCTACAACTAAAATGTTTTAATCTGTTCACTGTTTTATATTTCACTATTAGCCATGACCCAAGCATACTCGGGGTGGCACTGAACAGGTTAATTAGATCACCTCTCTTCTCTACTCCAATTAATACCTTCTATACACTTCCTCAAGTAAATCATTCCTCAAATATAGAAATCAAAACTGTTAGAGTATCTCTAGGTGCAATGTGACCAGCCACTAGTAAATACCAAATTGCTGGAGGAACTCAGCAGAGGGATCTGCGGAGGGAATGGACAGGCAGCGGTTCAGGTCGGGACCCTTCTTCAGAATCAGACCTGTCCGAAAACATAGTCTACCCCTTTGCCTCACAGATGCTGCCTGACCCGCTGAGTACCTCCAACAGTTTGTTTCTATTTTGCTCAAGATCTCAGCATTTGCAGTTTCCTGTGTCTCCAGCAATGGTGAATTTGCATCAAAACACCTTGCTGTAATATCCCTTACAGAATTGGCCTTCCTAATTACTTCCTCAACCTGCAACATTTTATAGTCTCACTCCATTTAAATAATAATTTACTTTTTCGTTCATCCTTCCAAAGTGAAAGCTTACATTTTCCCCATTATACTTCATCTGTCTGTTTCTTGCAAACAACGCACTTAATCTGTGCAAGTGCCATTTACTTTGGAATTTCCACGTGAAGGAATTCATTTTTTTTACTCCTGTGTGCAGCTTTGTCACTGACTTCCTGACATGATATTTGGTCTCACCTTGCAAATTTTCATGTAATTCCATATTGAATCTTCTCAATTAGGTTTCCACTCGTACCACAGGGCGATGTCATCATCTCCAACCAATCTCCCCTCATAGGACCACCCTGTCAAGGCAGAAATCAAAACTCAGGAAAGAAATATTAGCTTTGGAATGCAGACACGTTTTCACTAAAGAATAGGGACATCAGTATTTATCTTAACATTGAATAATAGAAAACAGTTGTTAAGTTGCCTCATGGCAGCTGAATACAACAGCTGAATTTACTCAGCAGTTGAAAGAAATACAAGAGTGTTCTATTGTCATATTTTGACGGATAGAGACGAGAGTCGATCGTTTAAATTGTTTTATTCGTAAAACGTTTAAACTAACGATGGGTCTCACTCAACCAACAAAATGGATCCAGCCACAACGGTGGTCTAGAGCGACTGCAGGGGCCTTGCCCAGAAAACGCAACCGCTCCCAGTGTCACATGCCCAAGGCACCCGGCCGCAGGGTTCGACTACCTGCGACACCAATATGTCCCAGATAGAACAATGACATTCTTACTTGCTGCAGCACAACAGGATATGTAAACATAGTACATAACGGGAGAAAAACTTTCAATGTGTATATATAAACATACACGCATACACAATAAACAAACAATTATAGTTCAATAATAATAATAATCGTCTATTGTAGTTCGGAGCTTATTTGTTGTCATGTTTAATAGCCTGATGCCTGAAGGGAAGAAGCTGTTCCTGAACCTAGACGTTACAGTTTTCAGGCTCCTGTACCCTTTTCCCCGATGGCAATGGTGAAGTGAGTGTGTGGCCAGGATGGTGTGGGTCTCTGATGATGTTGGCTGCCCTTTTGAGGCAGTGACTTTGATAAATCGCTTCAATGGCGGGTGGTCAGAGCCGGTGATGGACTGGGCAGTGGTCACAACTTTTTGCTGTCTTTTCCGCTCCTGGACATTCAAGTTGCCGAACCAGGCCATGGACCTGTAGAGGTTCAAGAGAACCCTCTTTAACGTACCAAATCTCCATAATCTTCTCAGGAAGTAGAGGCGCTGATGTGTTTTCTTTATAATTGCATCGATGTGCTGAGTCCAGGAAAGATCATCGGAAATATGCACGCCAAGGAATTTGATGTTTTTGACTCTCCACCATCATCCCATTGATATACAGTAAACAGGATTGTGGATCCTCATCCTTCCTCTCCGGGGTGGAAGATTGCAACCTTCACGTGGTCCGCCCTGTTTCGACTAATGCAATCAACTCGACATGCACAAAGAGAAGATCAAATAGAACAAAGTTGTCCAACAACTTTAGGCTGTGCACGCCACACGACAGAAGAAGAAGATCCTTCCTCTTCCAAGTCCACAATCAGTTCCTTGTTTTTTTTTTTACTGACGTTGAGAGCCAAGTTGTTGTGCTGGCACCATTTGGTCAATCGGTCGATCTCACTTCTATACTCTGACTCATCACCATCTGTAATTCGCCCAACAACAGCGGTGTCATCGGAGAACTCGATGACGGAGTTCGTGCTTTGAACGCCGAGCTGTAGTCTATAAACAACAGCCTGACGTAAGTGTTTTTATTGCCCAAGTGGTCCAATGCAGAGTGGAGCGCCAGTGAGAGCACATCCTCCTTTGACCGGTTGTGGCGGTAGGCGAACTGTAGTGGGTCGACGTTCCTGTCAAGGTAGGAGTTGATATGCACCATCACCAACCTCTCAAAGCACCTCATCACCTCAGATGTTAGTGCCACTGGTCGATAGTTGTTGAGGCACGTCACCTTATGAGGCCTGTCCCACTTAGGCAAATTTTTCGCCGACTGCCGGCGACTGTCACAGTCATAGCAGGTTGCCAAACAAACAGCGACTGGACCTAGGGCAATGTCTGCGATAATGTCTGAAACAACCTACCACCTAGTCAGCGTCAAGCTATGGCAAGCTACCGACAACCGGCGACCTATTAGGACGTCCACCTACGACCACACCTGCGCAAACCTAAGTCCATCCGCGACAAGCTACAAGATGTGACCCTGTCGGCGACAACTGAAGGCAATTCAGTCGCTGGTACCCGTCGTCGGATGACGGAGGTTGACGTAGATCGTCACCAATGGAATTCACCAAAGTCAGCACCTGGCGACAACCTATGTCATCCTGGCGACAACCTACGTCATCCTGGCGACAACCTACGTCATCCTGGCGACAACCTATGTCATCCTGGCGACAACCTACGTCAGGCTACAATCGTTGGCGTCAACATTTCAAAATCCAGTGGCCACCAGAAAATGTACGACTCTTCGGGCAACTGAGGAGAAAATACGGGCGACACGGCAACCATGTGGCTACTAGCCTTGTCGTCTGTAGTCGCCTAAAACATTGCTTAAGTGGGACAAGGGCATTATTCTTCTTAGGCACTGGTATTATTGATGCCCTCTTAAAGCAGTTGGAAAACTCGGACCTCGGAAGTGAGAGGTTGAAAATGTCCGCAAAACCTCCAGCCAGTTGGTCTGCACAGGTTTTGGGAACTCGACCGGGTATACCATCAGGTCCAGGCACTTTCCCAGGGTTCACCCCCCTGAAGGATCTTTTGACGTCGGCCTCTGTGACTGTGACTGTAATATCGTCAGGAAAACAATGAGCCCGAATTTGCAAAGGAATATGTGTAAATGCAGAATACAAAATAATACATGCCATGTGGGGGAAAGGCCGTCTTCATGCAAGGATGGAACCCATTCCACCTCTTCAATAGTAAAATACTTTTGCACTCACATTTCAGAACAGAAAACTACAAAATATCTACTATACAAACCTATCCAAATTATGCTTTCCAAATTAAGAACGGAAATTAAAAATACATCCAAAATACATTCAAGCTGTTTAAAAATTAAAAAAATAATTACAATGGATATTAAAGTGGTAATTGCTAATATTAACTCTATTGTTTCTAATCACATAGCATGCTTTAGATTTGATTTTAGAATTAACGTTGATGCATTTAGGCATTCAAAATTAATAGTAAAAACAATTAGGATTTGTACAGCATGGCTGAGGTGGTGTAAATCAAACTGTGTGGTGAAGTAAAGGTGGAATTGATGAAGGGTTGTAAAGGATGAGAGAGGAAATTCCACAGTGCAGGATCCAACTGGTTAACAGTGTGGTCCTCAGGACATTCCTTGAGATTAAACATGTCAATCTTCCATTCTGGTTTTGTTCATTCTCGGGTGGCCAATGAGACCATTGTGGGAACTGCAGACTCTTATGTGGGTGGAGCAGTTTGTGGCTGTCGGGATGGCTGGTGGGCACAAACAAGGCCAGCCATTCCTTACACAGGGCTTCTATGAGCTCCCAATGCATGGACCATGAGGTTTTCGATAACATCCAAGGACATTGTGGGGATGTTACACTGATATGAACAGAAGATGCTGAGTAACTCAGTGGGACAGGCAGCATCTCTGGATGGAAGGAATGGGTGATGTTTTGGGTCGAGACCCTTCTTCAGACTCAGATTCTGAAAGACTGAGAGTCTGAAGAAAAGTCTTGACCCGAAACGCCGTCCATTCTTTCTATTCTGAGATGGTGCCTGTCCTTGCTGAGTTACTCTAGCATTTTGTGTCGATCTTCGGTGTAAAATCAGCATCTGCAGTTCCTTCCTTTACATTTATATGAGCGGGTTTTTGAGTGCATTCTTTTGTCTGCTTGCAAATCCCTTCCTATGGCACAGAACAGAAAGTCCAACTTTCAAGGAACTCGGCAAGCCAAGCAATATCTGTGAAAGCAAGGGGATGGTTGACATCTCGGCTTGAGGCCCTTCTGTAGGGTCTTGATCCAAAACCATGACTTTACTTCCACAAATTCTCCTGACCTGCTAAGTACCTCCAACAGCTCATTGAGTTGAGATAGAGGCTCGTGGGTGATAAGTGAAAAAGAGAAAACAAAGGAAGTTGGAGCAAGGTTGATTGGGAGGACAGATTTGGAGAAGGTAGAGATAGGTAGAGACTTTAAGAGGGCTAAAAGCTGTTATTGAAACCAGCTAAGCGAGGGATGATGGGAAGATGGAAACAGATGGGCGGGTCTATAAGCAAGGTAGGGATAAGAAGTCCCCTTGGATAGATGTTGGGTGGAGGCGGAGAGGTTGACATGAAAATGGGAAAGGGAGTTGAAATGCCATGTTTTAGATGCTCAAGATGGCCATTGTGGAGCAAGAGCAGGTTTTCTGCAAAATAGTTCCCCAGCCACGCCTGGTCTCATTGATGTAAGGAACTCACGGGTGAGAGCACTAAATGCAGTAGACCAGATGGAGGAGGGCAGATTCTCTGGAGAACAAGAATAGGTGATATTTTGTTTTAAGAAGGATCTGCAGATGCTGGAAAATCGAAAATTTCCTTTGCACCATAGATGCTGCTGCACCGCTGAGTTTTTCTCCAGCACCTTTGTCTACCTTAGGTGATATTTTGGTTTAGTTCCACTCTTCGGACTCTGAAGAAGGCTCTGAGTCTCAACCTTAAACTGGTTGAACAATAACTTGAAGCTTGGTCCCTTGACATTACACATTGAAGGATCCTCCGCATACTGCCTTTGATTACTACGGTTTACGTAACGTTGGTTGGCAGTGGAGTTGCTGTAGTTTGAGTAACTTCTCATTAGTTTGGAATGAAATGGCCAAGAATAGTCTACAGTCATAAGGCAGTACCCAATGTTTTAGACCAGAAACAAAAATCAATACCCTATGATGTCAGGAGGTAAGAGTCTACATTACAGATGTCAGCGTAGCCACTTCTCACATGCTTGTCCCTTGTAATAGCAGCGCATTTGGAAATAGTAATGGGATCGGTCAAAAGTCAGCATGGATTTATGACGGAGAAATCATGCTTGACTGATCTTCTGGAATCTATTTGAGAATGTAACAAGGAGAATGAATAAGGGAGAGCTAGTGGATGTGGTGTATCTGGACTTTCAAAAACCCTTTCACAAGGTCCCACACAAGAGATTAGTGTGCAAAATTAGAGAACATGGTATTGGGGGTAGGGTATTGACATGGATAGAGAACTGGTTGGCAGACAGGAAGCAAAGAGTAGGAATTAACGGGTAATTTTCAGAATGGCAGGCAGTGACTAGTGCATGGCTTGGTGCTGGGACCCCAGTTATTTACAATATATATTAACGATTTAGATGAGTGTATTAAATGTAACATTTCCAAGTTTGCAGATGACACAAAGCTGGATGGCATTGTGAGCTGCCAGGAGATGCTATGAGGCTGCAGGTTGACTTGGATGGGTTAGGTGAGTGGGCAGATTCATAGCGAAAGGATTTGAAGATAGGAGCAGGGAGGTTCTGCTGCAGTTGTACAGGGCCTTGGTGAGACCACACCTAGAGTATTGTGGACAGTTTTGGTCTCCTAATCTGAGGAAAGACATTCTTGCCACAGAGGGAGTACCGAGAAGGCTCACCAGACTGATTCATGGGATGTCAGGACTTTCATATGAAGAAAGACTGGATAGACTCGGCTTGTACTCGCTAGAATTTAGAAGATTGAGGGGGGATCTTATAGAAACTTACAAAATTCTTAAGGGGTTGGACAGGCTAGATGCAGGAAGATTGTTCCCGATGTTGGGGAAGTTCAGAACAAGGGGTCACAGTTTAAGGATAAGGGGGAAATCTTTTAGGACCGAGATGAGAAAAACATTTTTCACACAGAGAGTGGTGAATATCTGGAATTCTCTGCCACAGAAGGTAGTTGAGGCCAGTTCATTGGCTATATTTAAGAGGGACTTGGATGTGGCCCTTATGGCTAAAGGGATCAGGGGGTATGGAGAGAAGGCAGGTGCAGGATACTGAGTTGGATGATCAGCCATGGTCATATTGAATGGCGGTGCAGGCTCGAAGGGCCGAATGGCCTACTCCTGCACCTATTTTCTATGTTTCTATGTTTCTATGTCTGCACATGTATGCAAAAGTCTTGTTTGGAGACAGATGTCAGCAGGACAGGCAGCATCTCTGGATAGAAGGAATGGATGATGTTTCGGGTCGAGACCCTTCCTCAGTTTGAAGGTGGGTCTCGACCTGAAACATCACCCATTCCTTCTATCCAGAGATGCAGCCTGTCCCTCTGTTACTCCAGCATTTTGTTTCTACTAAATATATGTTTGTCGGTAGGGTCCTGATGCAGAGTTCCAATGTAAGGTATTGACAATTCCTGAGACTGCTTGATTTACTGAGTTTCTCCAGCTGATTGTGTTTTTGGCTGGTAGGTTAATTGCCTGCAATAAATCACCATCTATGTAGTAGGAGAATTTGGGGGAGCTGATGGGAATATGAGAGAGAATAGTTAACACAGAAATAAATGGGAGAGTGAGAATGAGAATCTCAGAGCTGACATTGACTTGAGGCTGAATGGCTTCCATCTATTTCAGAAGTGAAAATGAGAACACATTTTAGAAGAACTTTATACTGAGCATCCTGGTATGGTGAGATGAAGGCAGTTTGTGCATATTAGTCTATCTATCTATATTACTAAAAGTCTGATCTTGACTTCTTTTGGCCCACTGTGCTGTGATTTCCGAGAGAACGCCGCCACCTACGGCCATCATTTTGGCCAGCTCGTTCAGAGCACTCCTCCGCCTTCCTGGACCAGAGGATTTTTCCCATCGATGAAAAATCAGAGAGATATTGTTTTAAAAAAAATTGCCATTCTCTCTGCTGCCCCTGCTGGAGGGAGGGGGAGGGACTATAAAACTAGGAAGTGGAAGTACAAATGGAGGAAGCCAGAGGGTCACGTCTCTCTGAGCTCTGAATAGCACTGAACACATGTTTACTCAACTGTGAGTGCCTTTAATGTGGTTCTATAACTGCTTGCAAAAAGTGTCTCTATTGGTTCTAAAATGCTTGCAAAAAGTGTCTATTGGTTCTAAAATGCTTGCAAAAAGTGTCTCTATTGGTTCTAAAATGCTTGCAAAAGTGTCTATTGGTTCTAAAATGGTTGCAAAAAGTGTCTCTATTGGTTCTAAAATGGTTGCAGAAAGATTGTCTCTATTGGTTCTAGAATGCTTGCAGAAAGAGTGTCTCTATTGGTTCTAAAATGCTTGCAGAAAGAGTGTCTCTATTGGTTCTAAAATGCTTGCAGAAAGAGTGTCTCTATTGATTCTAAAATGCTTGCAGAAAGAGTGTCTATTGGTTCTAAAATGCTTGCAAAAAGTGTCTCTATTGGTTCTAAAATGCTTGCAAAAAGTGTCTCTATTGGTTTTAAAATGCTGCCTGGCCAGAGTGACTGAGCTGCCTGGCCAGAGTGACTGAGCTGCCAGCCCAAGAATCCATTCGGCCCACAGTGTCCATACTAGCCCACTGGAAACCAGTCCCTTTGACCCTCAACACACATACTAGCACTCCAGAAAGCCCCCCCCCCCCCCCCCCCCAAACTTGCCAGCAATATTGGAATTGGTGGAGAGGTTGAATATTGCATTGGGGGACCAGCCCCGCCGTGTGAAGCTGGGACCCAACGGGTCCCACTTAGTCTAGTATTAACTAAAGATCCGAAGGGGCTATTCAATAAATGTCAAGATCACAAGAGTCAAACCAGTGGAGACTCTTGTACTCAAAATAGTCAATCACACCGTTTCAATGAGTACACTTTGATTCCAGTGAGAAAGAAGATGACTACCTTTTTAGTATTCACAGTAATTTATAATGAATGGAAATGAAATCTGAGCAAAAAATAAACAGCTGGAGGAACTCAGCAGGCCTGGCAGCATCTGTGGAACTTCAGCCTCCATAGAAAGGAAACCTGTTGTGTCAACGTACTATTGTAACAGATGTACAATTAAAGAAAATAGATTAATTTTCTCACTAAGAGAACAATTCTTGGGTAATAGTCTTCAGGTTAATTAATTTCTATTTGTGTACTTTATTAAACAAAACAGTATTAAGCTCAAATTAAATTCCACCATAACATCCAGTATCAAATGGTGCAGCTGGAAGATCAATGAGTAATGTTAAACCTTCTTCATCTTCTTGCGTATGGCGTGCTCAGCCTAAAGTTGTAGGTCAACTTGTTCTATTTGATCTAATTGTTGTGCACATCAGGTTGATTGCATTAGTCGAAACAGGGTGGACCACGTGAAGGTTGCAATCTCCCACCCCAGTAATGTTAAAGAAGCACTGACAGGGGAGCTCAAGTTTAACAATGAGACATCAATTACTATGATCTTCGCTCAGCAACATAAAATACCCCATTCAACAACAGGTTGCTTAGTTACTTATGCATTGAAGACTTTGATCACGATTGAGCTGAATACAGCCTAATCTTTAGGGGAGAGTGAAAGAGAGGAAATTGAGATAGAAAGGAAATTATGACTCAAGCCTTGAGGAGAAACAATTCAAACATGTCAGAGCTCATGTTTTAACACCACAGGAAATCTGAATTATTTGAAAATATTAGTTTGGAGTGATAGCTGAAGTGTGTGGTCCAAAGAGATAACCTTATGGAAAAAAAAAATCTAACTGTTCATATCAATTACAATATTTGCAAGGAATAATGAAGGAGTATCAAAGAATTATGTGATTATAAATGTATTGCAAAATCCAGTGGGGCTAAGAAAGAAACAATATCAAATTCTATTGAATTAAATCAAGAAATGCCACCTTCATTGATGCAATGCCACACCGATGATACATTCCTTTCAGACGATCCAAGAAACTTGAAAAAGAGAAAGTATCTGTTTTATCTGCTCTCCATGTTTCTGCATTGATTATGCTCATAGTCATTATATGACACCATCTTTCTGATTTCTTTCATCAGGAAAAATGACTTGGCTTGTCAAGCTTCACATTTCTAACAATATCTTTGTGAGCCTTATTTTGTACCCACTCAAGTGCTTCCATGTGATTTTTGTGATATGGCAACTAGAATTCTACACAATACTCCATCTCGACTCCAGCAAAGTGTAGACACAAGGATCTACAGATACTGGAATCTTGCATGGGAACATAAAATGCTGGACTACCTCAGCAGCTCATGCCACATGTCTGGAAGACATCAAAAAGATTTGAGTCTGAAGAAGGGTCCCGATCCTAAATGTCACCTACCCATGTCCTCTGGATATGCTGTGTTATTCCAGCACTTTTCATTCTAAACTCCAACCAAGGTTTGAGGTTCAGCCTCACTTTTTATGGTAATGTTTTCTTTCTCGAAATAAGTCCCAGTGCTTGGTTTGATTTTTATAGCCTTATTAACTTGTCTTCATGTCATTAATCTTAACAAGATTGAAGCAAATAAAAATCTATGTTTAATGCTGCTTCAAAAGTTCTTCCCCAGCTATTAATGAGGCTTTTAAGAAGTGAAATGTTGGATTCGGAAAGTCAAAATCTGCTTCATATAGTTTTAGGCCAAGGAGGAAGGGTAGCATGAATCTACCTAACGAACAAATACAATTGATGTACAGAGTGTATTTTCCTGTAGAACACAATGGTGATTGCAAACAATGTAACATTTGGTTAAAAGAGTGAATGTTCTGTTTTCCACTTGATGCATCTGACATGAAATGAAAATAAAAGATGGGGTGGGAGATTGCAACCTTCACGGGGTCCGCCCTGTTTCGACGAATGCAATCAACCCGGCGTGCACAATGAAATACGATCAAATAGAACAAGTTGTCCTACAACTTTAGGCTGTGCATGCCGCACGCAAGAAGAAGAAAAGAAAAGATATATGATGACAAGAGTTCATATTCTCCTTCCCCATAAATTATACCATCTGTAGACAGCTGTTGTGTACAGGAGCGTACCAGTGCATACAGCACTTATGGTCAAACCATTCACATATCGTTAATATCATTGGGAAATTCTGATATATTTCATCAGTGGGTATAAATATAAATTGTGTGAAATCAAATGGAAATGAGAACACCAATCCAGTATCGGACATGTACTGGCTTCATATCATTTAAGCCTCACTTGGATGTATGGCATTGATGTACATAGGGACCGAGCCCATAAGGGGCCTGTCCTACCAGCATCCGACTCCACGCGGTGAGCGCGATCAAACCGGCAGCGGGGGCCGCGCGGGGGTCGGGTGATCCGTGTACAGGGCCGTTCCCAACAGCATCCGACTCCACGCAGTGAGCGCGATCAAACCGGCAGTGGGGGCCGCGCGGGGGTCGGGTGATCCGTGTACAGGGCCGTTCCCAACAGCATGCGCCTGCATGCGAAGAGCGCGACCAAACCGGCAGCGGGGGCCGCGCGGAGGTGGGGTGAGTGGCGCAACGCGGTGCAAAGTGAGGCGAACGTGGAGCGAAGTCTTAAAGGTAAGTTCGCCAGGACAGAGAGGGACACACAGAGAGGGGCACAGAGGCACACACAGAGAGGGTCACGGAGGCACACACAGAGAGGGTCACGGAGGCACCTACAGAGAGGGTCACGGAGGCACACACAGAGAGGGTCACGGAGGCACGACGTCGAGGCGGTGTGTAATGTGTCAAGGCGACTGCGAGCCGACAAGCCGTTGCCGCGCGGAATTTTTGAACATGGTCAGTTTTTCGGAGCCCCGCGCGATGTCGGGACGAACTCCGCACAATTCCGCACGGCTCCGGCGATCGAAGTGGGACCGGCCCCGTGACGCCGGACGGCTCAAACGACCGCGTTAGGTCGCGCTCATCGCATGGAGTTGCATGCTGCTGGGACAGGCCCTTAACACCCTGAAAGTAGCAACACGCGTAGATAGACTGGTAAAGAAGGCATATGGTATGCTTGCCCTTATCGGTCGGGGCATTGAGTGTAAGAGTCAGTAAGTCATGATGCGGCTTTGCAAGACTTTGATTAGACCACAGACAGACACAAAAAGCTGGAGTAACTCAGCAGGCCAGGCAGCATCCCTGGAGAGAAGGAATGGGTGACCCTTCTTCTGAATCGACCCGACCCGAAACGTCACCCATTCCTTCTCTCCAGAGATGCTGCCTGTCCCGCTGAGTTACTCCAGCATTTTTTTGTCTATCTTCAGTTTAAACCAGCATCTGCAGTTCCTTCCTACACATTTGATTAGACTGCATTTGGAGCATTATGTGCAGTTCTGGTTGTCCCCATTATAGGAATGATGTGGAGGCTTTGGAAAGGGTGCAGAGGAGGTTTACCAGAATGCTGTTTGGAAAAGGGGGTATTAACTTCATGGAGGGGTTTGACAGCCTTGGATTGTTTTCTCAGGAATGTTGGAGGGTGTGTGGAGACCTGATAGAAATACATAACATTATGAGAGGCATAGATAGGATGGACAGTCATAACATTTTTTGCAGGATGCAAATATCAAATAGCAGGGAGCATAGCTTTAAGGTGAGAGGAGCAAAGTTTGAAGGAGATGTGTGAGAAAAATATTTTACACAGAGGGCAGAGTGTGTCTTGAATGTGCTGCTGGTGGTGGAGGCAGATACTATAGGTGCATTTAAGAGACTTTAGGATAGGCACATGGATGTGCAGGCATCGGAGGGATATAGGTTCTGTGCAGGCAGATAAGAGTTGGTCTTGACATCATGTATTTGACATGATATGATACATGAGAATTAAGGGACAGAAGTTTCGGGGTAGCGTGAGGGGGAACTTCTTTACTCAGAGGGTGGTGGCTGTGTGGAATCAGCTTCCAGCAGAAGTGGTGGAGGCAAGATCGATTTTAACATTTAAGAGTAAAGTGGATAGGTATATGGACGTGAAGGGAATGGAGGGGTATGGTCTGAGTGCAGGTAGATGGGACTAGGGGAAAACAAATGGTCGGCACGGACTGGAAGGGCCAAGAGGGCCTGTTTCCGTGCTGTAATTGTTATATGGTTATATGGTTATATGTACAGCACGTACATTGAGATCTCGACCCGAAACGTCACCCATTCCTTTTCTCCAGAGATGCTGCCTGACCCGCTGAGTTACTCTGTGGAAAAGACAGATAGACAGTCTACAGTCTGTTCCTGTTCTATGTTCTATTGGATGTTCTATTGGTTCTTCCATCTTGGAGAACACAACATGAGTATAAGAATCAATATATATTTTCTGTTGCTACTGTTGAATTGAACTCTTCCAACTTTTACATTGGTGAATTGGTCAGAATTGAAGGATGTTCGTTTAGGAAGGAGATGAGGAGAAATATATTTAGTTATATATTTAGATTTTGGTGAATCTGTGGAATTCTTTGCCACAGAAGGCTGTGGAGGCCAAGTCAATGGATCATTTTCATAGAGAGAGATAGATAGATTCTTGATTAGTATAGGTGTTAGAGGTTATAGGGTGAAGGCAGGAGAATGGGGTTTGGAGGGAGAGATAGATCAGCCATGATTGAATGGCAGAGTATACTTGATGGGTCGAATGGCCTAATTCTATCCCTATTCCTTATGACCTTAAGCCCAATGCTTTAGTGTGTAATTCTCTTGCCTCAGGCAGATACAAAGCCAATTGTATTGGATGTAAGGAACCTGATATATATCCTTGTCCTCATTGTTTGATGGCATTGTGCAGGGATGACCAGGCATAAAACTGACAGCACAGTGAAAATTCAGATGTTCATACATTATAATAACCATATAACCATATAACAATTACAGTACGGAAACAGGCCCTCTCGGCCCTTCCAGTCCGTGCCGACCATTTGTTTTCCCCTAGTCCCATCTACCTGCACTCAGACCATACCCCTACATTCCCTTCCCGTCCATATACCTATCCACTTTACTTTTAAATGTTAAAATCGATCCTGCGTCCACCACTTCTGCTGGAAGCTCATTCCACACAGCCACCACCCTCTGAGTAAAGAAGTTCCCCCTCACGTTACCCCTAAACGTCTGTCCCTTAATTCTCATGTCATGCCCTCGTGTTTGAATCTTCCCTACCCTCAATGGGAATGATCAGCCTTTCAAAATCTGCTTTCCAAACAAGGTACTAGGAAGGTAAGATTTAAAGATTTGTTTACAGGGATGCGGATCTGGATTTAATTGGATTATTTGAATTTAACGCAAAATTATAAAAGTGCAAGCTGTGATAACACCAAGGTGTAATCCCGAAACAATGAAGTGAAAAACAGGATGTGAAGGTTGAACAGATGTCAAAAATGCTGAATAAGGCCTTACGACCTTCTTGCCTTATAATAGATACAAATACAAAAAATAATTAGACAAAATTTGAGTTCATTTTACTCAGTTAAAATTTTGAGTCATTAACCTACAGTATAATACTAAAGATACTGGTTGGAACTGACACATCCAAAGGAAGATACCTAATTCTGAATTCTCAGCAGGTGAACAAATTCTGAGTCATTCACCATTATCTGACGCGGGTAATATTTTAACATAAATGAAGATCCAGTGGAATAGAGAGTAAACCCACAGATCAGGTGTCAGTCGAATACATTTATTTTAATTCAGGTATTGATTCATAATGATGGCGTGTTCACACACAATTCTGAAGCTTTTATTCAAAACATAACTCCCCTCGCCCATCAGGCAAGAGGTTCAGAACTTTGAAAACCCAAACCTCCAGATTCAGGGACAGTTTCTTTCCAGCTGTCCCTGAATCTGAAACTGGATGGACCTCTCAACAGGTAGAGTGTGGTCCTGAACTCCCATCTCCTCATTTGAGACCTTTGAACCATCTTAATTAGACTTTATAATACTTTATAGAAACATAGAAAATAGGTGCAGGAGGAGGCCATTCGGCCCTTCGAGCCAGCACCGCCATTCATTGTGATCATGGCTGATCGTCCACTATCAATAACCCGTGCCTGCCTTCTCCCCATATCCCTCGACTCCACTAGCCCCTAGAGCTCTATCCAACTCTCTCTTAAATCCATCCAGTGATTTGGCCTCCGCTGTCCTCTGTGGCAGGGAATTTCGTAAATTCACAACTCTCTGGGTAAAAAAGTTTTTTCTCAGCTCAGACTTAAATGACCTCCCCTTTATTCTGAGACTGTGGCCCCTGGTTCTGGTCTCACCCAACATTGTGAACATTTTTCATGCATCTAGCTTGTCCAGTTATAATTATATATGTTTCTACAAGATCCCCCCTCATCCTTCTAAACCAGTGAATCTTGCACTTAATGTTGTACCCTTTATCCTTTATCTGTGCACTGGGGATGACTTTATTTTTATCATGTATAGTTTTTTCTTTGACTTAAATAACACACAAACAAATGTTTTTCACTGTACTTCTGTAAACGTGATAATAATAAACTGGACTAAACTAACAATTTTCATCTGTCTGAAAAAGGCTCTTGACCCAAAATGTCATCTGTCCATTTCCCTCCTCAGATGCTGTCTGACCTGCTGAGTTCCTCTAGCATTTTGTTTTTCACTCATTCATTTTAACTAGCCTGAATGAATTAAAGAACGCTCAGAATTAAATCAAACGGAAATGTATATGACATCAACATTTGGAGAAAAATGAACTCACAAGTATTCTATTAAATGCTTAAAAAATATTAAACTTGAAATTTTAAGCTAACTAAAATGTATTTTATCTTTTCATTGTATGGAATGAACTATTTGTCCAGAGGCAATCACAACCATTCCAATCTTATTTATATGTTCTATCTTTACTCCATGGATTAGTTTATAAGGACAGATAATATATTGGATGCAAAGAGATTTCATTATCACTTCACCATATTTTTCAAAGTCCTACTGGCTTGTTTAAAACTGGAAACAATACACTTATCACAATTAACCTTGGGGTAACTCATTCCATATACGAAACCATACCCCCTGATGAGACTGTGGCCAACCCAGTATTTATTCTCTGGTCACTTATTGCCCTGTAAAATGGTTGCTTTACTTCTGTAGTGGCCATTTGGCTTGTTTCATGTGTCATTAATTATGGCATGTGTCTTTACATTTTAGACTGCCCGTTATATTGTGGGTGGGATTTAGGGTGTGTTTGCAGCTACTTTTCTTGTGCAGAACCTTAGTTTTTAGTCTAGTTTTGGACCAGCATGGGGAAGGTTCACCCTTTGACCAAGCGAAGTGTAACAGAGGCACGAGGAGTTTTCTAACGTTTAATGCAATAAGCTAGAGAACGATGAAGATTATAGTGTATGTCAGAAGAAGTTTGGATGTATATCTTATTGTTTTTCATCAACAATAAAGAATTTATTAATTAAAAGACTGTGTTATGAAGATTTATCTGTGAAGAAGCTCTGAAGGTCCCCGACGGAGAGCTCGCATGCATATAACGACATTCTCCTTAACCATACTTAGTGGCTAGAGGGAGTAATCTCTGTTAGAACCACATTACGGGACCATTGAAGATCATAAACCGATTGCAACTAACAAAGGCTCTACCTTGACCAAAACTGAAGAAATATCAGAACCTATGAGAAGTAGTTTTGCTATCACAACCAGACCTGTGGAAAAGACAGATAGAATGAAAGGAAATGTATCTACTAGCAAGCAAATAGTATTTTGTTTGTTATGTGATGATGTTGGACAGAGCATAAGATGGTGTCGAAGATTCAAGTTGAAAAAATATGAAGATAAGATGGATCTCTTGAAGGGAATCTGTTTTGGATGTTTTAAAAAAGGACATGTGGTGAGAGACTGTAAGAGTCCTATGATTTGATATAAATGCAGGCAATATCATCCCAAAGCACTTCATACTGAAGAAGAGCCACCAGAGCATTGGGAAGAGGAAGAACTGGAACAAATAGATGAAGAGCTACCAGTGTAAATAGAAGAGGATGAACCGGAGCAAACAAAACAGAAGGAGAAGCCAACTACTAGAGATGCTATCACCTCGCCTCAAGTAACTGTTCATATTGGGGCCGGGGTTGAAGCTTGTAATTTTTCTCACTTACCAGTTCAGGCGAGGAACAGCAAGGCGAATACAGTGTTGCAAACATATGCTTTTGTGAATCACGGAAGTTCGACTACCTTTTGCACAGAAAACCTGACGAGAAGACTGAACATCACAGAAGAGACTAAGATTCGATTACGTACCATGACTAAAGATAGAGAACAGGAGTCATTACATTACGAGTATGGAGATATCCAGTTTGGATGAAGATAATTTTATACCAATATCTGAAGTGTTTACACATGGAACCATGCCTGTTGGTCGTCAAAATATGCCAAGACATGAAGACTTGAAACAATGGCCTTACCTAATGGATGTCAAGATATCTGAAATAAATTCAAGTGTTGATCTACTGTCGGAACGAATGTTTTGAAGGCATTGGAACCTATACAGATTGTTAGGAGCCAAGGTGATGGACCGTATGCTACAAAAACCCGACTTGGATGGGTTATCTATGGCTCTTTGAAACGGAATAACGAAAACAGGAATCAGAAGAACTATCTTACCATTGCTATTCATCAAATATCTACTGATAAATTAGAAAAGCTGGTGATGAAGCCATACAATCATGACTTCAATGAAAGTACCAACAAGGAATCTGAAGAGATGTCGAATGAAGAGCTGAAGTTCATGGATATTATGAACTACTCAGTAAAGATTGACGGACACTATTGTCTGGACTTACCTTTCCAACAAGCAAGTGTTAATCTGCCGAATAATCGTCATATGGCAGAGCAACGTACCCAGAATTTGAAACTCAAGTTTGGCGAGAATATGCAATTTCATGAAGTAAGAATGTCTTTGAAGAATAATTTCTATGTGGATGATTGCTTAAAATCCATGTCTACTGAGCAGGAAGCAATTCACCCAGTAGAACATCTGACTTCCCTTTGCAATAAGGGAGGATTCACACTTTCCAAGTGGATCTGCGGCAATTGTGAAAGTATTCCACTAGATGATAGAGCCAAAGAAACCAGAGAGTTGGATTTGGACACAGCCAATCTGCCAATGGAAAGAGCATTTGGAGTTACTAATGTTGCACAATTGAAATATGTTAACACATCTTCTATACAGAAGAAAATCCTGCAGAAGAAGTTTGCTGGGAACTGACAGCGAGCCATTTCTTAGGCGATAAGAGATGGATCAATGAACCAGAGTCTCTCTGTAAGCCTGACCGAGATTGGCCAAAGCTGAGCTGGGATTTGAAATCTCTGGTAATGATTCGGAAATTAAATCAAACCTAATGGTGAACTTTATTGGTAAAAATCCGGTTATTACATAGAAACTAGGTGCAGGAGGAGGCCATTCGGCCCTTTGAGCCAGCACCGCCATTCATTGTGATCTTGGCTGACCATCCCCTATCAATAAGCCATGCCTGCCTTCTCCGCAAAGGATTTCAAAGGATTTTCACACTTCAACATTGTTGTTACAACACATCCATGAGTTGATCGGACATGGAGGAAGACGTTTCATGTTATCAAAGCTTTGGACTGTTATGTTTTGGACTATATACTGGGTATCATGCCTGATTTTAAGTGTTTGATGCGCACAGTACAACTTTAAACTAAGACCAGTGTTTTAATAATATTAATAATCAATTTATGCTTGCAACTAGAAGGCGAAAGTGAAGAAGGAAGAGTCGATGAAGAATTCTGAATGCGGTATATAGTGCATGCTGTTTTTTCCTCGTTAGTATAGTGGTTAGTATCCCCGCCTGTCACGTGGGAGACCAGGGGTTTAATTGCCCGACGAGGAGCCACGGGGTTCAAATTCCCTGACTTTTTGCTTTTGATATATGTTAAGCCTTCATGGCTAATTTTTTTAATTAATAATTAATTAATAATTGCCTTGTTATTTACTCGGAACAATTAGGGGCCGGTATGTAGTGGCCATTTGGCTTGTTTTGTGTGTCTTTAAACTTTATACTGCCCATTATATTGTGTGTGGGATTTATGATGCATTTTAGGGTGTGTTTGGAGCTACTGTTCTTGTTTAGTTTTTAGTCTAGTTTTGGACCAGCATGGGGAAGGTTTACCCTTTGTCATGCAAAGTGTAATGGAGACACGAGGAGTTTTCTAACGTTTAATGCAATAAGCTGGGGTTTGATGAAGATTATAGTGTATGTCAGAAGAAGTTTGGATGAGTACCTTGTTGTTTTTCATCAACAATAAAGAATTTATTAATCAAAAGACTGTGTTATGAAGATTTATCTGTGAAGAAGCTCTGAAGGTCCCTGACGGAGAGCTCGCATGCATATAACGACATTCTCCTTAACCATACTTAGTGGCTAGAGGGAGTAATCTCTGTCAGAACCACACTACGGGACTATTGAAGATCATAAACCGATTGCAACTAACAAAGGTTCTACCTTTACCCAAACTGAAGAAATCTCAGAACCTATGAGAAGTAGTTTTGCTATCACAACCAGACCTGTGGAAAAGACAGATAGAATAAAAGGAAATGTATCTACTAGCAAGCAAATAGTATTTTGTTTGTTATATGATGAAGTTGGTCACACCATAAGATTGTGTCGAAGATTCAAGATAAAAAAATATGAAGATAAGATGGATCTCTTGAAGGGAATCTGTTTTGGATGTTTTAAAAAAGGACATATGACGAGAGACTGTAAGAATTCTGTGATTTGATATAAATGCAGGCAATATCATCCTGAAGCACTTCATACTGAAGAAAAGCTACCAGAGCATTGGGACGAGGAAGAACTGAGAGCTCACATGCGTATAACGACATTCACCTTAACCATATAGTCCCTCTTGAGTCTTTTTCTGTGAATGAAAGAAGGCTGTATTAGGATATGGCCATTCATGTTTGTCTGAATCAATTGGATGAGACCAAAAGAACAGCTGGAAAATGAGGGGAAAAATTTGTTTCAATTTGCGACGTCATACATCATGGAAGGAAGCAGATGGTGATGGTGGCAGGTTGTTTCACGGACTGGATGCTTGTGACTAGTGGTGTGCACCAGGGATCAGTACTGGGCCCATTGCTGTTTGCGGTTAAATCAACCATTGGGATGACAATATAGAAGGCATGATTAATAAGTTTGCAGATGACAATAAAGTGGGTAGTGTTGTATTCAGCGAAGATGGATTGGATGAAGTTTTTAATGTGACCACACTTAAAATTAAGTGGTTTTGCAATGAAAGACTATGGACACTTGCAGCTGTAGATTAGTTATTTCCTACTAGCCAATTGTAGTGCTTGTCAGTAGTGGCTCCGCCTAATTTGCGTTTTATATTTACAAGAGCTTGTCTGCACCATTCAGTATGAGTAGCTGCTAGGAACTGTAATGTCCTGCAGATTGATGCTGTAAGTAGACTTAATAAACATGTGTTGTATCTTGAAATGTGTTTGACTCCACTCATTACATGGTGTCAGAGAGTGAGTCTTACCTACTCCATTCACGTTTATCGGGTTTTGTTTTTTTAATTAGTCTATGTGCCAGTTATATCAAGGCAAATTCATCTCACCGTCCTAGTCCTCTGATCTTTGACTCTGACTCAGGTCACGCAGGTTTAATGACAACACAGAACGGATGTTGGACCGCAAAGTGTTTTCCGATATTGTAGATCGGTATGGAACACCAGATATCGACCTTTTTGCATCCAGACCCTGGGGCAGTAGTGATGGACGCTTTCTCGCTACACTGGGGGGATTTGTTTTTCTGTGCATTTCCCCCCTTCTGCCTCATCAGTCGGGTCTTGCAAAAAATTCAACAAGACTCCGCATCGGGTATTCTGGTTGTGCCAGACTGGCCTACTCAACCATGGTTCCCTGTGGTACTGGACATGGTTTCAGAACCATGCATTCCAATAACTAAACGTCCGAGTTTATTGGTTACATCCTGTGACAGGGGAGAGTCACCCATGCCATGACCGGATAAACCTATTGGTTTGCAGGGTTTGAAAAGGTCACTTCTGGATTTTGGACTCTCGGACCGAACAATCAAATCATCACAGCATCGTGCAGGGAGTCCACCAGGAGACAGTACCTCACTTACGTGAAGAAATGGGAGGTGTTCTGCACCAAAACGAACACCACCTATGACACAGCCACCATCACGGAAGTGCTGGAGTTCCTGGCAAGCCTTCATTTCCATATAACCATATAACCATATAACAATTACAGCACGGAAACAGGCCCTCTCGGCCCTTCCAGTCCGTGCCGACCATTTGTTTTCCCCTAGTCCCATCTACCTGCACTCAGACCATACTCCTCCATTCCCTTCACGTCCATATACCTATCCACTTTACTTTTAAATGTTAAAATCGATCCTGCCTCCACCACTTCTGCTGGAAGCTCATTCCACACAGCCACCACCCTCTGAGTAAAGAAGTTCCCCCTCACGTTACCCCTAAACTTCTGTCCCTTTCGATGAAGGTTTGAGCTACAGTGCCATCAACTGTGCATTAAGTGCCCTATCCAAGGTTACGATCACAGTGGGGTCTCACCCTTTGGTGTCAAAACTAATGAGGAGAATATTTAATTCAAATCCCCCAGGCCTAGATATTCCCAGACCTGGGATATCGGCATTGCACTAACCATGCTCCAAGGGTGGGCACCAATAACATCCCTTTCATTGGACAAATTGACCTACAAAATGGTAATGCTGATGGCACTCGTGACGACGCAACAGGTCCAGTCCCTACACAAGCTAAGTATGGACACCATGGTTATAACCAACAAAAAGATAACTTTCTTTATACAGGGGTTACGCAAATAAGACAGGCCTGGATCATCTGGCCTAAAGTTGGATTTCCTGGCTTACCCTGTAGACAACTGTTTATGCATAGTGACCCACCTTTTACGCTACATGGAGGTCACCAAGTGTCTCAGGGGCACGGAGAGGGCTTTGCTTATATCACAAACGTCCTCATCACAGAGTCACCGTGCAAACCATTTCAAGATGGTTAAGGGTGGTATTGGGTGCAGCGGGGGTGGACACTAACGTGTTTAAATCTCACTCCACCAGGGCTGCATCCACATCGGTGGCAAGCATGATGGAAGTTCCAATCGACCACATCCTTGCAACGGCGGGTTGGACAAATGAGAAAACCTTTCAGCAGTTTTATAATAAACCCGTGGCCGCACCTGAGAACGTTTGCCGACAGAATATTAAGTTCTGTATTATAATTTCCCCAATGTAGGGGTATTATTATTTGGTTTTGTTAAATAAATACCCTTTTGTTTTTCAGCACAGTTTCATGTCTGAAATACGTTAACATACTTCCTACATTTTTCATTATGGCAGGGTGTGAGCATGGACTCGTTCCAGGGCATGAAATCACAGAGCTTTGAAATCTTCATATAGTCAGTCATGTGACTCCGAAGTAAAATAGTAAGATTAAATGAGAACTTACCAGTTTGAAGTTTGATCTTTATTTTATGAGGAGTTAAAATGAGAGATTACATGCCCTCCGCTCCCAAGCCCTCTACCCTCTTATCTTACTATGTTAGTCAACTCTGGTATCTGTGATTTCACACCGTTGCTTTGAAGAATGTCGCGCATGCGTTCTGGCGGGGTCTTCACATAATCCCTCATCGTAACTACTCATAAAATAAAGATCAAACTTCAAACAGGTAAGTTATCATTTAATCTTACTATTCACGTTTATTGGGTTTTGTTTTTTTAATTAGTTTATGTGCCAGTTATATCATTGCAAATTCATCTCACCGTCCTAGTCCTCTGATCTTTGACTCTGACATTGCCGAACACTGGCGTCTTTTCGAGCATGACTACACTCACTATGTTCACATCGTTCATCGGCACGACCCCCTCCCCCCCCCCGATGTGCGTGCTTCTGTATTGCTCAACTTAGCGGGACCTGAGGCAATGAATCGTGCTGACAATTTTACATTTGAGCCTGCCATTTTGGATGCTAATGGACAGGTCCTAGTGCCTGCAGAGATGATTGATGACCCTGCTGTTTTGCTTGCAAAGTTCAGACAGTTGTGCGACCTGCCCTCGAACTACATTATTGAACTTACCAAGTTTTATGCTCGTATACATCAGATTGATGAAACGATTGAATGTTTTATTAGCGCATTGAAACACATGGCTGCATGCTGCCAGTTTTGTGATCTGTGCGATGAACTCATCCGTGACAAGCTTGTTGGAGGTATGCTTGATAGCAAATTAAGGGGTAAACGTCTTCGTAATACTGACCTAACGCTTAATCAAGCAGAGCACTCCTGTCAGTTTGCTGAGATAACCTCTTCCCACACTGTGTGGCCTCCGCTCACCGTTCGCAGTATAGTGTCAATCTTACAGACACCTCCTCTTGTAACACCCGTTCCCAGCCCTCCCCTGCCTGGCAGTGGAGAGGGTCTGCTGTTCGCTGTCAAAATTGCAGCTATTTTCATGCTACGGGTCGGCAGTTTATGTTGCTTATGGTGAAATCTGTAATTTCTGCAAGAAATTAAAACTTTTTGCTAGATGCTGCCATTCCCGTGAGACTCAGCCAGATCCAAGGACTAGCATGCACCTGTTACAACATGAACTTGCTGATAACGAATGCTTAGAGCCTGGCTTGCCATCCCCCGCTCCGCTCTCAGAAAATACAGATACCAGCTCTGCCATTCACTCTCTCCTCCCTTCGACTAACAAGCAACCTGACCCTGATGTAACCTTGTTTGTGAATACCAAGCCTTTGGTCGCTAAGGTTGATACGGGGGCAAAATGCAATGTCATCTCGTTATCAGAGTTTTAAAACATTTGTAATGCTGAATGTATTGAAAAGGCCGCAGCCACGCTTCGGGCTTACGGGGGAGATTTTCTACACCCACTTGGGCAAACTAATTTAAAGTGCACCATAGATGAGCAGCCCCATATCTTAAAGTTTTTATTGCCAAGGGGGATTCAGAGACTTTGCTCGGTATCAGTGGATGCCACGATCTAGGCCTGGTATACTTTGGCCGTGCTGTCCATCAACTCTTTCTCTGACGGGTCCACTCAACAAGTACTCTCTCAATACAAAGATCTGTTTAACAACAAGCTTGGCAAGTTGCCCCTCAAATACCACATTGTTGTCGATCCCAACATCGCTCCTGTTGTCCGAACACCACATAGTGTTCAGCATGCCATGCGTGACAGAGTTCACAATTAACTCAAGCGGATGGTCTCCATGGGTGTTATTGCTGAAGTTACAGACCCATCTGACAGGGTTTCCACCATAGTGGTCGCTACAAAGAAAAACAAGGAGGAGATCCGTATCTGCATAAACTCCAGAGACCTTAACACTGCTATCAAACGCTTTCACTATCCTATGCGAACAATAGAGGAAGTTTCTGCTCAAATAGGCAACGCATCAGTATTCTCCGTTCTGGATGCCAAAAGCTCAGACTCGTCCAATCTTACTACGTTCGGCTCCCCCTTTGGCCGATACAAATTTCTGAGAATGCTCTTTGGCATCAACTCCACAAGCGAAGTTTTCCAGCGTACGATGGAACAATGTTTGCTGAGTATCCATGCGCCATCATTGTTGATGACATTCTCGTCTACTGACGCGACTTGGCTGAACGCGACGCCAATCTGAAGAAAGTATTAGACCGTGCCAAAGACATTCAGCTCAAACTCAATCCCCTGAAATGCAACTTTTGAGTCCTAGAAGTTACTTACGTCGAACATGTTTTCACAAGTGATGGTCTCAGACCAGACCCATCAAAGACTGCTGCTATCAACGAAATGCCGATTCCTATTGACGTTACGAGTCTACAAAGGTTCCTTGGAATGGGCAACTACCTGGGGAAATGTATTCCCAACCTCAGCGAGAACTGACACACAAGGACGCTGCATCTGCTTTTGACACTCTCAAATGGCAGCTGGCTAGCGCACCTACTCTCACCTATCCCAGTACGGACTTGGCGCTGATTGCCTGCAGATCACTACCGATGGCGACTGCAAGCCTGTTTCATATCCCTTCGCACACTAACTGACACTGAACAACGTTACGCCCAGATCGAAAAATAATTGCTCGCAGTGGTTTTCGCCTGCACGAAATTCAAGGACTTTATTTTTGGGAAGTCTGTAACTATAGAAACTGACCACCAGCCATTGGTCACTATTTTGAATAAACCCATCCTCGCTGCCTCCCCCCGCCTACAATGAATGATGATGCAGCTGCTGTGGTTTGATTTCAACATGGTCTATTAGAAAGGCAAGGACATGCACATAGCTGACACGCTATCAAGAGCCCCACACAAAACCAACGAACAACAACTCTCTGAACAGGACCAGTTCTCAGTAATGAAGGAATCTTATGTTCCTACTGATTGTTTGAGCAACCTAGCAGAACACACGGCTGCTGACGTGACTTTACAATAGCTGTCTGCAGTCATCCGGCATGGCTGGCCGGATAAACAACACAACACCCCGCTGGCAATCCGCCCACTCTTCCTGGTTCATGACGAATTGGTATTACAGGACGGGATTATAGTTAAGGGCCACAAGGCAGCTGTCCCAGCCATCCTCCGGGACAAGTACTTCGACGCCGTCCACTGGTGTGGAGGCAACCCTACAATGGGCACAGAGCATGTTTTACTGGCCTGGTATGAATAAATACATATGCGAAAGAAACGAAGTTTGCGCTGTCTGCAAAAGCTTGACACCACATCAGCAGAAGCAGCCTTTACTGCCGAACCCGGTCCCTCCTCTCCCGTGGTCCACGTTAGCCACTGCGATATTCAAATGGCGTGGGAAACACTATCTGGTTCTTGTTGACTCTTACTAGGGTTGGTTTCTCATCGACTTACTTCAAACCATTACATCTGAAGCGGTTATCGAGAAGTTGCAGTGCCACTTCTCCATGCATGGCTCCCCTGCACATCTTCTGTCTGACAACGGCAGACAGTTCACCTGCCAGTCTTTCAAAAACTTTGCAAAACTGTGGGACTTCCGACATATTACCAGCAGCCCTGAGTTCCCGCAAACCAACGGACTCGCTGAACGTGCTGCCCGAAACGCAAAACAACTAATGGAGCGGTCTTACCTTGCATAATTGGACATATACCTCGACTTGCTCAACTTAAGGAACATTGAAAGGGATCCCATATTGGGTTCCCCAGCCCATCGACTGATGTCTCGCCAAACCCATGCTGCCTTGCCTGTGTCCCAGCAGCTTCTGCAGCCACAAGTTCATTCCCCACCTGCAGTCCAGAAAAAACAACTAGAATTCAAGCGTGATACACAGAAACTTTTTTTTTGACAAATTCAGAAAGCCACTCTCGCCAGTGGACGTGGTTTGTCTCCAAACCAACAAGGCCTATGGCCGTCCAGGTCACATCTACGGTCCTGCCAAAGAACAGCGCTCTTATCTGGTTGAAGCAGACGGAGCCATTTACAGACGCAACCGTCAACATATCCTTCCAGTGAAAGAACCGCGTCCTGCAACTCCTTATCCAGATGTCTCGCGTTTTGTATACCCTCCCACTGCCGGTCCTGCTGCTCCACTATCAGCGACCATTTCCACCGTGGCCTCTCCGCGACGTTCGGAGCCTAGCTCGCCTATCTCACCACCGCCTCACCCCGTAGGGTTCCTGGTCACTTCTCCATTCCCTCCCCGGTATCTTCCCCATTCCCTCCCCGATAGTTTTCTAAACCAACATGTAGAGGAACCAACGAGAGAGCAGGCTACTCTAGACTGGTTGTCGAATAATGAGGAAGGGTTAGTTAGTAGTCTTGTTGTGCATGGTCCCTTGGGTAAGAGTGACCATAATATGGTTGCGTTCTTCATTAGGATGGAGAGTGACATAATTACTTCAGAAACAAGGGTTCTGAACTTAAAGAAAGGTAACTTTGAGGGTATGAGACGTGAATTGGCCAAGATAGACTGGCAATTAATTCTTAAAGGGTTGACGGTGGATGTGCAATGGAAGGCATTTAAAGACTGCATGGATGAACTACAACAATTGTTCATCCCAGTTTGGCAAAAGAATGAATCGGGGAAGGTAGTGCATCCGTGGATAACAAGGGAAATCAGGGATAGTATCAAAACAAAAGATGAAGCATACAAATTAGCCAGAAAAAACAGCCTACCAGAGGACTGGGAGAAATTCAGAGTTCAGCAGAGGAGGACAAAGGGCTTAATTAGGAAAGGAAAACTAGATTATGAAAGGAAATTGGCAGGGAACATCAAAACCGACTGCAAACATTTTTATAGATATGTGAAGAGAAAAAGATTAGTTAAAACAAATGTAGGTCCCTTGCAGTCAGAAACGGGTGAATAGATCATGGGGAACAAGGACATGGCAGACCAATTGAATAACTATTTTGGTTCTGTCTTCACTAAGGATGACATAAATAATCTGCCGGAAATAACAGCGGACCGGGGGTCAAATGAGATGGAGGAACTGATTGAAATCCAGGTTAGCCGAGAAGTGGTGTTGGGTAAATTGAATGGATTAAAGGCCGATAAATCCCCAGGGCCACATAGTCTGCATCCCAGAGTGCTTAAGGAAGTAGCCCCAGTAATAGTGGATGCATTAGTGATAATTTTTCAAAACTCTTTAGATTTTGGAGTAGTTCCTGAGGATTGGAGGTTAGCTAATGTAACCCCACTTTTTAAAAAGGGGGGGGGAAGGAGAAAACGGGGGATTACAGTCCAGTTAGTCTAACATCGGTAGTGGGGAAACTGCTAGTCAGTTATTAAAGATGGGATAGCAGCACATTTGGAAAGTGGTGAAATCATTGGACAAAGTCAGCATGGATTTACGAAAGGTAAATCATGTCTGACGAATCTTATAGAATTTTTCGAGGATGTAACTAGTAGAGTGGATAGTGTTAGCTGTGAGGAGGATGCTAGGAGGCTGCAAGGTGACTTGGATAAGCTGGGTTAGTGGGCAAATGCATGGCAGATGCAGTATAATGTGGATAAATGTGAGGTTATCCACTTTGGTGGCAAAAACAGGAAAGTAGACTATTATCTGAATGGTGGCCGATTAGGAAAAGGGGAGATGCAATGAGACCTGGGTGTCATGGTACACCAGTCATTGAAAGTAGGCAGGTGCAGCAGGCAGTGAAGAAAGCGAATGGTATGTTAGCATTCATAGCAAAAGGATTTGAGTATAGGAGCAGGGAGGTTCTACTGCAGTTGTACAGGGTCTTGGTGAGACCACACCTGGAGTATTGCAAACAGTTTTGGTCTCCAAATCCGAGGAAAGACATTCTTGCCATAGAGGGAGTATAGAGAAGGTTCATCAGACTGATTCCTGGGATGTCAGGGCTTTCATATGAAGAAAGACTGGATAGACTTGGCTTGTACTCGCTAGAATTTAGAAGATTGAGGGGGGATCTTATAGAAACTTACAAAATTCTTAAGGGGTTGGACAGGCTAGATGCAGGAAGATTGTTCCCGATGTTGGGGAAGTCCAGAACAAGGGGTCACAGTTTAAGGATACAGGGGAAGTCTTTTTGGACCGAGATGAGAAAAACATTTTTCACAGAGAGTGGTGAATCTGTGGAATTCTCTGCCACAGAAGGTAGTTGAGGGCAATTCATTGGCTGTATTTAAGCGGGAGTTAGATGTGGCCCTTGTGGTTAAAGGGATCGGGGGTATGGAGAGAAGGCAGGTACAGGATACTGAGTTGGATGATCAGCCATGATCATATTGAATGGCGGTGCAGGCTCGAAGGGCGAATGGCCTGCTCCTGCACCTATTTTCTATGTTTTTATGTTTCTCCGGTGAAAGGGGGTGAGGCGGATTCGTACCGCACACGCGCCGGACAGATTATCAGGCCACCCAATAGGTTCAGTGATTTTGTGTAACTATACAGACTTCCCCATATGCGTTATTAACATTCCCCCACCTATTTCGCTTAGCCATGTTCCTAGGTACCATTGCTTTCTTTTGTTTCTACAAGTAAATATGTAGATTGGCTATTTCCTATTAGCCAATTGTAGTGCTTGTTAGTAGTGGCTTCGCCTAATATGGGTTTTATATTAACAAGAGCTTGCCTACGCAATTCAGTACGAGTAACTGCTAGGAACTGTATTGTCCTGCAGATCGATGCTGTAAGTAGACTTAATAAACATGTGTTGTATCTTGATATGTGTTGGACTCCACTCACTGCAGCAGCCAAATGGGGATCCTTTCTCGTCTGCGTTGAGCTACAGCTATTTGTTTTGCAATGTTTACCGGGAGGATCCAAACATTAGTATGTTTGGAAGAATTAAATACTTCCAGGGATAATTACAAATAATCTGAACAAAGGGCTGCATGTTCACTGAGAATAGTTGTAACAGGATCTAAATTCTAACTGAGGATTACTCAGTCCATCTCAGCGCAAAATGGAATAAAGGTTTCTACCAGCATTGCAAAAGAAATAGTGGGGCCTACAAGTTTGAGTATATGCAATAAAAAGAATGAATTGAGTGCGATATTATCTTATAACAACCAAGACACACGGGGTCATTCAAATTATGAATACAATGCAGAGAGAAATCAATAGCTAATCCACACACTGTCATGGCTCTCTGTATAGAAGAACCATAGGAGATTTTATCTTCTATTACCTTCAAAATGGATTGTAAAATGAAGTAGAACATTAAATGCTGAAGTAACCCAGCTGATCAGCAGGCAAATCTCTGGAGGACGTGGATCGGCGATGGTTTGGGTCGGGACCCTTCTTCTGGCTCAGTGAAAACGAGATTTTATTCCAGGAATTAAAACAAATGAATAGAATAGGAAAAATCCAAAATATTGCAAGCTGTGTTTTCTTTCTGTGACAAAAAGGTGCCAGGTATCCTTATCATTCCTTAGGGCGTCTATGGCAGATGTGTATATGGCTGCTTAAGCTGTTTATGGGCCTGACTGCCTAAGTTAGTGAATACATTTTATTGTTTAAACTTTAGTAAACTCTTTGCAATAAAATTGATAAGTTAAAACGCAAAATATTTGATTATTTTTTCAGAGTTGCCAGTGTCCCTATCAGTGCCTAACATTACAACTAAGGCACAGATTACAAAATGCTGGAGGAACTCAGCAGGTCAGGCAGTACCGCTGAGGAGCATGGATAGGCGATGTTTCGGATCGAGAACCTTCTTCAGAAGACCCGAAACATCACCGAGCCATGTTGTCGTGATATGCTGCCTGACCCACTGAGTAACTTTCTTTTTGTAAAACAACATCGGCAGTTTCTTCTCTGTGCTGATCGGAGTTACCTGGTTTCTTTGTATCAGCAAAAACCAACCCGACCTCCCGGTCGCTCAGCACTTCAACTCCCCCTCCCATTCCGTATCCGACCTCTCGGTCCTGGGCCTCCTCCATGGCCAGAGTGAGCAACACCGCAAGTTGGAGGAACAGCACCTCATATTCCGCTTGGGGAGTTTGCATCCCTTGGGCTTGAACATTGAATTTTCTCAATTCTGTTAACCCCTGCTGTCTCCTCCCCCTCCCACCTCTCCCTCAGCCCTCGGGCCCTGGCATTCCCTCTCTCTCTATCTCCCTCCCCCACCCTAGTCGCACTAGCTTCTCATTTTCACACCACAAACAGCTTACAATGGCTTGTTCCCTTTATCATCGATACTTTTTTGCATATCTTTCATTCATTGTTCTTTATCTCTCACATCACCGTCTATATCTCTCGTTTCCCTGATCCCTGACCAGTCTGAAGAAGGGTCTCGACCCGAAACGTCGCCTATCTCCTTCGCTCCTTAGATGCTGCTGCACCCGCTGAGTTTCTCCAGCATTTTGTGTAACCTTCTTTGTATCCTTTCTTTGCTCTTTGTGATGTGAGGAGGAAAAATAACTGAAAGTACATTTTTAAATGCTTTTTAATAAATGTGGACAATTTCAATACCATCTGTATACCATCTAATATTGCAACAATTTCCTGTATCATTTATATTTATTGTTAGTGTGTGCATGGAATACAAAAAGGTGGTTGAAATAAACTATCTGCCAATTAGAGGCATGTTTCTAAGCACTTTATCTTGAAGGCAATCCACAGCGAAGAGCTATTTTTAAAGGTTAAGCACTATACATATCTAATGAATGCTCCAGAAACTTAACCCAGAGAAGTCTCACTCACTTTACATAATTCAATTGGATATTTACACGAACAGGTATTACTCAAGAAAAATTCTGTCTATTTGCTATTTTGCTTATTTCAGGTTCAAATTTACTATAGGTGGCGTTAGGAAAGTCACTGGTAACTTGAATGCAGCATTATTTCAATTCATGCTACTAATATGTTTTCTGGAAATGTAATAATAAATTGTCTATCGTTAATCGTGAAGCTTAATGCAAGTTCTCACTCCCACGTTTAATGACTATTTAATTTGTTTTGCTATTTTTTTCTTCTCACTTGCCTATGAAGCAACTTCCATGTGAAGGATACTATTCATATATATCTACCTTGTCATTGTTAGAGTCATAGTCATATAGCGTGGAAACAGCACTTTCAGCCCAAATTGCCCACATCATCCATTCTGCATTAGTCCCACCTGCTTGCATTTGGCCCATATCCCTTTAAACCTTCCTATCCATGTACATGTTTATTTTTGTTTTGTTGTTGGTGTTGACGGTTTGATGTGGAGCGGAACAGAGTATCAAGATGGAAGTCCGTGGGGTCTGCTATTGATTGTGCTTGAAATTGAGGGTAAGTGCTATTATTGTTTTTACGTAGATGGCTCACTTCAAGACAGAGGTATTTGTTCATAACTTAACTTGAAATATTCTCAACCAGTCTGACAGGAAGATTTTGTTGCTATTATAATGTCTTCATTATAATGTCTTTATCATAATGATGATCTGTTTCTCAATAGGCTAAATAGCTGGTGTATTTAAGCTTTTGTGACTATGGAGATTGGAGAATCGTTATTGTTAACGGTTTGATGGTTGTCTGTCAGAGCTCTGCAAATGTTATAAGAAGTTTAATTATTTGCAGCAGCTAAAATATGGAACGACAATAACTACCATTTACCAATAGAACAATTTCAGGAGACAAGAGATCTCATTAAATGCATCACCCATTCCTTCGCTCCATAGATGCTGCCTCACCCGCTGAGTTTCTCCAGCATTTTTTTCTACCTTAAATTGTTATTTCTGCTAACATTGGTTATTAGATTTAAATCTTTGTTTTGCAGTGAATGAGAGAGAAACGTGTGGATGCTGGAAATCCGAAATAAATATAAAAAATGCTGGAAAATCTTCAAAAATTGAAAGAGGAACAGTCAATATTTTCAAAACATTTCTTTGTTTTTTTTTCTCCAAAGATGCTACCTGGTCTACCTGATTTGCTGAGACGTTCTATTTTCTATTATGTTCATCTTTTTGTAATAAAGCAGTTAATGTTTCTTCTTTTTTAAAACTAGTGCTACCTTGTTTGACATGCCCTTGGTTGACATGCCTTATGGACTTATCAATCTTAATGCTTAAAGTCAGCATGCAGATACAGCAGGCAGTGAAGAAGTCAAATGGCATGTTGGCCTTCATAGTAAGATGATTTGAGTATAGGAGCAAGGAGGTCCTACTGCAGTTGTACAGGACCCTGGTGAGGCCACATCTGGACATTTGTGTGCAAGTTTGGTCTCCTAATTTCAGGAAGGACATTATTGCTATTGAGGGAGTGCAGCGTAGGTTCACCAGGTTAATTCCCGGGATGGCAGACTGATATATGATGAACGAATGGATCGACTGGGAATGTATCCACTGGAATTTAGATGGATGAGAGGGGATCTTATATAAACATATACTTTTCTTAAGGGATTGCACAGGCTAGATGCAGGAAAAATGTTCCTGATGTTTGGGGAGTGTAAGAATAAAGGGTAGGCCATTTAGGACTGAGATGAGGAAAAACTTTTTCACCCAGAGAGTTGTGAATCTGTGGAATTCTCTGCAACAGAAGGCAGTGGAGGCCAATTCACTGGATGTTTTCAAGAGAGAGTTAGATTTAGCTCTTAGGGCTAATGGAATCAAGGGATATGGGGAGAAAGCAGGAAAGGGGTACTAATTTTGGATGATCAGCCCTGATCATATTGAATGGCAGTGCCGGCTCAAAGGGTCAAATAGTTTCTCTGTTTCTCTTCAAAAGACCCCTAACAACCTCCTTCTTGATCCAAAATGCTTGAACATATTAGTATAACCCGCATTGATCTCACATCTCCGTGCCCCTTTCCTGGGTGAATACTGATGCAAAGTACTAATTTAGTACCTCATCTACTTCTTTGACTCCAGGTACAAATTCCCTCCTTTATGCTTGAGTGGTCCTACCTTCTCCATAGTTAGCTTCTTTCTTTTTTAAGTATCTATAAAATATCTCTAAAATCCTACTGGTGAAGCATGTTTCATGGCTCCTATGGCTATTTACAATATATATCTGGATGAGGGAATTGAAGGCTGTTTGCGGATGACACTAAGCTGGGGGCAGTGTTCGCTGTGAGGAGGATGGCTAGGAGACTTGACTTCTGGTGTGAGTGGGCAATGTTTGGCAGATGCAGTATAATGTGGATAAATGTGAGGTCCTTTGGTTACTTGCTTGCCCTGACTGGATAGACTGATAGATGCAGGAAGATGTTCCGATGTTGGGAAGTCTCTTAAGGATAAGGGGGAAATCCTTTAAGACCGAGATGCAACTCTCTGCCACAGAGGGTAGTTGGGCCATTCATTGGCTATATTTAAGAGTGAGTTGATTGTGGCCCTTGTGGCTAAGGGGATCAGACATACGGTTTGGATGATCAGCCATGATCATATTGAATGGCGGTGCAGGCTCGAAGGAATGGCCTACTTTTTGATGTTTCCTTTTTATTCTACATTGGCCCTGACTGATTTAATCTCCTTAAAGATAACATAGGATTCCTTTCTTTTTTGACCAAGTCTCCTGTCATACAAGGTTCCCTTACAATGCCATCCTTGTCCATCTTCCTTACTGAAACATTCTGGTCCTGAACTCTGATCAGCAGGTCTTTAAACTAAAGACGTACAGGTTTGTAGGTTAATTGGCTTGGTAAATGTAACAAAATGTCCCTAGTGGGTGTAGGATAGTGTTAATGTGTGGGGATCGCTGGTCGGCGCGGACCCGGTGGGCCGAACGGCCTGTTTCCGCGCTGTATCTCTAAACTAAACTAAACTAAACTAAACTTCTACATGTCATACGTGGCATTACACAATAACAGCTGCTCCTATTACTGAGTCCATCTGGCTAATAGTTGAACAAGGGCAGTTAGTGAGAGGGAGAACAAACAAAGTGATGTGCTAAACTGTTCTATTGCAAATCGGAGCGACGGGAATGACCTGCAATTCAGGCAGTGCAGTTAAGAGAGAAGAACTAGGGCAGAATATTACAGGCAGAAAATGCACTGTAGAACTGGCCTGTTCTCTTGCAAATATGGAAAGTGACTTACCAGAAATTGTTGAATTCTGATGTTTGCCTGAAGGCGACAAGACGCCCAGATGGAAGACGAGGTGCTTCCTCTTCTAGCTTACTTTGGATTTATTAGAACAGTCCAGGCAGCCACAGACAGATATGTCAGTATGGGAATGGGACATCGAATTAGATTGACAGGGAACTGGAAGCTCAGGCTGATCCTTGTGAATGTGAAAGAACATGCTCCAGTTTCTGCTTTCTTGGGTTGGTGATTGGGAAGAGAAAGGTGACTTAAGTTATTTATATTTTACATGTTGTTGTGGTACTTCTCACTTTGTATTATTTTTTGTTTTTTAATTATGGTACTTAAGCGGAAATCTTTCAAAAAATCTGGTTTCCTCAAGAGAGACTTATTTCTCAGGTCTGCAGTTAGCTGATTTCAAACATGTTAAATTTTGGTTAACAAATGCTATGGATAGTCTATGAACCATATCATTCCTCAGCTAAATGAGCTTTGGTTCATGAGTATTATTTTAAGTAACCTTGGCTGAGTTCTAAAGTGCATGAATCCTAAATGAAGCACTCTGGAGAAAGGCTTACTGCCTGACTGAATAATCTTGGTCTCAAATTAACCTGTAATGTATGACTATGGGAAGTTTAAAAAATATAATTTAATCAAAATGTTAGTGCCTTCTAAGCCGGTACATTTGTTAGTGGCAAGGAATCCTATGAGAATCAACAGTTAATTTAATCATTATAAAAGTACACAGAAAAGGGGTCATGCATACAACTATACAGAACAGTTTGCAGGCACTTTACCTTTAATGGTCAGTCCTTGGAGACTGGTAATGGATAAGTAAATGTAGATTTGCATTGTGCCCAGTGATCCCACTTTAGGTGATTAATGAGAGAAAAATGTGCCTTAAATGTTTGGTGTTTATCAGGCAAGCTTTGTGTACCTAGTTAGCGGTTGCAGTAAGTCACGGGCTTTGCCTGCAGTCTGACTTCTGTCCATCAAATTAAGTCATTGAGTTTGTTATCATGTGCACAAGTGCAGTGAGGTACAGATAAAATGAATTTATTTCGGTAACAACCGTTTGGCAGACATTTTCTTTGTTCTCTTCAACCATTTATCCCTGCAACTTAAAATATATTTGACATCGATTTTTTCCTGGTTTTGATGAAGCAAGGTTGACCTGAAATGTTAACCCTGTTTCTCTCTCCGCAAAAGCTGCCTGACTGCCAAGTAGTTCCAATACATGTTGTTTTAATTTGGTGTGCCCTGATGTTTGCAAAATAGTACCCTCCATAATCTAATTTGAGTACTCAGAAAGGTAACATCAATTTAATTTGTTTCGTTCAAGTATTGTAAATGTTGCTAAATTATGCAGTAGTATATCATCAAAAGTCGACAATTTACTCAGGGTTAGATATTTCAAATTTTCATAATGGCAGTCAATCCTGAAAAACTTTTACAGAAGCTTCCCTGGCTAAGGCATGGCACTGCAATTGACTGGCATAAACATATGAATATATAATATTCTACATTAAAAGTATCATATGATGTACATTTTATAACCATATTGTTTTCACTTCTACTTTTTCTGCAAAAACGCTTTTGCTTGTATATTTCCTTCCACCACTTCCAATTTTGCTTTCACCACTGCACTCCCTTTATTCAAAGGTTCAAAGGTTCTTTCTTAGTCACTTATGATAATACTGTGCCATTGTGTAAGTTGTGCCTCTTCACTCTGCTTCAGAATACTGCTCTGCCTTTATAATGTACTCGACCAAGTGCAGACCCATCGGGCCCACTCCCCCAACGCAATATTCCACCAAACTGCGCATGCACGGCAGCCGCGTTTAAAAGTTGTGTCGTTGTCGGCTGAAATTAAGTTAAAGTTAATAAACTGAATAGAGGGCCTGTGGATGCGTTTGGAAACATACCCGTGGAACCATTGGGTCCCCGTTGTGAGGCCAGGCAAGTACACGTGAAAAAAAAAAACATTGCAATTTAAAAAAAATGAAATTGGGGATCGCATTGTGACATCATGACGCCGTACGCTGCTGACGTGCAGGACAAGTGGAAACGTGATTTTTGTAAAAGTAGTTTTTGTAAAGTTTAAAATGTGAATAACTTGTAAAATATTACATAAATCCAAACGAAAATGTTTCCACAGCACACCCCAGGGCAATAGTGAGTAAGATGGACCAAAAATTGTAGCGCTATCATGTACCATTTTGGTGTAGTTTCGGGTTCACACTCACATGCATGCATGCACGCATACAAACAAACAAGATAAGAGTTTTAGTAATTTACACTAGACCACGTGCGTCCCGTCCTCAACGCAATATTCCACCACTCACCCATAGCCCCCAACTGCGCAGGCACGGCTGACGGGTTCCCGTTGTGACATCAGAGATCCCCGTTGTGACGCGAGTCATAGCAACCCTCCCCATTGTGCCTCGCCATCTCTCTTCCTACCTCTACCCTCCTCTATTCCCCCTCATCCCCCAGCACTCCCGCCCCTCCACTTCCCATCCCCCAAGGCAATATTCCACTACTGACCAATAGCCCCCAACTGCTGTGATCCCAGAGATCCCCGTTGTGACTTGAGTCATGGCAACTGTCCATCAACTGAGCCTCACCATCCCTCCCTAGCCCTATCCTCTTCCATTCCCCCTCATCCTCCAGCACACCCGCCCTCTCCTCTTCACCCTCCCTCTTCTTTCCCCTCTCTACCTCCCATCCCCAACTCGCTCCCTCAGCTCTCCCTCTCCTTTCCCCTACCCTCAGTCACTCCCTCCCTCCTTCCATAACCCTTCTCCCGTCCCGACCTGCCTCATCTCCCTCTATCTCCGTGCTCCCCCACTCCTCACCTCCTCCCTATCCCACTCCCCCACTCTCCCACCTCACCTCCCCCACTGCCCTCCTCTCCATCCCCCACTCCCTACCTCCCCCACTCCCCCCTCCTCTCCTTCTACCCCCCACTCCTCTCTCCCTCCTCACCTCCATTTCCCCCTCCTTCTCTCTTCCCTACCCCCTCCACTCCCTCTATCCCCTCCTCCCTCACTAATCATATTCCCCCTACCCCACCCCCCACAACGAAAATTGCAAATTTTTGTAAATAAAACCTCTCCCCTATCCCACCCCCCTCACAATGAAAATCACATTTTTTTTTATATAAATGAAATCTCCCCACAAGAATTTGATTAAAAATGAGTTTTTTTGAAAATCGCAATTTTTTTAAATGTAAATGAGTATTGGGATCCCATTGTGACATCATTGTGAATGGAAACGGAAGAATTTGAATAAAATGGATTTTTTTTAAAAATTGCAATTTTTTACGTAAATGATATTCGGGATCCAATTGTGACATCATTGTGACATCGTGCTCATGGGCAGTGCAAGTGGAAAAGTGATATTTGTAGAAGTGTTTTTTTGTAAAGTTTAAAATGTGAATAACTTATAACTAGTAAAATATACCATCAATCTGAACGAAACTTGTTACTGCACATCACTTCACAATGGTGAGTAAGGTGGGCCAATAATTGTAGTGCTATCATGCACCATTTTGGTGTGGTTTTGAGATCACACTCATCACCCGCACGCACGCATGCAAGCACGCACGCATACAAACAACTGTGATCTCTTATCGTAATATATGTAGATAGATATAGATAGATATAGCATTGCCTGACAGCACAGCAGTATTTGGACACACACAATGTGTTGGAGAAGCTCAGAAGCTCAGGCAGTTTATCTGGAGGTAATGGATAGACAACATTCTAGGTCAGGACCTATAACAAGCTGTTTTGGATCTTTCTGAGCCCAACAGGGGAAGACCAGCATGGCATTATATCTTCCTAGTGTGTACACTAAAACACCCTCAAACGTTTTTCCTCATCTTAGTCCTAAATGGCCTACATCTTATTCTTAAACTGTGATCTCAGGTTCTGGAGTCCCCCAACATAGGGAATTTTTTTCCTGCATGTAGCCTGTCCAATCCTTTAAGAAGTTTATATGTTCCTATAATATCTCCTCTCATGCCTGCAAAGGTTGGTTTTCCCATAATAATAAATGGTCTGGAGAAGCATTGTCATTCCTAATAATAAAGCTGGTATAAACAAATTTAGCCCGAGCCTATCTTAGGCTAAAAATAATATTATTTTCAAAGATTTTACTGCAGACAAGGTTTTAAATGCTATTGATGACTTTAAAAAGGACATTGCCGCTGGCATGGATGGGTTGTCTCTTGATAGGATTCACAAAATGAACATCACCATGTCAACTGGAATTAATTTTTCTTGGGTTTAATGTGGCGAACAGCAGCTGAGAATCCACCCCAAAGCCTACCGAATACTTGTTTATATATCCATCAGTTGGGTGGTTGTGGACTGGAGACGTACTGCACTTATGCTCCTAACAGTCTTAAAAATTCCCCTTGAAATGAATGGACCTTGGTTCTTTGTTAGTTCTCACCTAGCACAGGATTTCTGAGCAGTGCAAGTTTGGAGGAATCTCAGCAAGTTGAGTTCCATTCACTCTCCAGCTTGGAGACAGGGAGACGGTTTTACCGCCTTAAAGCAGTCAGTAGGATTGGCTCTGATGACAAACATTGTCAATTGGTGGCAGCATGAGGTGGCCCAAGCCAGCACATCTGTGATAATAGCATAATGTATTTATCTGGCATTGCAAAACATTATTATTTTTCCTTCAATTGATTATCTGGATCCCATTCGGAGCACGAGGTGAATCCTTGGGGAATCCTTCCCTGGACATTTACTTGTCCAGAGCTGATAGCTTTCTGCTGACTAGTGGCTTTGTGTGAATAATTAATAAATGCTGGAGAAGCATGGAATCTATATTACTAAAAGTCTGTTCTTGACCACTTCCTGTTGTTTTGTATATTGATTTTAGAAAAAACGCTGCCACTTACAGCTGTGATTTTTGGCCATCTTACTCAGAGTCCCCCACCGCTATGCAGGACAAGATGATTTTTCCCATCGATTAAAAATAAAAGAGTTATTAGTGTTTAAAATATTTTGAGACTCTCTCTCCTGAAGGCCATGCCCCTTCCGGCGGGACTATAAAACCCGGAAGTGTTGAGTGCCTCAGTCAGTCTCTGCAAGATGGGGGAGCGAGAGGGTCACGACTCTCAGTCTGTGAATAACACTGAACACATGTCTACTAAACTGTGAGTGTGGTTTTACTGACCTTGAGTGCCCTTAATGTGGTTTGAAAATGAAAATGTGGTTGGTTTGAAATAAAACACAGCAAATGGTGGTTGGTTTGAAATAAAGCACAGCAAATGGTGGTTGGTTTGAAATAAAGCACAGTAAATGGTTGTTAGTGGTAGTTGGTTCGAAATGGCAAATAATTAAAAGTCTAAACTTGACAACTTCCTGTTTGCACTGTATATTGATTTTAGATAAAATGCTATCACTTACGGCTGTGATTTTTGGCAAATCTTACTCAGTCCCCCTCAGCTCATCAGGTGCAGAGGATTCTTCCCATCAATGAAAAGTAAAAATTTTTTTAAAAATGTTGAGAATCTCTCTCCTGTCAATAATGCCATGAAGGCCACGCCCCTTCTGGTGGGAGGGGGGGAGGGATTATAAAACCCGGAAGTGTGGGTGTGGCTCAGTCTCTGCAAGATGGGGGAGGGAGAGGTCACAACTCTGTCTGAACTGTGAATCAACTGAACACATTGAATATCTACTGAACTGTGAGTGTGGTGTTTATGTGGTGTCTATGTGGTGTTTTGTGTGGTATTTTACTTCGGAGTAACGTGAGTGACTTCGTGAAGACCCCGCCAGGCACGCATGCGCGACATATCGTCGACCGCATGCGACCGACAGGCAGGGAGGAGCTAATGGTGGGTTAGCAATGTTTGTGGTTATTAAATCCCATCATTACATCAAACCCATTAGTTGTGTTACAAACCAACGCAAGCACCAAGGGCTGGGGAGCTACCAACACCATTGTCAGTTGGGGTGGTAGATGGGATTTGCATGAGTCTACTTTTTTTCAATCACTAGGTAAACTGTTTCGAAATACTGCAAGCATGTCACGGGCTACGGGCTTAATGCACTAATCTGCAGCATACGCATGTCTGTCTTCAATAATACCATTGAGGTGACGTATTTAAACCTTATGGGTGGTATCAAGTCAATATCTGGTGATGCATTGGCAAAATTAATTTGGCACTGGAGGATTGAAAGAAATATTTGAATATCAGTTCCGTACCTGCCAGTCAACTTCAATACAGTGGCGGACACCAGGTCACATAACAACATCAAGTGGATGTTGAACCTCCAAATATTTGCTAAAACTATAGCCTAATATGGAACACCAGATATCGACCTTCTTGCGTCCAGGTTGAACCATTAGATACATACTTGTGTCTCTTGAGAACCAGATCCTGGGGCAGTGGCGATGGACAAGTTCTCGCTACATTGAGGGAAATGGATTTATATGCTTTCCCCATTCTGCCATCAGTCAGGTGTTGCAGAAAACGCAGCCAGATTCTGGAACACAAAGGACCATGGACGTCATACAGCATCGTGCAGAGAGAGTCCACTAGGAAGCAGTACCTCATCTACATAAGGATATGGGAGGTTTTCTGCAGTCGGACCAAGACCACCTACATATCTGCTACAATCTCCAATGTGCTGGCATCCTCACGATCTTCATTATGATGAGTCCCTCAGTTACAGTGCCATATACAGTACCAGGAGTGCACTGTCATCCTATCTCAACATTGGAATGGGATCTCACCAGCTGGTATCCAAACTATGAGGGATATGTTCTATCCATCCCTCCCCGACCACGATATTATATTACCTGAGATATAAGGGTGGTGTTGACCCTACTCAGGAGCTGGTCGCCTATGACGTATTTACCACTGGACTTACTCACCTTTAAATTGGTGATGGTAATGGCACTGAACACAGCACCACGGGTCCAGACTCTACAGGATTAAACCTGGATCGAATGATCGACCCATAATAAAGTAACTTCTTTATAAAAGAGTTGCTTAAACTACACAGACCTGCGACTACAGGTCTAAAAATGGCCATCAGGAATATGGAGGTGGATCTGTTGTCAGCCATGGAAACCCACGTCACAGGATGACGGTGCAGACTATCTCCAGATGGCTCAAGGTGGTATTCGGTGCAGCAGGTAAGACACTAACATTTTTTAAATGTCATTCTACCAGGGCTGCATCCACATCAGCGACGAGGACCATGGAGGTGTTCATGGATTATGTCCTCGCAGTAGCGGGCTGGGCCAGTGAAACTACATTTCAGCAGTTTTATATCAGACCTGTGGCCGCTCCCGCAACGTTGGCGGATTCAGTTTTAAGTGCTGTTCCCTAAACGTTTGTCCCCGAGTTCAGGGGTTTATTGTTGTATTAACAAATGTTATTATTTTTCAGCTTGTTCAAGTCTGAAATACGCTAACATACTTCCTCCATCAGTATTATGGCAGTGTGTGAGCACGGACATTGTCCATGGCATGAAATCACAGAGCTTTGAAATCTTCACGAAGTCACTCACGTGACTCCGAAGTAAAATAGTAAGATTAAACAAGAACTTACCAAGTTTGAAGTTTGATCTTTATTTTATGAGGAGTTGCGATGAGGGATTCCGTGCCCTCCGCTCCCAACCCTCTCTCATAAGGTCAACTGGTATGTTCAAGTCTATTTTAATCTTACTATCTTCAGTCATTGTTGTCATCTGTGATTCCACACCGCTGCTTTGAAGAATGTCATGCATGTGTGCCTGGCGGGGTCTTCACGAAATCCCTCATCGCAACTCCTCATAAAATAAAGATCAAACTTCAAACTTGGTAAGTTCTTGTTTAATCTTACTATTACAGTGGTTTTATGGTGGTTTCATACTGCTTGAAATGGTATGAAACTGCATTTGAATGTGGTGGCCTTGCACCCTGCATGAAATGGTATGAAACTGCATTTGAATTTGGTGGCCTTGCACCCTGCTTGAAATGGTATGAAACTGCACTTGAATTTGGTGGCCTTGCACCCTGCTAGAAGTGGTATGAAACTACACTTGAATTTGGTGGCCTTGCACCCTGCTTGATGTGGTATGAAACTGCACTTGAATTTGGTGGCCTTGCACCCTGCTTGCAGTGGTAGAAAACTGCACTTGAATTTGGTGACCTTGCACCCTGCTTGAAGTGATACGAAACTGCACTTGAATTTGGTGGCCTTGCACCCTGCTTGAAGTGATACGAAACTGCACTTGAATTTGGTGGCCTTGCACCCTTCATGAAGTGGTACAAAATTGCATTGAACTTGGTGGCCTTGCACCCTGCTTGAAGTGATACGAAACTGCACTTGAATTTGGTGGCCTTGCACCCTGCTTGAAGTGGTACAAAATTGCATTGAATTTGGTGGTCTTGCACCATGCTTGAATTGGTTGGACACTGCACTTGAATTTGGTGGCCTTGCACCCTGCTTGAAATGGCATGAAACTGCACTTGAATTTGGTTGCCTTGCACCCTGCTTGAAGTGGTACAAAATTGCATTGAATCTGGTGGTCTTGCACCCTGCTTGAATTGGTCGGAAACTGCACTTGAATTTGGTGGCTGCTTGAAATGGCATGAAACTGCACTTGAATTTGGTGTCCTTGCACCCAATTTGAAGTGGCACGAAACTGCACTTGAATTTGGTGGCCTTGCACCCCGCTTGAAGTGGTCGGAAACTGCACTTGAATTTGGTGGCCTTGCACCCTGCTTGAAATGGCATGAAACTGCACCTGAATTTGGTGGCTTTGCACCCTGCTTGAAATGGCATGAAACTGCACTTACATTTGGTGGCCTTGCACCCTGCTTGAAGTGATATGAAACTGCACTTGCATTTGGTGGCCTTGGACCCTGATTGAAGCGGTATGAAACTGCACTTGAATTTGGTGGCCTTGCACCCTGCTTGAAGTGATATGAAACTGCACTTGAATTTGGTGGACTTGCACCCTGCATTAAGTGGTATGAAACTGCAATTGAATTTGGTGGCCTTGCACCCTGCTTGAAATGGTAGGAAACTGCATTTGAATTTGGTGGCCTTGCACCCTGCATTAAGTGGTATGAAACTGCATTTGAATGTGGTGGCCTTGCACTCTGCTTGAAATGGAATTTCAAGAAATAGCCATCAGTGGACTGCCAGCCCACCAGCTGTGAGTGGGCTGACAGCACATCAGGCTTGAGAGACTGAGCTGCCACCCCAAGAATCCATTTGGCCCACAATGTCCATACTATCCCTCTGGAAACCTGTCCCTTCACCCCACAACACCCATACTAGCGCTCCAAAAACCCCCCCCCGCCACTGGCCACCAATATTGGAATTGGTGGAGAGGTGGAATATTGTGTGGGGGGACCAGCCCTCCCGTGTGAACATGGGACCCAATGGCTCCCACTTAGTCTAGTTTAAAAATAAAATTTGGAACATGAGAGCTAAAATCCATGGTTGGAGAATCATTGAGCATGACCCCAATATTTATAGGTGGATGTCATTGGAAAAAAATTGGGGTCCAAACAGTCAAAGCCTGCAGAATGATAATTTCTTTATGCCCCTGTCCCACTTAGGAAACCTGAACGGAAACCTCTGGCGACCTTGCCCGTGACCCAAGGTTTCCATGAATCACCAGACGTTTTGGTCACTCGCCTGGAAACCTCGACCAAAGCGTGAGCTGCATCACCTGACCCAAAGATCCTATAGGATCTTTGCTACTGACCACACACACACACACACACACACACACACACACACACACACACACACACACACACACACACACACACACACACACACACACACACACACACACCGTGAAGGTGAGGGCCAGGAACAGCGGAGGAGCGCTGTCTGCGCGATGAAGAGGAAGGTAAACGGCTGCCACAGAGCGAGGTAAGTCCTTTATAGAGTGAGGGCGGGATGGAGAGAAGGGGAAAGAGAAGCAGAGAGAAGGGGGAAGAGAAGTGGGGAGAAGGGTAGATTGGGGGGGGGGGGGGGAGAAGGGGGGAGAGAAGTAGTGGAGACAGTTTTAAGAAGTTTAATAAAGTTAGCGGGCATTTTACCTTCCGGTGAGTCTTTCTAGGTCGTGATACTCCAATGAGCCAATCAAAATGGCCGGTCAGCGAAGGAGATGGCCTTCGACTGCCTGTAAGTAAATAGCAACCCCACTCCACTGGCGACCAAACGGAAACCTATTTTTAGTCGAGGCCGGTTTTGATTTTGTTGAAATAATCAAAGGAACATAGAAGAAGCCTTGACCACGCGGAAACCACTTTCGACCATTAGGGAGAGTGACCAAAACCTCCGGGAAACTCATGGAAGCCTTGGGTGGGGTGCAAGGTCACCAGAGGTTTCTGTTCAGGTTTCCTAAGTGGGACAGGGGCATTATTCTCCGGGCTCTTGGCTGAAGATGGATGGATTGAAATATTAACTGCTTGTCAGACAAGAGGCTTGCAAGAGACGTGGAACAGAAGGGTGCTGTGGATGTGATACCCAGCATGCTGCAGGGAGACCTCAGTGAATGGGGAAATGATGGTTAGATGGTTCTCTTGGTTTATGTTTAGGTTTATTATGGTCACAGGTATAGTGAAATGTTTTGTTTTGCTTGCTATCTAAACAGATCAGGCATGCCAGATGTAGATTTAATCAATTCAAACTTGTACAATAGATAGAGCAAAGGGGAAGAAACAGAGTGTGGAATATAGTTCTCAGCATTGTAGCGTATTGTTTCGTTAGACAAACCCAATGTCCTCAATGGGGAAGAGGGGAATCGGATAGTACTCTAGATTATGGAAGGTGCAATCTGTATCCTAATAATGGAAGGGTGTAGGGGGTAGAAGATATGTTGCTCAGGGAGATAATAGGAATGGTGAGGGTTAGGATGGAGAGTGATTAAAGGGGTTTGATCATTGTAAGGACCAGAGTATGGGTGGGAGGGATAGGAGGTTCATTGACTTTATGTTTGAGCTTGTTACTCCTGGAAATTGTGTGAAATGATCTTTTCTTATTTCCAGGAAACCCACCCAGAATTAATTAAAAATGAATAAAAACATTCTCTTGAGGAAGACATGCAAACACTTAAAAGATTTCAATGATCATCTCACAACCTGTGCAGGGATTGGCTTCCTTCTCACCTCCTTGCTCTGCCCCACCTCTTAAAACATTGTCAAAAACACAGGAAAATAGGAGCAGGAGTTATATCCACTCATCCGCTCAAACCTATCCAGCAACATGATCAGGGTTGATATGGCCCTGGTCTCAACTCCTCCTCTGTGCCAGTTCCCATAGTCTTCAATTCTCTGGTCTTTCATACATGTATATTCCCCATCTTAAAATATTTACAATAATCTTAACTCCACAGCCTTCTGGGGCAGATAATTCCAGAGATTAACCTTTTTTTCAGATTCTTATCTTAGAAACATAGAAACATAGAAAATAGGTGCAGGAGTAGACCATTCGGCCCTTCGAGCCTGCACCGCCATTCAATATGATCATGGCTGATCATCCAACTCAATATCCTGTACCTGCCTTCTCTCCATACCCCCTGATCCCTTTAGCCACACGGGCCACATCTAACTCCCTCTTAAACATAGCCAATGAACTGGCCTCAACTACCTTCTGTGGCAGAGAATTCCACAGATTCACCACTCTCTGTGTGAAAAATGATTTTTCTCATCTCGGTCCTAAAAGACCTCCCCCTTATTCTTAAACTGTGACCCCTTGTTCTGGACTTCCCCAACATCGGGAACAATCTTCCTGCATCTAACCTGTCCAACCCCTTAAGAATTTTGTAAGCTTCTATAAGATCCCCACTCTATCTTCTAAATTCTTAGCGAGTACAAGCCGAGTCTATCCAGTCTTTCTTCATAACGTCTTACTCAAATCATTCCATTGCACAAAGCTGCTGACAGTAAAAGGCAATGGGTTCTTTATTGTCAAGTGCACCAGATACAGTGAAATACATTTTTTGCACTCAAGCTAAAAGCTTGCATACAGCTCAGCAACTCTGTCCCTGTACATAAGCACAATCGCTCTGGTCAGTACAGTGTGAACAGTGCAGCCCGCTGAGTCCATATGCAAGAGTCACTATATTGGTGCTATTTTGCAGTCCCAGTTGCAGCTGACCACAAAGCCCGTCACCTCCATTCCGGACATCCAGTGAACCAATGTCCGTCTCCACGCCTGTCCCTCTTCAGCCCTTGTTCCCATGGGGGAGCAACTTTGAGGGCACGGAAGGTAAGACCAACCCCCGGTTCCTGCCCTTGAGGCTAATTTGTTAAAGACAATGCTTCCAAATATACCCCATGGGGTTGTTAGCTTTCTAACTGATATTTGATTGACTGTCAAATCAATTTGGATAAAAATCATGAGCATACTTCCCTGTCTTCTTTCCTGTATGCTGGATACATTTAGCTTGTTTGATATGAGAATGAGTACATTGACTCAGTCCAAGACGCCCCATGTATGTTACTGGCACTGGTATTACTAAAGGTAGCCACCTTAGCCCTCCCCAAACCCTCAATATCAAATGGATCAAAGGACCAATGGATCAGTATCAAATGGATCAGTGTTGCCCATATATAACATAGAAACGTAGAAATTAGGTGCAGGAGTAGGCCATTCGGCCCTTCGAGCCTGCACCGCCATTCAATATGATCATGGCTGATCATCCAACTCAGTATCCTGTACCTGCCTTCTCTCCATACCCCCTGATCCCTTCAGCCACAAGGGCCACATCCAACTCCCTCTTAAATATGGCCAACGAACTGGCCTCAACTACCTTCTGTGGCAGAGAATTCCACAGATTCACCACTCTCTGTGTGAAAAACGATTTTCTCATCTCGGTCCTAAAAGACTTCCCCCTTATCCTTAAACTGTGACCCCTTGTCCTGGACTTCCCCAACATCGGGAACAATCTTCCTGCATCTAGCCTGTCCAACCCCTTCAGAATTTTGTAAGTCTCTATGAGATCACCCTCAATCTTCTAAATTCCAGCGAGTACAAGCCGAGTCTATCCAGTCTTTCTTCATATGGAAGTTGTGCCATCCCAGGAATCAGTCTGGTGAACCTTCTCTGTACTCCCTATATGGCAAGAATGTCTTTCCTTAGATTAGGAGACCAAAACTGTACGCAATACTCCAGGTGTGGCCTCACCAAGACTCTGTACAACTGCAGTAGAACCTCCCTGCTCTTGTACTCAAATCCTTTTGCTATGAATGCCAACATACCGTTCGCAATTTCGCATACCATAACTCTGCCGTCCCATCTAGTTTCACCCTAGCCTGAACAGCAAAACTACACTGTCGAAGTTTTAGATTTTGAACCAGTCCTTCGGCTAAATAGACTCAGTTACAATTCTACTCCAACGTCTGAGGATATACCTGTATGTCATTGCACTTTAAGTGTTTGTAGAGTCAGACTGGCTTTGAAACCTCATATAATATCAATTTCAAAAGAGAATTAGATTTAGCTTTTATGGCTAAAGGAATCAAGGGTTATGGGGAAAAAGCAGGAACTGATTTTAGATGATCAGCCATGATCATATTGAATGATCACCATTAGCTGGCTTGAAGGGCTGAGTGGCCTACTCCTGCACCTATGTTTCTACGAATCTAACCCTTGTATTGCAACCCTCACCATTAGTGCTATCACTATAGTCTACTCAAATTATAGTTTTACATGGTTAGGAGAAAGACAATTTCACAAGAACATCATTTTCAATTTTCAGTTTACTGAGACTATTGCGTTGTGAATACGAATTAGGCTTCTTCAGATTTATTGCGATAGATAAGAAAAACAATATGATTTAGATGTCAAATCTGTTGTAAATTATGAACAGCAACAGAAAATGTTGCAAATGCTCAGCAGGTCAGGTCCAAGGAGGATGCTGGAATTATTCTTGTTACATGACTTGGGTACATCAGAGGAAAATGAGAGAGGGACTGCATTCGGAATTAGTGTGCATTTGATGCACAAAGAAGGACGTACATTTTTACAATGTACTGTTGAAATGGAAGAATCATGGAAGGGAATTGGCTCACAGAATGATCCCGCAAAGACCAATGCGACCAAATCAACGGAAATCTTTTTTGGAAATCCTGATTTTGGTCTAAATGTGGACCAGGAAATTAAGGATAACCCTTTGCTCCTCAAAATAATGTAATTGGATTTTCTTTGAGAGGGCAGATGGGACCTCAATTCAAATCCCCTGAGAAATGACACCATCATAGTCATAGATCGAGCAGAGGTGTTGCCTCATTGCTCCAGTGACCTGGGTTCAATTCTGACCATTGATGGGATCTGTGCTGAGTTTCCACATTCCCATTGTGTTGCGTGGGCTGCCTCTGGGTCTCCCACTGGCTACTGTAAATTGTTCCTTGTTTGTAACTGGAAGAATCTGGGTGAATTGATTGAACTGTGGGGAGAATAAAATGGAATTAGTGTAAATTAGGCTTCATGCTTGGCACACACTTAATGGGCCAAAAGGCCTGTGTCCCTGCTGGGTGACTGCATGACTGAATGATTCTATGGGAAAGTGAAGTGCTCCCTTAATACTGGAGGCTCGAACCTTTGTGTTCAATTCTCAAGAATGGAATTTGACCATCCAACCGTATGGCTCGAAGATGAGAGTGCGACCAACTCAGCCTTGCGATGATATTTCTTTTAGTTATTTCTTTCTCCATTACCTTTTCACCATCTTCTCCCTGGAGGTTATTTATTCTTTATTCTTATTGATGTCTTGGCACCATCCAGCTGGATAATGAAAAGCTCAGCAGAGGGAAGGCGTTACATCTGTGATCAGAGGTAATGGGGAGAAGGCAGGAGAATGGGGTTTGGAGGGAGAGATAGATCTGCCATGATTGAATGATGTAGTAGCTTTAATGGGCCAAATAGCCTAATTCCTCCTATCACTTATGACCTTATGATCTCATGACCTTATGATTTTATGTTCCTCCTGTGAGATCCATATCACATTTTGCATTAGCAGGCACATACTTCCTTTTAACTGAAGTGAATCTTTCTGATAGACTACTGTACAAGAGCTCCTTGCTTTAGTGTTCGTTTTTGGTCAGGATTGAAAAGGGTAATAGTCGCACACCACAGACAGGAGCAGGTTGCTGGCTGGGGAAGGGATGGAGGGGCAGGTGGATGGTCGGTAACAGACCTGGACAAAAGAGGGGTTTTGAGAAAAGTGACATGGATAGCAAAAGGAATTTGGATGTCAAAGTGCAGACTGGGTGACGAGGGAGTGAAGGCACAGAGCGATGCAGAAAGATCTGCGAGGGTTGCAGGCGAGATTGCCCCACCGACCTGGGGATGATTTTATTACTGGGTAGAGATGGGGCTGAGATAGGACACAGAAAAGGGCAGCACAAGAACAGGCCCTTTGGCCCACAACGTCTGTGCCGAACATTACGCCAAGATCAACTCCCATCTGCCTGCGCATAATTCATATCCCTTCATTCCCTGCATATACATGCCCATCCAAAAGTCGCTTCAATGTTACAATCGTATCTGCCTCAATCTCCACCCCTGGCAGTGCATTCCAGATAATCATCACTCTCTGTGTAAACAAACGGTCTGCACATCGTTTTAAACATAGGCCCTCTTACTTTAATGCTATGCCATCTGTGATTTGATTTTTTTTTCCATCCTGGGATAAAGGTTTTGACTGTCTACCCAATTTATGCCCGATCTGCCTACCCTGCTAATAGATTGGACGATAAAGGCAGGAATTCAATGTGTGGAAGAAAGTGATTGATGATGAGTAGGGTAGTTTTGATGAGAGCCAGGCAGCTACATTTGAGAAAAATGGGAGATCAAGGAGGATAAAGAAGGGTCGAACATAAAAATAGTCCAGTTAGATGGGTTTCAGCAATGATTTGCTTAGCGAGGCACGGGATGAGCAATTTGTGCAGATGGAAATCAGTGGACCTGTTAATGTATGGATTGTGTATTGTCAAGCTAATCTCAGCGTTGTACAAGGCACAGATAGTTAAGATAGATTGGTTCAAGCTGAGTGGTCATACAGATAATGGGAAACAATTGCAAAGAAATAGAACTGAAACCCAGGCTGAAACACGATAGTTTACACTTAGAAGTTGTGGCTTACCCTGTGTTTATTGTCGGGCCCACAATTTGACAGCATGGAGATGATTGCAGAATGAATTAACCAGTCGAGAGATTGAACTGTGTATTACCAATCTCAATGTAGAACATTTCCTAGTGTTCCTTTCCTAGTGTATTCCTACATTTCCTAGAGTACAGAGAAGGTTCACCAGACTGATTCCTGGGATGGCACGACTTCCATATGAAGAAAGACTGGATAGACTTGGCTTGTACTCACTGGAATTTAGAAGATTGAGGGGTGATCTCATAGAGACTTACAAAATTCTTAAGGGGTTGGACAGGCTAGATGCAGGAAGATTGTTCCCGATGTTGGGGAAGTCCAGGACAAGTTTAAGGATAAGGGGGAAGTCTTTTAGGACCGAGATGAGAAAATCGTTTTTCACACAGAGAGTGGTGAATCTGTGGAATTCTCTGCCACAGAAGGTAGTTGAGGCCAGTTCGTTGGCCATATTTAAGAGGGAGTTGGATGTGGCCCTTGTGGCTGAAGGGATCAGGGGGTATGGAGAGAAGGCAGGTACAGGATACTGAGTTGGATGATCAGCCATGATCATATTGAATGGCGGTGTGGGCTCGAAGGGCCGAATGGCCTGCTCCTGCACCTAATTTCTATGTTTCGATGTTTCTATGTTCAAGGGTAAATAAAAGAGGAGGGGATAAAATTGAACATGGAGGTATGCTGCATTGAAATTTCAAAGTGGGAAGAGGAACCATTGCCAGAAATGCATTTGATCTGTTCAATATGAAAGGGTCAATACAAATGGGTCAAATTAAACATGGTTAATAGGAAGGTAAAGATTTGCAAGGAGACAATGATCACAAGGAGACAATGACCACGACACGACCTTTTGATTACTTTTTCATTGATGTATATAAAGGTATGTTTACAAATACACAGGACTAGATGTTAAAAGTCCAAAGTGCCAAATCAATTTACTCCCGATGGTGATGGGAGCCTTCTGCACTCACCTATGCTCCTCCGATGTTTAGAAAGGCTAGGTAGACACATCATTGGGGTTATCAAGTGGGCACCTACTTTCATCGACGTTTCGCTGATTGAACCCACGACGTCTAGAGATTAAGCAAAAGAAAAAGTATGTTTCCCGAGAAATCATAAAGCACATAAGAATGTGTGGGAAGGAACTGCAGATGCTGGTTTAAACCGGAGATAGACACCAAACGTTGGAGTAACTCAGCATCTCTGGAGAAAAGGAATTGAGGTGACGTTTTGGGTCTTGAAGTTCCCTGTCTCCATCCCTCCCCCACCCAAGTTGTACCAGTTTCAAAGTCATCTTCTTGAGTCCCATTGAATGTATTCATTCTCACGCAGGTCGCAGCTAACAACGGCCTGTTTCCTTTTTACTTTTTTGCATATCTTTCATTCATTTGTTCTATATCTCTCCACATCGCCGTCTATACCTCTCTCGTTTCCCTTTCCCCTGACTCAGTCTGTGGAAGAGTCTAAACCCGAAACGTCACCCATTCCTTTTCTCCAGAGATGCTGTCAGACCCGCTGAGTTACTCCAGCTTTTTGTGTCTATCTCAAGCTCACAGGAATATTTTGTAAGATGATTATTTATTAAAAAGTTGATGTCCGGAGTTTCAAGCAGATTCCCTGCATAGAAGAAATTACTGATGGTGAATCATAATAACCTTTTGTTGTTGAGGTGAATGAGTGTTGCACCACAGTAGATATTTATTGTACTCATATACAAAACTACCAGCATTTAGTATTTGCATACGCCTAACCTTGTTATTATTTTATGCAGGAAACAGCATGACGTACATCTCCTGAACAGTTTCATACACTTCATACACATATTACAGTAATGTTGCTCCCCTTTTATCACACTGAATAAAATGAAATGAGAAGCTTTTTCATACATTAACTATAAATTACGTTTGGTCTGGATAATAAAATTTTATTGTCATGCTGTTTTCCACTTCAAATCCATTTGAGAGATTGAAATGTAAATTATTCTAAGCCACCTCTGACTTATTATATAGTACATGTCTGAATAAATGAGATTTACATGATTGAGAAAGTTTACAAAATACCCACCAGGGGAAAACAGCTATCATCCCTTCCACTTTATCGTTTTCTAATAATATAAAAAGCAACTAATATTGGCTTGCACAAAATGTTGGAAAATATGTCCTAAAACTATTTTATGTGGAGCTACTTAATTTGGATTTAATTCCATTTAAGGTTCTTTTATGCAAATACTACATTGGATATCAATTGAAAATTGACCTGAATTGCAGACTGTTTGCATCAGTTGAATCAACACTTTGCTTATGAACACATATCAACATCAACTGCATTCCAAATTCTCCTCACTGACTCCGTTGGGAAATTGCCGTTTGCAGAATGAGTCAGCACAGCAGATGTTGTCGAGCTCTTGAGTGAATGGCTGGCAATGAAGAATGAACAGGTTGCCAGAGCAAGGCATGGTGGACTGTGGTGAATCTCAAAAGTCCTTTTTGCAGCTTTGAAGGTGGTCCTGCATTGTGTAGGTGAACTGGGGGTAGGAGCAAGTTGGCACTTAGCTGTGAAGTTTTTTGTGGTGAAAAAAGCAACTGGTACTCACCATCCCAGTCTCCTGGCTGAAGGATGACGGGAAGACAAGACATGGAATGTCTTGCTTCTCCATTTCCAAACATGCCGGTGCCTATATCAGGGCTGTCATTGTTATGGTACTTGAATCGTATAACTTATCTGAGGCTGTTTGTAAAGCTTTGCATTTGGTTATTCTGCCTTAATCAGCATTCATTGTGCAGTTGGGAGAATGACAAATCTAATGGATGTGGGCTCGGAATCATAGGTTTCTGCATGGAGATGTCAGCTAAATGTTGGCGTGGCGTGTTGGCTGAAGGTAAACTGTTTCTGGAGAACTATTTCAAAGGCCTGCAGCAAATCTTTGCTGACTCGAGCTTCTTCCTGATGCAGTGAACCACTCTGCACCTGCAACCTCAAGACTGCCTTCACATGGCTACACAATATCATCATCTTTCATTGTCCAAGCCACACTAGTCTAACCTGCCCGAATTTGACCCGGCGATCCATATCCACCCAAACCTGTCCTATCCATGTACCTGTCTAACTGTTTCTTAAAAATTGGGATAGTCCCTGCCTCAACTACTTCCTCTGGCAGCTCGTTTCATACTCCCACCACCGTTTGAGTGAAAAAGTTACCCCTCAGATTCCTATTACATCTTTTCCCCTTCACCTTGAACCTATGTCCTCTTGTCCTTGATTCACATACTCTGGGCAAGAGAGTCTGTGCATCTACCCGATCTATTCATCTCATGATTTTATACACATTTATAAGATTACCCCTAATCCTCCTGCGCGCGTGAAATAAAGTCCCAGTCTACTCAACTTCTTACTATATTTCAGTGTTTCTAGTCCTGGTAAGAATGAGCATGTGATTTTCTGCACCAGCACCTCCTCCTCCCAAATCATTAAATTTTTAGCTGGGACGGAAATGAATTGATAAAATGGTGCAAGCTCTTTTTTTCTAGTTTGGCAGACCCTGGTGTCATTGGATCTCTAGATTCCTCCCCTCCCACCCCACTCCAGCCCATAACCATTTTTTCTCACACCTTCTCATATTGGGATATATATAGCAACTTTCAAAATCCTACTCACCCACAAGAACATTTTGTTTTTTAATTCTTCTTGGGCTGAAATTGTAGGCCTCAATTTTAACTCGCAAGAAATAGTCTTAGACACAAGGGAAAGAAGTTTCAAGGACCATTATTGTATACAAAGAAGTCTAACTCAATGGTCATTGGGACTGAGAGAAAGGCGTCTGTTCAACCTTGACAATAAGCTCATTTTATTCACATAAGATTTGCAGCTTCCTGCTTTACTAGTATGCCATTTTAGGTTTTTTTTTTTGCATCAGTTAAATTGTCAACATATCAAAATGTACTGTATATGTCGACATATTATTCTTAATTATCCCATTGTACAGCTGTTGACCTCCCTCATTTCAACTTTGATATGGGTTAGATAAGCTTTCATAAAATCAAATGACCAATAGTTCTTTCGAGACAATAGCATTTCATCCCCTAATTGTCTTATAACAATAAATGTGCAATTGGCTCCCCGCCATTCAGGGGGAGAATTACAGCACGTTGAATCAAAGCCAGATTTAAAATAGAAGAACAGATGGGAAGAAAACCAAAAAGACACAATATTAAGCAAAACTGAGAGGGCAGATGAGATATAAAAATAGTCTAAATGGAATTTAATTTAATTATATATTATGGCAATAAAGATACTCCTATCGTGGTGGTTTTCTTACAGTAATTAAAGGTTTAACTTCTTGCAGATAAACTCAAAAAGCTGGAGTAGCTCAGCGGGTCAGGCAGCATCTCTGGAGAAAAGGAATGGGTGGCGTTTCGGGTTGAGACCCTTCTTCAGACTGAGAGTCAGGGAAAAGGGAACCGAGAGATATACTGTAGATGGTGACATAGAGATATAGAACAAATGAATTAAAGATATGCAAAAAGTAACGAAAATCAAGGAAACGGTCCATTGCTAGCTGTGGACTAGGTGAAAACGAGTTATACAGACAGTGAAACTCACCAGGACCACAGTGCAACTAGTACAACAACTGGGGTGGGGAAAGGATGGTGAGAGAAGGGTTGCAACAGTTACTTGAAGATAGAGAAATCAGTAACAATTCTGCTGGGTTGTAAGCTGCTCAAGCAAAATATCAGGTGCTGTTCCTCCAATTTGCATTTGGCCTCACTCTGGCAATGTAGGAGGCTCAGAACAGAAAGCTAAGTATAGGAATGGGAAGGGGAATTAAAGTGTTTGGCAACCGGGAGATCACGTAGGTCCAGGCAGTCTGAGCGCAGGTGTTCAGCAAAACGATAATTCAGTCTACATTTGGTCTCAACGATGTATAAGAGTCCACATCTTGAACAATGGATATAGTAGATGAGGTTGGAGGAGGTGCAAATAAACCTCTGCCTAATGTGAAAGGACTGAACGGGGTCCCTGGATGGAGCCGAGGGAGGAGGTATAGGGGCAGGTGTTGCATCTCCTGTGGTTGCAGGGGAAGGTATCTGGGGAGGGGGTGGGTTGAATGGGAAGGCCTGTGTAAACCAGGGCGATGCAGAGGGAATGGTCTTGGTGGTAGGGGGAAAGGGGCGGTGATGGGAAGATGTGACTAGTGGCGAGCTCCCTTTGGAGGTGGCAAAAAATTCTTGCACTTCTATAACATTTTCAACATGCTTTCAGAGTTTTACCACCACAGCTTTGCACCAAAATACCTGCCGTATTTACCTTCGTCCTGAGGGAGCCCATCCCCCATCCTCGCTGGAATATGCAGGCTGTAATCACCAATATCACATTTGCTACTCCCTGAACTAGTTTCAACATCCTCTCCGTCTCCACCTTTCCCAATTAATATTCCCACACCTGCCTTTATTTATAACGTTGTTCCCAATCCTACCCTCATTTCCCAACCACAAAAATGTTGGTTCCCAGTCAACTCTATTTTCTCACAATACACCTTCCTCTCTGCCACTGCACAGGTTGAGGATCTTCTGATCTCAGACTTGGAGGGCAACAGGCGGTATATGTTCATTGCTGAAGATGTACATCCCAGCATATCCAAGTGAAAGTTTGCAGAGGACCAATGACTTAAAAGACATTCAACACCCTTGCTGCCTTTACTTTAAGGCAACCAAGACAAAACCTAGCTGTTATTTATTTGGTATCATTATGGGAGCACAATGAACAGAATGGCGGCAGCATATTGGGTCAAAGGCCTCTGATTAAGGTCACTGAGATCTGGTGATATGTGGGGTGCCTGAGGCAATCAATCTGATAATGAAGATGTCCTCAAAACTATGCAAGGATTGTACTCATTGTCCAGGATAATGGAGAAGGGTAGATAAACAGACAATGCAAGGATTGTACTCATTGTCCAGGATAATGGAGAAGGGTAGATAAACAGACAAATAATACATGTGTGGCGTCAGCCTATACACGGGCCACTTATGGTCGAACCCTCGCCAGGAGGTACGAGGGCGGGCATGTGACGTCAATGGGCTAGAGGGAGTCTCCTGGTACTTAAGGTTATCTCACCTCGAGACCTTAGCAGTCAACCAGTAGCTGAGCCCGAGAGAGCAACCTCGCTCAGCTACAGCAACAATGTTAATATAGTTAGCGCAACAACCTAACGTGTCGAACCTGAATAAACGGCCGTTTGAACCGGCCTGACGTCTCACCTTTATTCACCACGTTTGGTGCCACTACACATGATAAGAATTGTATAGACTATGGTTTTTTGAAAATAATTGGAAGAGAAAAGCAAAGAGCATCTTTGAATTTTTTACCCTTGAAATTACAGTTGTAATATTAGATAACAAATGGGCAAGCCATGTGGAATTAACCAGGCCATGTTGATAGAAGCAATGAACCTTTTCAAATGGGAGTTGATTTCTATTCGGGTAGATGAGCAGGAGATGCCATTGGGGTGGAAGGTGGATTCATTTGTCTCGCAGCACACTAATATTGAGGACTGCAGATTTTTTTTTTTTTTTTAATTTTATTTAAAAATTTTTTATTTTTTTTTTCCCGCTGTAACCGGCGCCTGAGGTCCGGCTCCCGCCGCGCAGCTCCGGGAAATAGTCGAGGACTGCAGATTCTGGAATCTTGAGCAAAACACAAAATGCTGGAGGAACTCAACAGGTCAGGCAGCAGGTCTGGCCCTTCTCCAGTCTGAAGGAAGGTCCCAACCCAAAACGTTGCCTGTCCATTCTCTCCACAGATGTTCCTTGGCTAGATGTGCTCCTCCAGCTCATTGTGTTTATCACTAAAGTATGTTAAGGTTTTAAAGGCTAATTGGATTCACTTGAGCCATTCCTTACCAAGCCATAATGGCCTCCGATGTTGTGTAGTGTTGTGAGGGATCCACACTGTTCACTGTTTCTTGGCAAAGGACTGTATTTGCCTTGAGCACATCTCCTAGTGGTAACATTGTGGATGAAACCAGCTCCAACCTGAGGCTGAGCCCAGGAGTAATGTCAGGGTTCAGAGGGTTCAGAAATATTGTCTGCCACACAATGATGGTGGGGTGGGTGGGGGTTGGGGTTTGGGGAGGGGAGATGTAACACATTCTGACCATGAAACTGTGACTTCTGTAACATTGGGAATTATATTCAACAACCAGTAGCTCTTTACGTTATCATTACAACAGTTGTATTAAACTCGCTAGAGGCAGACCTCTTGTGTGGGGCACATGGAGGAATGATGTACATCTCACACAAGGCATTTTGTTTAACAAGGCACTTTTTTAGTTTCATTGGTTACCTAGTCTCCCAGTGTCTGAGTTGGTGAATGAAAGGTAATGAAACACAGTGTCAGAAGAGCTGGTTGATGATATTATGACATTGAGATGTTCTGCCTGACCTGCAATACTGAACCCCAGCCACGATCCGTCCTAATGGGAATAATATGTAGAAATATGTCACGAGTCATCGAGCTGTGTGAGTTGATTACAATGCTACATGATGCGACAGATAAAGATGCCCAAGCACCTGGATCTCCATCCAACCTAATCAATGCACAGATACTGAAGAGAATTGTTTGCACTGTATGATGAACCTGGCATTTAAAACAAAAAGGCAGAATGTTATTATTTTATTTCCTAGGTCATAAAAACAGAATTGTACCAAAACAAAAAGCTGTCAATTGAGACCCTGAAAATGCATCAGACAAGAACTACCAATGATTTGGATGAAGGGATTCAATGACATTAGCAAATTTGCAGATGGCACAAAGCTGGGTGGCAGTGTGAACTGTGAGGAGGATGCTATGATAATGCAGGGTGAACTGGACAGGTTGGGGGAGTGGGCAGATGCATGGCAGATGAAGTTTAATGTGGATAAATGTGAGGTTATCCACTTTGGTAGCAAAAACAGGCAGGGAGATTACTATCTAAATGGCGTCAAGTTGGGAAAAGGGGAAGTACAATGGGATCTGGGGGTCCTTGTTCATCAGTCTATGAAAGTAAGCATGCAGGTACAGCAGGCAGTGAAGAAAGCGAATGGCATGTTGGCCTTTATAACAAGAGGAATCGAATATAGGAGCAAAGAGGTCCTTCTGCAGTTGTACAGAGCCCTAGTGAGACCACACCTGGAGTATTGTGTGCAGTTTTGGTCCCCTAATTTGAGGAAGGACATTCTTGCTATTGAGTGGGCGCAGCGTAGGTTTACAAGGTTAATTCCCGGGATGGCCGGACTGTCATATGCTGAGAGAATGGAGCAGCTGGGCTTGCACACTCTGGAGTTTAGAAGGATGAGAGGGGATCTCATTGAAACATATAAGATTGTTAAGGGCTTGGACACGCTAGAGGCAGGAAACATGTTCCCGATGTTGGGGGAATTCAGAACCAAGGGCCACAGTTTAAGAATAAGGAGTAAGCCATTTAGAACGGAGACACTTTTTCCCACAGAGAGTGGTGAATCTGTGGAATTCTCTGCCACAGAGGGCGGTGGAGGCCGGTTCTCTGGATGCTTTCAAGAGAGAGCTAGATAGGGCTCTTAAAAATAGTGGAGTCAGGGGATATGGGGAAAAGGCAGGAACGGGGAACTGATTGGGGATGATCAGCCATGATCACATTGAATGGCGGTGCTGGCTCGAAGGGCGGCATGGCCTACCCCTGCACCCATTGTCTATTGTCTATTGTCTATTGTCTATTGTCTATTGTCTATTGTCTATTGTCTATTGTCTATTGTCAAACCACCTCAGAATGAAATAGTTGACCGTAACCATGTTTTTGCATTAATCTTTAACAGGGAATGCAATTGGACCCATTTAAGATATGGCTTGTTACAAAAGAGATGATTCTTCTCACATTGTTAATCCAGATACAGGTCTTTAAGAGAGGGTTACTTCCTTCAATAAAGTTTATTTTGTTTATAGTTCTGCCTCCAGCATTGCATCAATATAAAGAAACCCACTAATAGAGACATAACTTCATACAGCATGGAAAAAGGCCCTTCAGCCCAACTTCTCCATGCTGACCGTGATGCCCAATCTACGCTTGTCTCACATGCTGGTATTTGGCCCATATCCCTCTTAACCTTTCCAATCCATGTACTGTACTTGTCCAAATCTTTCAAATGTTGTTTTAGTACATGCGTGAACTACCTCCTCTGTGAACGTGTTCCATATACCCACTACCCTCTTTGAAAAAGTTGCCACTGGTTCCTGTTAAGTCTTTCCTCACTTTACTCCTGGGGTGGGAGATAGCAACCTTCACATGGTCCGCCCTGTTTCGACGAATGCAATCAACCTGGCGTGCATAATCAAATAAGATCAAATAGAACAAGTTGTCCAACAACTTTAGGCTGTGCACGCCATACGCAAGAAGAACACGACTTAACTCATATGCCCATTGGTGGTTGATTCCACTACTCTGGGTATAAGACTGTGCAACCACCCTATCTATACCCCTCAGGATCTTATATACTTCTGTAAGATCACCCCTCAGCCTCCTGTGCTCCAAGGAAAAAAATTCCGAGCCTGCACAACTTCTCTCTATAGTTCAGGCTCTCGACTACTGTCATACTGACACTCAAGGATGTAATGGTATTGCTTGAGGTAGAAGCTGATTAGTGATCAAGTGTGCAGAAAACCAAGAGTTTCTCCAATGGAGCAGTGTGGGTGGCAAGCTTTGGATTGATAGGATATGTTTAAATCCATTAAGCATGATATGAACAGACTTTGCTCATTTCTCCTGTATACAAAATATGTGAAAGTGTGCCTTAATAAAGAAAACCCTCGTAAATTCCAGAAGAAGACATGGAATAAAGGATGGGATAATATATATGGAGAGAAGAGGGGTGCTGTTATTAACAATAAGCTCGGAGACATGTGAAATGTTGTTGAGTTCATTGGCATCATGAACTACTACGGAACGATCATATGAGGACATACTGCAGAGCTGGAAGTTACATCTCTTTCCAAAGTCATGACATTTGTTGAGAAGGTTGAGGCCATGAAGTTTAATGCAGTGGAGTCTGCAAGATTGCTATCTACAAGGAAATGGTGCATGAGAATGTGTGGCATTTTTGCTTGAAGCATTATGCTGAGGTAAAAGTATGGAGCAGATCCACCCTGTCAGTAATAGTCTTCTTCAGCAAGGCGGAGTTATATGAATGCTGCAAGTACAGTTGACAGAAAACCAATGGATTATGTGAATGCTAAAAGCAGAAATCCTACTGGTCACATGATTGGAAGATGTGGGAGCTGGTATTGAATCCATCTGGCCACAGAATGCCCATTCAGTGTTACAATTGCTATAGGAAATGGTACTTTGCACAGCACGTATGCTCTTGAAGAGAACACACGTTAATAACAATAGTAGTCCCCATTTACTTCAGAGGCAGGAAAGCTCGTGCACATGGATGGAATGGAGTTGCAATGGTGCCATGTGTGTGATGGAGTCAAGTGATGAATACTTGGAGATGAAAATTATACATCTGAGGAGAGCAATAAAGATGACAAACTGAAGACAAGAAAAATAGTAGTTTGTCAACTTAAATCTCTAGAGGATGCTAAAATAAAGCATCTGGAGATTGCACAGCCATTTTGGATTGCACTTTTGTTTTTGTTTCTCCAATATTAAAGGAGGGATGTGACTAATGTAACATTGGTTGGTACCATTTTAAGAAATGTTTTGGTCATGAGTGCAGAAGTTGTTGGAGCTGCTTGGGAGTATGTACACTGTTGAATAATGCTGCATGTTTTATTGTAAATTATTTTGCTAAAATAACCACTTTTTTAGTTCAAATCATTGCCTCTTCTGCAATACCTCAGGGACTGAATGAAAGAAGGGCACGGAATGAGGGCCTGCAGGAAAATCCTTTGCACTACCAACTAAACAGTCCGAGTTTGTGGAGTAGCTGGCTGCCAAAGCTGTCAGAATCATTCGGACTGCTTTGGGATGTTCTAACATTTGGAATTTGCAATAACAATGCTGACTATAAAAAAATCAATCAAGCTATCAAAAATATGAACAATTGTTAAATGTTAAAAGCAAAACGTTTGAAACATCCAAATAAGCTCAAACTATTCCACGGTCTACATTACCCACACTTTCTTTAATCAGGCGCTGCAGTAGATTTGCTTACAGCTCTGGCAGTGCCAGAGGTGCCGACTACGAGTGCTGTCTGTACGGAGTTTGTACGTTCTCCCCGTAAACTGCGTGGGTTTTCTCCGAGATGTTCGGTTTCCTCCCACACTCCAAAGACGTACAGGTTTGTCTGTTAATTGGCTTGGTATCAAAGTAAAAATTGGCCCTAAAAATGAGGAGTGTGTGTGTAGGATAGTGTTAATGCATGGGGATCGCTGGCCAGTGCAGACTCGGTTGGCCGAAGGGCCTGTTTCTGGGCTGCGTCTCTTAACTAAACTAAAATCACCCGTGACTTCTTCTCCATTGAACTCCAGTGCAGGTGCTTCAGATGAATTCTCCAGTTGTCGGAGTGAGTCCCTTGACTGTTCCTGCTTCGCGCAATGCTGTACGTCTCCACCTGGAATTAAACAGTGGATCTGAGTGATGTAGAATAACACAGAGAGCTTTCAGAATGTTCATGACTTCCTCCTTCCCCATTTAAAAAAAGTCCAAATAAACTTTATTCAGGATAAAAATTATGTACAGAACAAGAACTGTGGAAAATAACTACCACATTCTCAATGGCTACACATGGATGCATTAGAGTTTTATTTGAAAGTGTTCCCAAAAAACATAATTATACTCCGCACCCTTGCCACTCTAGGGTGAGATTCCTTTCCTGATTTGAGGGCCCACCCTGCCCTCCAATGTCCAGAAGCAGAAGAAAGCTAGATTGTGGTCCTCCCCCACACAGCCTTTGCTTCTACCCCATCTTTTTTATTTAAAATAAACTTTATTCAGAGTAAAAAATATATGCAATAGCGGAACTGTGCAAAAGATCTTCTCACTTTGCCACTGTCCCACTTAGGAAACCAGAACGGAAACCTCTGGAGACTTTGCGCTCCACCCAAGGTTTCCGTGCGGTTCCCGGAGGTTCCCGAAGGTTTTTGTCAGTCTCCCTAATGGTCGAAAGTGGTTTCCGTTTTAAAAATCGGTAATTTTTTTAGTCAAAGCCGGTTGTGATGCTAGTTGAAGGTGGTTGCCAGAGGACAAAAACCTCCGGGAACCTCCGGAAACCGCACGGAAACATAGGGTGGGGCGCAAAGTCTCCAGAGGTTTCCATTCAGGTTTCCTAAGTGGGACAGGGGCATTAGTGGGACAGGGACATATACATACATTCATTTCATCATAACTTAGTGTTTACAAATGTTACCCCACACCCTTGCCACTCATGTGGCCCCCTGGGAGGATATCCCTTCCCTTATTTGAAGGGAGTCCACACCAATGTCCAGCAGCGGAAGGACCCTAAACTGTGGCCCTCCCCCACAGAACCTTGGTGTTGGATGCACCAAGCTGCTGTGTGTCCCTCGGCACGCACTCGTGCAGTCTGCAGCGGGCCAGACGGCAAAATGTCCATCAGGGTCTCTTGCCGACTGGCTTCTACTCCATCTGTGTAAGGGTTTGTGGTCCCCATATTGGCTTCACCAGCCACCTCAGAACCACACAGCTGGAAAAAAAACTCACCCTTGATCCTGGATAAGAAAAGAGGAAGAGGGGCTGCTGGAGGAGTAAAGCCCCTGTCCCACTTTCACAACCTAATTTGCGACCTCTGACGACCTTAAACGACCTAAAAAAAAACAAGGTCACGGTAACAAGGTCGCAGGAAGCACTCAGACCCAACATGTAGGGGGGAAAGAAGAAAAATAAATAAACAGAGAATAAGAGGTGGTGGGTTTCCAGGGCAAAAATCAAAAGGGACCACTTGTCAACATAACTGTATAAGGAGTAAGAGTGTTGTAAAAATAAGCCTGAAGGCTTTGTGTCTCAATGCGAGGAGCATTCGTAATAAGGTGGACGAGTTGAATGTGCAGATAGCTATCGATGACTATGCTATAGTTGGGATCATGGAGACATGGCTCCAGGGGGACCAAGGCTGGGAGCTGAACATCCAGGGATATTCAATATTCAGGAGGGATAGACAGAAAGGAAAGGGAGGTGGGGTAGCGTTGCTGGTTAGAGAGGAGATTAATGCAATAGAAAAGAAGGACATTAGCTTGGAGGATGTGGAATCGATATGGGTAGAGCTGCGAAACTCTAAGGGGCATTTCTTGGAATGTATGCGGGATAGTTTTCTAAACCAACATGTAGAGGAACCAACGAGAGAGCAGGCTATTCTAGACTGGGTACTGAGTAATGAGGAAGGGTTAGTTAGCAGTCTTGTTGTGCGGGGGTCCCTTGGGCAAGAGTGACCATAATATGGTTGAGTTCTTCATTAGGATGGAGAATGACATAATTAAGTCAGAAACTGGCTTAAGGGGTTGGACAGGCTAGATTTGTTCCCGAGTTGGGGAAGTCTCACAGCTTAAGGATAATGGGAAATCCTTTAAGACCGAGATGAGAAAGACTTTTTTCACACAGAGAGTGGTGAGTCTCTGGAACTCTACAGAGGGTAGTTGAGGCCAGTTCATTGGCTATATTTAAGAGTGAGTTCCTTTGTGGCTAAGGGGATCATGGAGAGAAGGCAGGTACGATACTGAGTTGGATGATCAGCCATGATCATATTGAATGGCGGTGCAGGCTCGAAGGCTGAAAATGTTTCTAAAACAAGGGTTCTGAACTTAAACAAAGGTAACTTTGAAGGTATGAGAAGTGAATTGGCCAAGATAGACTGGCAAGTAAATCTTAAAGGGTTGACAATGGATGTGCAATGGAAGGTATTTAAAGACTGCATGGATGAACTACAACAATTGTTCATCGCAGTTTGGCAAAATAATAAATCAGAGCAGGTAGTGCATCCATGGATAACAAGGGAACTCAGGGATAGTATAAAAACAAAAGATGAAGCATACAAATTAGCCAGAAAAAGCAGCCTACCAGAGGACTGGGAGAAATTCCGAGTTCAGCAGAGGAGGACACAGGGCTTAATTAGGAAAGGGAAAATCGATTATGAAAGAAAACTGGCAAGGAACATAAAAACTGACTGCAAATGTTTTTATAGATATGTGAAGAGAAAGAGATTAGTTAAAACAAATGTAGGTCCCTTGCAGTCAGATACAGATGAATCGATCATGGGGAACAGGGACATGGCAGGGCCAATTGAATAACTACTTTGGTTCTGTCTTCACTAAGGAAGACATAAATAATCTGCCGGAAATAGCAGGGGACCGGGGGTCAAATAAAGTGGAGGAACTGAGTGAAATCCAGGTTAGCCGAGAAGTGGAGTTGGGTAAATTGAATGGATTAAAGCCCGATAACATTATACTTCTTTAAGCACACAAGTGGGGCAGTGGATGGCAAGCATGCCATTCTTGTCCCTGTACCCCTCATTTTCGTTTTCGTACAGGATGGCATTCTGCTGGAACCATTCCTCAAGGTCCCCCTCCTGCTGCCTGGTGAAGGTGTGGGGCATAACCGTCCTCCAGCCCCCCCCTCCCCTCACCATCAATGGGGCATCTCCAGACACATGAGGAAGGGCTGCTTTGCTGCCATCAAATGAGGCAGTGAAGGATGGGGTGGTGTTGGGGACATATACTACCACCCTGGTCTCCTCCTCCAGGGGTCTCTCATGCAGGGCTACCTCCTCCTGCCCCTCCTCCTCCTCCTGGGTGGGCAACACCTGCATGACCGTTTTTTTTTTAGGGTTGTGCCCTCCCCCTGCGCTGCTGCCTTTTTGGTGCTATCTGTAAAACACAAGTCTCTCCAAAAAACTCTCCAGCTATGAATGAACATGCCTTGGAGTGACAGAGGTGACGTTCTGCTGTTTAAATTACCTTTTTTTTCTACTGACCTTTTTTTCATCCTGGAGCTATTACCTTCGACTGCCTCCGACCACCTACGACTACCTACGACTAGCATCATGACCCACTACAATCTACCTATGACCTATCTACGAGTAACGTATCGATATTTTCCATGCCGACCTTTTTTTTACGCGGGGACATTTTTTATCAGGCTAGAAAAAACGCCGCGACCTACTTGATGCCACGAGTACCTACGACTGGCATCACAACCTGCTACGACCTCCCTACGACATCCTACGACCTCCTACGACCTCGTGGCGACTATGCTGCGAATATGAGTCTAGGGCAAACTCAGCAGAGATCGTGAATTAGGTTGTGAAAGTAGGACAGGGTCTTTACGCACATGATGTCTCTCGAAAAGATTCCCCAATAGATTGAAGCAATCTCCATAAAGGATTAACAAGTAACAAGGAAAAGAATGACATTCAAAATTGTTAAAGGTTATGAGGTGGATAAATCTGAGACCTTCAGGTTTCTGTTTCATTCTTCTGGTTATGCTTTTTATAGCATGAGTTTTTATTTTCAAAGTAATTGGAACAAACTATCAAGACCTCTACAATGCACTTGAATCGAACACAGTGCTCCAATTGAGAGTTGCCATGGAAGTGGAGTGCTACCTGATTCAATAAGCACATTTTAGGAATCTCTCACCCCTCTATGAGTACCATACAATTTATCAAATTAGGCTCGATGTTTATTTAGTACCTATTTCTGTGAAGAGTTTCTTTCACGTTGCTGCCGTTATGTTAGACAAAGTGGGATTTTGTGCAGTGATGTGAAATGGCTGATGGTGAACTGGCAGGCTGTTTCACAACTGGAAATTTGTGAGTGGAGTGGACTGTTGATTCACTATCAGGCTTTTTACAAGAACGCATAAAGCAAATTTATTCTGTCTCCTCATAACATGTAAGTAGTAATTTCAGGCAGGAGACCTTTATATTCCATTAGCTGGAAGCAACAGGGAATATTTTAATATAACGTAGGTCTATCCAATCTTAAAATTATTTTTAATGGGGCAGCTTTAATCTAATGCACCAGATGGGCATGGGCCAGGTTTGGGTCAGTTGCTCATTAATAGCCTGCCTGTTATTTGTTCTTCATTGAAATCAGAGGAAAGTAAAATCGGGTGGAGAGCACAATGCTCATCTAATCCAAACCAGTTCTAATCCTGCTTTCACGGAATAATTCTCTTTATGACTGCATTCATCTAAAATCACACAGAGAATGATTTGCATTTTTGCAGCACTTTTCATCACCCCAGGTTTTACTGCCAATGAAAAATAGGTATTGGAGCTGACGTAATTTTTATTCTTGGCGATGAATTACTTCCAATCTGGTTCTGTGGGTTCCGATATAGCTGAGGAAGCCAAAAGCAGACCAGCAGATTCTGCCAAAGGTGGGGCATGAGGTCATTGATGGGGAGGGCAGTTGAGTACACGGTGCAGGGAAGTGCTCCTTCTGTCATTACATTGGGCTTATGCATGCTTTTAATGTTTGGATTTATGGTTTTCAGTGCAAACCTAAATACTCATTCTCTGCATTGACTGTTCATGGGCCAAAGAGTCCCATGATTTGGTCTACAATGAAGCTTTGAGAACATCACTGAATACTTTAGACTGCAGAGTGAAGAAGGGTCCTGACCTGAAACTAGGTCCTCACCTATCCACGTTCTACAGGAATGCTGCCTGACCCGCTGTGTTACCCCAGCGCTTTGTTTTATTTTCCAATGAGGTCTGTCTCTGGCCTATATACTTATCAAACCCAGCTCGCTGTTTCACCAGTGAGATGAGACCAGACCTCAACAGTACACATGATTCTGGCATAGGCACTTGTATCATCAGCCAAGTGAGAGAGCACAAGGATATCCATCCCTCTTGGAATGCCTGCATCCTAATCTACACCATTGCTTACATTAGTGTGACCCCAAAATAGCTAAGAAAATCCAAGGGATCACAAGGAAATCTAATCTCAGCAATGCCTCACAGATAACCTTTCAACTGGTCAGGGCGTATTTGGAGTATTGTGAGCAATTTTGGGCACCGTATCTGAGGAAGGATGTGCTGGCTCTGGAGAGGGTCCAGAGGAGGTTTACAAGAATGATCCCAGGAATGAGTGGGTTAACATATGATGAGCGTTTGATGGCACTGGGCCTGTACTTGCTGGTGTTTAGAAGAATGAGGGGGGACCTCATTGAAACGTACAGAATATCAAAAGGCTTGGATAAAGTGGATGGGGTGAGGATGCTTCCACTGGTGGGAGAGTCTAAGACTAAAGGTCATAGCCACAAAATTAGACATTCCTTTAGGAAGGAGATGAGGAGGAAGGCTGTGAAGGCCAGGTGAATGGATATTTTATAGATAGATTATTGATTCATTCAGGTGTCAGGGGTTACGCTGAGAAGGCAGGAAAATGGGGTTAGGAGGAAGAGATAGATCAGCCATGATTGAATGGCCAAGTAGGCTTGATGGGGCGAATTACCCAATTCTGCTCCTGTCACTTATAGCTTTATGACCTTATAACTTCAAACCAACAGAAGTTGCAGACACAGGAACTACAGATATTGATTTACAGAAAAAGACACAAAATGCTGGACTAACTCAACCGTTCAGTCAGCATCTCTAGAGACCTTGGATAGGCGACGTTTCAGGTTAGGACCATTCTTCAGACTGATTGTGGTGGGTGGGGAGAAAGCTGGAAGAGAAGTTGAGGTGAGACAAAGCCTGGCCAGTGATAGTTGGATACAGGTAATACAGGGGGGGTCGATTGGCAGATGGTTGGACAAAGGCCAGAGATGAACAGACAAAGGTTAGTGAGATAGGAAGATATGGAGAGATGAAGCATGGAATGGAAGAGGAAGGGATAGTTGGTAGGGGAAGGGGAAAAGGGGACACATTTAAATGGGGTGGCCAGGGAAGTGAGGGGGAGAGGTGCTGGTTAGTTTCCTAAAATTGGAGAATTCTTTGTTCTGGAGAAGTTGCACACTGGCCCTGTTGTAAAATGGGGAATACAAATGTCGATCTGTAGTGAGCACAGCTCCACCCACAACATGGAAGTACTGTAAATAGCCAGATTAGTAATTTGGTTTGCGGAGTGTTCTGACCTTCCTACCTCTTTCCCAATACCACAACAAGAAGGCAGGGTGGAGCATGTGTTTATTGTTTCATGGACAGTATGTTCAACAGTCTAGTGTTCCCTCAGTACTACTCAAGGTTGGGATCTGCAACTAGGGAGCCACAGTTTGCTGGTTTGGATAATTTTATAAACCACATCTATTCCCAGTGATTAGGTAATTCCTTCATAAAACAAAGTAGCATAGATTTTTTCCATTGGTCACATGCATTAAACAAATCCTATTGTAGAGGTGTTATTTGATGCTACTGCGCAAGGTCTGATTTTTGGTTCTTCTGAAGTCAATGTGACTGAATATCAGGAGGATGTGCTGCTAATCCTGTGTATAATTTAGCCATGCAATGAAGAATTTCAACGCTAGCTTATCTGACTCTCAGTGAAGCACCCACAGAGTTATTTGACTGGACTTCTGTCAGCCTTGATGATGATTAATTATGTTATTCAGAACTTTGAAAAGGCTTCCCGTATCAGATTGAGATATAAAGTTCATCAATCAAATAAAGCATTTGCTTAAAAATTGGACCAAATTTCCCGTGTTTGCTAAACCTGTCTTTGAAGTTAATGATGAGCCAATTATTGATGCATGTTCCAGTTCAGAAAAAGATGGCGCATTACTGCAGTGGTAGACTTACTGTCTTACAGCGCCAGAGAGCCGGGTTCGATCCTGACTACGGCTGCTTATCTGTACGGAGTTTGTACATCCTCTCCGTGACCTGCGTGGGTTTTCGCCGAGATCTTCGGTTTCCTCCAACACTCCAAAGATGTGCAGGTTTGTAGGTTAATTGGCTTGGTACGAATGTAAATTGTCCCTAGTGTGTGTAGGATAGTGTTCGTGTGTTGGGACTGCTGGTCTGTGCGGACACGGCGGGCAGAGCACGGTGGACTCGGTTTCCACACTGTATCTATAAGCTAACCTAAACTAAACTAAACTTGATGGAGACACAAATAACCAGAACAAGTTCACCATTTAACCATATAACCATATAACAATTACAGCACGGAAACAGGCCCTCTCGGCCCTTCCAGTCCGTGCCGACCATTTGTTTTCCCCTAGTCCCATCTACCTGCACTCAGACCATACCCCTCCATTCCCTTCACGTCCATATACCTATCCACTTTACTTTTAAATGTTAAAATCGATCCTGCCTCCACCACTTCTGCTGGAAGCTCATTCCACACAGCCACCACCCTCTGAGTAAAGAAGTTCCCCCTCACGTTACCCCTAAACTTCTGTCCCTTAATTCTCATGTCATGCCCTCTTGTTTGAATCTTCCCTACCCTCAATGGGAAAAGCTTATCCACGTCAACTCTGTCTATCCCTTTCATCATTTTAAAGACCTCAATCAAGTCCCCCCTTAACCTTCTGCGCTCCAAAGAATAAAGACCTAACTTGTTCAACCTTTCTCTGTAACATAGTTGCTGGATCCCTGGCAACATTCTAGTAAATCTCCTCTGTACTCTCTCTATATATATTTAATGTGAAATAAAGCTATAAGGGTATAGATACTGATAGTTGTGAGTTGCATGGGTGTGGTTGAACTAAACTTCTATACTGCAACTAAATGTCAAAAAAATGCAATGGGCTCGCTCACAGGACAGACACTATATCAACGATGACCCTTTGAGGCCTCAGATACTGAGACATGACTGGTATTGATAACCTGCGATCTGAGAACAACACTACAGATAACTATTAGAGGAAGAAGATGGATGGTTGGTGTGTGGGGAAGCTGCATCTTGGAGAAAAGTCATTTTGTGCAATATGGAAGTTGTGTTTTCCTCTCAGGGCTGAATGAGGATGTGGGGGAGGTATTGATGTGATTTCTCTCTGTGGATGAGGTAGGTGTGCCTGTGGCCAAGGGGTGTGAGTGGGATGTAGCGACTGCATTTAGGTGCATTGGATATGGATGAGGGGACTCTGGTGGGATTAGGCAGCTGTGCTTGTCCGCGTGGGACTCCATGAGGGCCACACAGTTGCACACATCTAGTAGAGCCCCTGCTTCATGGTGCCAGATATCTGGCTCCAATCCTGACCTCAAGTTCTGCATTTGAGGAGTTTGCACATTCTCCTTAGAACATGGATCATCGAACAGTACAACATAGGACCAGGTCGATTGGCCCACAATATCTATGCCGAATCTGATACCAAGACCAACTCTTATGTACCTGCAATAACCCATTCCTTGCATATCTATGTGGTTTTGCAGATGTATCATGAATCGCACTATTATATCTGCCTTCACGATCACCTCATCAGTGCATTCCAGGCACTCACGCCCTCTGTATACAAAACCTGTGATTGAATGGTTTCTACTGGAAGCTCTGTTTACCTTTCGCATCCCAAAGATGTGCAGGTTCGGAGGTTAATCGGCCATTGTAAATGGTTCCTAGTGTGCAGATAAGTGGTAGAATAGGGTGAGGGAGGAGTTGATGAGAATGTGGGGATATTAAAATGGAATCAATGTAAGATAAGTGTAATGAGGTCATTGATAGTAATTGCAGACACATTGGGTTGAAGAGTCTGTTGTTGAGCTGTATCTCTCTATGAATCTATTACCTTTTTCCAGGTGACCTGTTTTTAAAAAACTTGCATTTCTTTGATTATTTTCCCTTTTATTTCCACCAAATTACTTATATTACAGAAAATATTTTGAAGACACTTTGGTCAGACTTGACATTGTTTTAAAGCCTTGAACCCATATTAATACCCATCTGAACCCATCTGAAAAGCAACTTTCTGAGTTGTTGGCTTGCCACCTTCTGGGAGTTGCTGTGAATGCTGGAAGATTTCATCGTTTTTAAGTTAACACAAGGTTATATTAATATATCTTGAAGAATGCAATGTCATGAACTTCAGAAATATTTTCATGAATATCTGACATAAAATATTGTATAAAATATGTTTCACTGTTGATTAAATATTGCCCTTGTGATATCATAATCATCTTGGCGATTGTGCAAAAGAAAGCACACTATCACTTTGTGTGGCCCTCCCTGTATAAATAGCTTTTGGAAAGAAAGAGGTTAGATAAAGAAGGAAATGACCACCAAAATCTGTACAGTAGTATATTTTCAGGCAATTATCATGTCTTCCTTCAGAACATATTGGTCATCCATTGACAAATTGAGTTATTGTTAAGACACTGTTAGAGATTAATTTTGAAAAGTGGTTGCTGAACATGTTTTGACCATCAATATCAAAGTACAAACTTTAATAAGTTGAACTTGCCTTTCCATTATTTAAATCATTATTTTATTTTTAAACTTACTGTAAAAATAGATCTGTGGTTAACTGAGATTGTCGTGGTTGGTTTTGAATTGTTTTGCTATCGATTTTCCTTTTCTCCTGAATGATAAGTTACACTGGATCACTGACGACCATGATGCTGAACTGCTTACTATTGTGTAATGGTTTTGAAGCAAAGAGTTTTAAAACTTAGTTTAGCTTTTGACTCTCCTGGGATCATGTTATAGGTTTGCACACTTCTGAGGCACATTTTGCATATTGTTAGGAGTTCAGCTATTGTAATTACAGAAACACACATAAAAACATAGAAACATAGAAACATAGAAAATAGGTGCAGGAGGAGGCCATTCGGCCCTTTGAGCCAGCACCGCCATTCATTGTGATCATGGCTGATCGTCCACTATCAATAACCCGTGCCTGCCTTCTCCCCATATCCCTTGACTCCACTAGCCCCTAGAGCTCTATCCAACTCTCTCTTAAATCCATCCAGTGATTTGGCCTCCACTGCCCTCTGTGGCAGGGAATTCCCTAAATTCACAACTCTCTGGGTAAAAAAAGTTTTTTCTCACCTCAGTCTTAAATCTCCTCCCCTTTATTCTAAGACTGTGGCCCCTGGTTCTGGACTCACCCAACATTGGGAACATTTTTCCTGCATCTAGCTTGTCCAGTCCTTTTATAATTGCATATGTTTCTACAAGATCTCCCCTCATCCTTCTAAACTCCAGTGAATACAAGCCTAGTCTTTTCAATCTTTCCTCATATGACAGTCCCGCCATCCCAGGGATCAATCTCGTGAACCTACGCTGCACTGCCTCAATCACAAGGATGTCCTTCCTCAAATTAGGAGACCAAAACTGTACACAATACTCCAGATGTGGTTTCACCAGAGCCCTATACAACTGCAGAAGAACCTCTTTACTCCTGTACTGAAATCCTCTTGTTATGAAGGCCAACATTCCATTAGCTTTCTTCACTTCCTGCTGTACCTGCACGTCAACTTTCAGTGACTGGTGTACAAGGCACCCAGGTCTTGCAGTACCTCCCCCTTACCTAACCTAACCCATTGAGATAATAATCTGCCCCCTTGATTTTGCCGCCAAAGTGGATAACCTCATATTTATCTATATTATACTGCATCTGCCACGCATCTGCCCACTCACTCAACCTGTCCAGGTCCCCCTGCAACCTCCTAACATCCTCTTCACAGTTCACACTGCCACCCAGCTTTGTGTCATCCGCAAACTTGCTAATTTTGCTCCTAATTCCCTCTTCCAAATCATTAATATATATGGTAAACAGTTGCGGCCCCAACACCGAGCCTTGCGACATTCCACTCGCCACTGCCTGCCATTCTGAAAAGGACCCGTTCTACTCTTTGCTTCCTGTCTGCCAAACAATTTTCTATCCATGTCAACACCCTACCCCCAATACCATGTGCTCTAATTTTAGTCACCAGTCTCCCGTGCGGGACCTTATCAAAGGCTTTCTGAATGTCTAGATACACTACATTCACTGGCACCCTTCATCCATTTTACTTGTCACATCCTCAAAAAATTCCAGAAGATTAGTCAAGCATGACTTCCCTTTCATAAATCCATGTTGACTTGGACTAATCCTTTTACTGCTATCCAAATGCGCCATTATTTCCTCTTTAATAATTGACTCCAGCATCTTTTCCACCACTGAAGTCAGGCTAACTGGTCTGTAATTCCCCGTTTTCTCTCTCGCTCCTTTCTTGAAGAGTGGGATAACATTAGCTATCCTCCAATCCACAGGAACTGATCCTGAATCTATTGGACATTAGAAAATGATCCCCAATGCATCCACTATTTCTAGAGCCACCTCCCTGAGGACCCTGGGATGCAGACCATCAGGCCCAGGGGATTTATCATCCTTCAGTCCCATTAGCCTACCCAATACTATTTCTTGCCTAATTAAAATTTCTTTCAGTTCCTCTACCCCCTTAGATCCCCTGTCCTCCAGTACACCTGGGAGATTGTTTGTGTCTTCCTTAGTGAAGACAGATCCGAAGTACCTGTTCAACTCTTCTGCCATTTCCTTGTTGCCCATAATAATTTCGCCGTGTCTGCCTTCAAGGGATCCACATTTGACTTTGCTACTCTTTTTCCCTTAACATATCTAAATAAGCTTTTACTGTTCTTCTTTATATTCCTGGTCAGCTTCCCCTCGTACTTCATCTTTTCAGCCTGTATTGCCCGTTTTGTTTCCTTCTGTTGTCCTATGAAGGTTTCCCAATCCTCTGGCTTCCGGCTACTCTTTACTGTGTTATATATATTTTCTTTTAGTTTTATTCTATCCCTAACTTCTCTTGTCAGCCACGGTTGCCTCCTACTCCCCTTAGAATCTTTCTTCCTTTTTGGAATGAAATGATCCTGCGTCTTCCGGATTATGCCCAGAAATTCCTGCCATTGCAGTTCCACCGTCAATCCTGCTAGGATCCCTTTCCAGTCTACCTTGGCCAGCTCCCCTCTCATGCCTTCATAGTCCCCTTTGTTCAACTGCATCACTGCCACTTCCGATTTAACGTTCTCCTTCTCAAATTACAGATTAAAACTAATCATATTATGATCACTACCTCCAAGCGGTTCCTTTACCTCGAGTTCTCTTATCATATCTGGTTCATTGGACAGCACTAATTCCAGAATTGCCTTTTCTCTGGTCGGCTCCATTACCAGCTGCTCTAAGAATCCATCTTGGAGGCATTCTACAAACCCTCTTTCTTGGGGTCCTGAACCAACCTGATTTTCCCAGTCTACCTGCAGATTGAAATCCCCCATCACACACATTGAGAAAATAGCCAGAAATGCACATACTATACAAGAAGTCATATCTGAGTATGGTTGAAAGTTTTCTTCTAAATATTGTCGAAAAGAAAATGATAAAACTTTGACATTAGACTTTAGAGATATCACAATCATAATCACAATAATACTTTATTAGCCAAGCATGTTTTGCAACATACGAGGAATTTCATTTGCCATGCAGTCATACAAATAAAAATCAACAGAACGCACAAAACACATTTTAACATAAACATCCACCACAGTGACTCCTCCACATTCCTCACTGTGATGGAAGGCGAAATATAGTGCGTAAACAGGCCCAATGGCTCATTGAGTCTGTACCAACTGGCGATCATCCCATACACCTGCAATATCTTACATGCTAGGGACAATTTACAATTTTACCAAGGCCAATTAACCTACAAACCTGTACTTATGGGAGAAATCGCACACCATCACATGGAAACATACAAACCGTGTGCAGACAGCATCCATAATCAGGATCAAACCTGGGTCTCTAGCACTGTATAAGGCAGCAACTCTACTGCTGTGTCACTGTGCCGTTGTAAAAATAATGCAAAAATTAATTTAAAAGTAATCATTGCTTTGTCATTACTATTTAAACAGGAGACTACTTTCTTACCATGTAAAGTGGCAATGTGAATCAAAAGGACGGTCTGGAAGACATATGTAAAGCTTGTCAGGGCACAGAATGGAAGAATTGGGACACAACTATTTATAGATTTATAGGTGCTAGAATTGGGAGCAAAAAAAAACCCAAACTGCTGGAGGAGCTCAATGGGCCAGGCAGCATCGGTGGAGGGAAATGGATAGCTTTCTCTCTCCCATGACTCTAGGTCTGAAGAAAGGTTTCAGCCTGAAACATCACCTACTCCTGTTCTCCAGATATGGTACCTGACCCAGTGTGTTGCTCCAGCATTTTATGTCTATCTTCGGATAGATGACGTTTCGGAAAGGGACAGAATCCTAGGAATCTTTTTCAAAGATCTGGGACATTATGCATGCAACTTAGGATGCATTTGGGTATTATGTGTCATTCTGAAAACCATACCATTTACGTTGCAGACAACACAGAAGAGATGCACCAGGCTTGGAAGACTGTAGTTATGGGGAGAGCTTGGATAGGTTGTGCTTGATTTCCCTGGAATGAATGAGGGTGAGGGGGTGACCTGGTAGAAGTATATAGATTATGATAGATGTAGATAGTGAAAAGGCAAAATATTTTTCCAAGGGGGAGTGTCAAGAGTCTTTCATTGTCAATTTACTGATTGACAATGAAGTCTACAATCTTTCATTGTCAATGCCTGTAACACAATGCACATAATGCAATACACAACACACAATACAATGCAAAGAATATCAATAACAACATGGCATAGATTCACATTGATAGGAAGCAGTTTCAAAGGAGATCTGACGGGAAGATTTGTTTACACAAAGTGTGGTTGATATTTGGAACGTGCTGTCAGAGGAAGCAATGAAATCAGGTACAATTACTGGGTTTAAGAAGCAATGTGACTCTTGAATAGGCAAAGCACGGAATAATGTGGCCCAAATGCAGGCACAGGGGATTTGTGTAGATTAATATAATGGGCTAAAGGGCTGTACTGTATGCTTCTAAAACTTTATTCCAGTATTGATGTTTGCTTCATAGCTAAGCTATTTATTCCAAAAACACGTCCCTGCTATTACATGTAGATGTTTCTTTAAATACCCATTCAATTACCATTTAATTACAGCCAGACTTTCCAGACTTTGCCAAAGAGAAATGTGTCTAATTTATTTATTTTCATGTTATCAATTTGTCAACCAAATAATCTTATCTTGCCCTTGAAAGTCCTTTGTGTAACTTTGACCATTCTACTCAATCATTCTACACTCCCCAAGGGAAAACCGCGTGAGGTTTTTGAATCTCTCTTTGTAAAACAGTCTGAGTTTTCATTGTGGCTATGTGTAAATCTGGCAATGGTGGTTTAGCTCCAATTCTACCCTCTCACTATTACCAAATAAAAAGGAAAGGCACATCAACTACTGCTGCTTGACCTCTACCCTTCCTCCTCATCACCACCACTTTAAAAGTGATAATCACCTCAATGTTTTCCTACTCATTACATATCCTGATGCTTTTATATCTTTCCATTGTTCCAATTGCCACGATAAAGTGCGCAAAACTGCATACGATACTTCCATTATGAGTTAACCCATGCTTCTGGTGGGTGGTTTGAAGTACGGACACCAATCTGAATAAGAGTCTTGACCTAAAACGTGACCCATTCCTTGTCTCCAGAGATGCTGCCTTTCCTGCTGAAATACTTCAGCATTTTGTGTCTATCTTTGGTGTAAACCAGCATCTGCAAATCCTTCCTGAACAGTTTGAAATGATTTAAGGTTATAAATCCATTGAAAATGAAAATGATCATAACAATTGATTTCAATATTGAAAACATTTTAACAAACAATGCTTAGGAAGTTAGCATTAATAATATTCTTATTTTAGTGCCAGATTTTTGGATCTGATATTTACACTTATCAAGCATTGGTCCCAAATCTTTCCTTTAAATTTTACTTTGGGAACATAGAACATTGGACAGTACGGCTCAGAAAAGGCACCTTGGCCTAACATGCTTGCACCGGCCATGCTTCCAATCTAATCACAGCTGCCTGCACACGGTCCATATTCCTCTATACCCTGTCTGTTCATGTTTACGAGATGTAAATAAGGATGTCACTATTGTATCTGCTTCTATCACATCTCAGCAGTGTTCTAAAAACCCACCACTCTGTATAAATATGAACTTCATGGGACTAGGTAGATGGGACTAGGGGAAAACAAATGGTCGGCACGGACTGGAAGGGCCGAGAGGGCCTGTTTCTGTGCTGTAATTGTAATATGGTTATATGGTTATATGGTTAACTTGATCCATATATCTCCATTGACCCCCTCTCTAGTTCAACCTATGCCCTCTAGTATTTGATATTTTCACCCTGGGAAAAATACACAACCTATCAACTTTATCTTTGTTTCAAATAAATATACTTCTATCAGGTCACACTTCAGTTTTCAATACTACATGGAGAACTACATGGAGAACTGTAATTCAAGTTGTTCAGCCTCTCCTCCAATCAAGAGAATATTCTGCACTTCTACACAGTCACTATAGCATCCATAACTTTATTTTTGTGTGGCAACCGGAACTTTGTCTACTATCCCATTCAAGATGACAATTTCTTGGAAGTATCTCTACTAGTCTGGGGCCCATTTCACTGGGCATTGAAATTTCAACCTAGGACCCCAGCCAGTTTTGTAATTCAACCAGTCACTAATCCCTAAAAGGACTCACACAAAAGGTTGGCAGGTGTATGGAACAAACTGACAAATGAGGTAGTGGAGTCTGGGACTATCTCAACATTTAATAAACAGTTAGACAGGTACATGGATAGGACTGGTTTGGAGGGATATGGACCAAACGTGGGCAGGTGGGACAAGTGTAGCTGTGAGATGTTGGCTGGTGTGGGCAAGTTGGGCCGAAGGGCCTGTTTCCACACTGTATCACTTTATAACTCTATTTATAACTTTATAACTGTATGACTGCTACGACTCACTCTAGAGATGGAATAATGAATGAAAAAGTGCATAAATCCTCTGGCTTGGTACCAATCTCTATAATTTTATTATCTCCCCTCGCTTTTCAGCTTTGCAGAGAACTACTGGATTAATTCCATCGCACAATAAGCAGGTTGTTTAACAGTGCCCATCATGTGTCAGCATCAAACCAATTCTGTTTAAAGAATCCAAAGTGGCTTGACTTCCACAGATGTCATCAATGCGGATAGGTGGGAGTTGGGTATTGATAGAGACGTTATAACACACAAACTTCCCATTAACTGCTGGACATGCTTCTGACAAAAAACATACTCAATTGAATTTGATTGCAAAACAAAACACATATCTCAGGTTCAAATTGTTTCACTTAACTCTACGGCAAGGGAATAAGTTATCCAATCAATTGCTCAGGTCGGAAAATTCAACCATAACATGAATCACTCACCAGCCTTAAAATATAAAATATAAAAATAAATTCCATGACCATTTGAAAGAACATGTATATTTTCTTTAATTTGTTTTTTTCATTTTCTTCCATGAATGCTTCACAAGTGCCTGTGGTAGACTGCATATTATTGATCCCCGTTCAGATCCGCATCTATCATACAATTTTAATTTATTGCCCTGCTCTCAAATTTTACACCTATTTTACAAATCTTTTTGTTGATAGTCATTTCAACTTTATGGTGTTTAGTTTACTTAACTTTGCCATTCCACGGACCATGATCTCTATTCATGCTTTAATTCCCTCGTTTTCTTCTTTGAAAGCTCTTCATTAATATGAACAGTAGGTAGCTTTACCAGGCCTGTTCGCTCAGTGGGATGTCATTGCCGGGAAAGTTATTATGGTCTTCTCTGTTTCCCATCTTTGTTAACCTAGAAGTTCAATGAACAAACACTTGAAAACATTTAACGTTAGAAGGTTAGTCGAGTAACCCACACTAAAATGATGATTGCATCTCAGGCAGAGTTTAAAAACAACTAGAGATTGTGGATCAGCCTGCAGATTCTGAAGCCAGCAAAATAGTTACCCAGCAGTTTGGAATCTCCAGCTGTCTTCTGGTGGCATTCATTAAGCATAAGTCAGCATGGGAAAGCTTTACTTAATTACATACTTTAATACGCTTAGTAAATGATGAATAGTACTGTCTTACTCCACAGTTAAACAGCCTAATAAAAGGAATTCTGGGGAAATGCAATCTACAGAATTTGATTCTCCAATTGTTTTCAGGGAGCTCTAATAGAAGAGGGTCAGCATGAGGCAAGTAACCTCAAAAGAGTTTACCAAACTGCAGGATAGCGCATACTGCTGCTAGTCATAGATGGTTTCAATTACGTATAATAAGTTCATGTAATTTTGGGCTCTGAAAATTGGTCTCCTGGAGTATCTATCAGTGCATTTCTATCAATCTAAATGGGAAACTTCTGTCTGTGGCATCCTGTGCAAAGCAAATGCAATTCGATTTAAAGTTTGTGACTGAACAGAGCATTCCTCATTATGTCCCTGACTCTGTGTGTAGTGTGCGCTTTGGATAAAGCATCCAATACTATATTGCAGTCTGGAATAGTGTTGATATTTTAGGTTATTATCTCCAATAATTATATTCTTTTATTTTGTCCAGTTGTTATTTCTTGATCTCTTCTCAATAACCCACGAGGTGACATTTTTCCTATGGCTTAGGAGAAATATTTTTCTCCGCATTAACTGCTTATTGGTGAAGTCACAATGACTTGTCGTTCAATGCCTGGAATTTTCCCGCATGTGACATTCTTAGCAAGGCAGCAAGGCAGCATTATCCAAAGAAGGGTCTCGACTTAAAACGTTACCTATTCCTTTTCTCCAGAGATGTGTCTATCTACGATTTAAACCAGCAGCTGCAATTCCTTCCTACACATATTATCAAATCACGGTTGTGCATTGTATAACATTGTGCGTTTACATTGTTCAATAAAACCGCAAAGATGCAACCACATTGCATTTGCAATGAGTGGGTGGGAGTTCACCTTACCTAGTTGTAACCAAACCTGCAGGTTCAGGCACAAATAAACAAACAAAGGATGAACGAGTGTATTTCCTGCTGACGGCTGTCCTCCTGCTCTTCAACACCTTCATTTCATTTCAATCATTAAATCTTCCCTGCTTTTGTTTCCTGCTTCTCCTGTGAGAGAATTCTTGCAGATAATGAGCTCCCAACCAAATATATCGAAAACCGATGCAATTTTTTAAAATGGATTTTGACGTTTGAAATTAATGAACATGTTCGTATTTCTCTTTCTAGTTTGATAGATCATGGTACTCTGTAGTTTATATTTTCTCAATAAAACTTGATACTTCACAATTTATTTCTGGAGCTCTTTCTTGCTAAAAATACTTCTGCAAGTTATATAAAGCTGAAATGCTCAAGATATTGCAGCTTGTAATAAATCTCATATAATTTATTATTCGAAGAGTAGCTGAGAATTCATTTGTCTCCTTTATCATTGTATGTGCAGACCTATAAGTGTATACATGTATGCATTCATGTGCAATACATCTGATAACTGAGTACTTACTATAGGGCTGTGTGGCATGGAGGTTTAACACATGTTGCATTGACTACTGTGGTTTGCCTTTGGTGAAACTGGAATGCCAGGACAACACAACAGGAGAGACAGCATCTGTGGTGAATGCAAGAAAAGAGAGGTGAACGTGTTGGATTGGAAAGTGGAACAGTGAGAAGCAATTAACCTGCCCCCTTAATTTGCCCCCTTAACTGTGCAACGCACACAACCTGGACCATTGTTTAGCATAATGATTGTGGCTTCATCTCAAATGTCTAGAATGACATCTCAGACATGAATGCTTCATCCATGTTTTGTTCTGAAGAAGGGTCTTGGAGTTAAAAAGCACCACCCTGCACAATTACAACCTTCCTATAATGTGGTGACCAGAACTGCACACCGTTCTCTAAGTCTGGCAGAATCTATGTTTTGCACAGTTGCAACATGACATCTCAACTTTTATGCTTAAGAAAGAACTGCAGATGCTGGTAAAATCGAAGGTAGACACAAAATGCTGGAGAAACTCAGCGGGTGAGGCAGCATCTATGAATAGAAGGAATTGGCGACGTTTCGGGTCGAGACCCTTCTTCAGACTGATGTCGGGAGGGAGTAGGACAAATAAAGAAAGTGGGTGGAGACAGTGGGACTAGTGGGAAGACCGAAAAAGGGGGGGGGGGGGGGAAGGAGAGAGAGAAAGAGAGAGAGAGCAAGGGCAACCTGAAGTTAGAGAAGTCAAAGTTCATACAGCTGGGGTGTAAACTACCCAAGCGAACTATGAGGTAAAGTGACAGGTGTTGCATCTCCTGCGGTTGCAGGGGAAAGTACCTGGGGAGAGGGTGGTTTGGGTAGGAAGGGACGAGTTGACCAGGGAGTTACAGAGGGAATGGTCTCTGCGGAAAGCAGAAAGGGGTGGAGATGGGAAGATATGGCCAGTAGTGGGATCCCTTTGGAGGTGGTGAAAATGTGGGAGGATATGTTCTATGCACTGGCATATGAGGGCAAGCAAGCAAAATGGCTTATTCAAGACCCCATCAACATGTGTTGTCACACTTAGGGAACTGTGGATAGTTTCTCTATTCATCGACATTCCTTACTGGTTTACCATTAACAGTATGTGTCCTCCACATTTGAATTTCCAAAATGCATCACATGGCATTTATTGGGATTAAATTTAATCTGCCATTTATCTGCCCAACTCTCCTGTTGGTTTATATCAGGAGTCGGCAACCTGGCTGTGTCTGTGAGTGGAGGCCATCTATCACGTGTACACATGGATCCCGCCCCCATCCCGCCCCGGATGGCCGGCATCAAATCACATGTTCACAGAAGGTAGACAAAAATTCTGGAGAAACTCAGTGGGTGAAGCAGCCTCATGCAATCCTTGCATCTTACCCGCTCAGTTTCTCCAGCATTTTTGCCTACCTTCGATTTATCCAGCATAACCATATAACATATAACAATTACAGTACGGAAACAGGCCCTCTCGGCCCTTCCATAGAAACATAGAAATTAGGTGCAGGAGTAGGCCATTCAGCCCTTCGAGCCTGCACCGCCATTCAATATGATCATGGCTGATCATCCAACTCAGTAACCGTACCTGCCTTCTCTCCATACCCTCTGATCCCCTTAGCCACAAGGGCCACATCCAACTCACTCTTAAATATAGCCAATGAACTGGCCTCAACTACCCTCTGTGGCAGAGAGTTCCAGAGACTCACCACTCTCTGTGTGAAGAAAGTCTTTCTCATCTCGGTCTTAAAGGATTTCCCCCTTATCCTTAAGCTGTGACCCCTTGTCCTGGACTTCCCAACATCGGGAACAATCTTCCTGCATCTAGCCTGTCCACCCTTAAGAATTTTGAAAGTTTCTATAAGATCCCTCTCAATCTCCTAAATTCCAGAGAGTATAAACCGAGTCTATCCAGTCTTTCTTCATAAGACAGTCCTGACATCCCAGGAATCAGTCTGGTGAACCTTCTCTGCACTCCCTCTATGGCAATAATGTCCTTCCTCAGATTTGGAGACCAAAACTGTACGCAATACTCCAGTGTGGTCTCACCAAGACCCTGTACAATGAAGTAGAACCTCCCTGCTCCTGTACTCAAATCCTTTGCTATGAAAGCTAACATACCATTCGCTTTTTTCACTGCCTGCTGCACCTGCATGCCTACTTTCAATGACTGGTGTACCATGACACCCAGGTCTCGCTGCATCTCCCCTTTTCCTAATCGGCCACCATTTAAATAATAGTCTGCTTTCCTGTTTTTGCCACCAAAGTGGATAACCTCACATTTATCCACATTATACTGCATCTGCCAAACATTTGCCCACTCACCCAGCCTATCCAAGTCACCTTGCAGTCTCCTAGCATCCTCCTCACAGCGAACACTGCCCCCCAGCTTAGTGTCATCCGCAAACTTGGAGATATTGCCTTCAATTCCCTCATCCAGATCATTAATATATATTGTAAACAGCAGGGGTCCCAGCACTGAGCCCTGCGGTACCCACTAGTTACTGCCTGCCATTGTGAAAAGGACCCGTTTTACTCCTACTCTTTGCTTCCTGTTTGCCAGCCAGTTCTCAATCCACATCAATACTGAACCCCTAATACCGTATGCTTTAAGTTTGTATACTAATCTCTTATGTGGGTGACCTTGTCGAAACCTTCTGGAAGTCCAGATATACCACAATCCACTGGTTTTCTCCCTTATCCACGCTACTAGTTACGTCCTCGAAAAATTCCACAAGATTCGTCAGACATGATTTACCTTTTGTAAATCCATGCTGACTTTGTCCAATGATTTCACCACTTTCCAAATGTGCTGCTATCCCATCTTTAATAACTGACTCTAGCAGTTTCCCCACTACCGATGTTAGACTAACTGGTCTGTAATTCCCCGTTTTCTCTCTCCCTCCCTTCTTAAAAAGAGGGGTTACATTTGCTACCCGCCAATCCTCAGGAACTCCAGAATCTAAAGAGTTTTGAAAGATTATCACTAATGCATCCACTATTTCCTGAGCTACTTCCTTAAGTACTCTGGGATGCAGCCTATCTGGCCCTGGGGATTTATCGGCCTTTAATCTATTCAATTTACCCAACACCACTTCCCGACTGACCTGGATTTCACTCAATTCCTCCTTTGACCCACAGTTCCCTGCTATTTCCGGCAGATTATTTATGTCTTCCTTAGTGAAGACGGAACCAAAGTAGTTATTCATTTGTCCGCCATATTTGTTCCTCAAACTCACCTGTTTCTGACTGCAAGGGACCTACATTTGTTTTAACTAACCTCTTTCTCTTCACATATCTATAAAAACTTTTGCAGTCAGTTTTTTTGTTCCAGTTTTCTCTTTCATATCTATTTTTCCTTTCCTAATTAAGCCCTTTGTCCTCCTCTGCTGGTCTCTGAATTTCTCCCAGTCCTCTGCTTTTTCTGGCTACTTTGTACGCATCATCCTTTGCTTCCAGTCCGTGCCGACCATTTGTTTTCCCCTAGTCCCATCTACCTGCACTCAGACCATTCCCCTCCATTCCCTTCACGTCCATATACCTATCCATTACTCTTAAATTTTAAATCGATCCTGCCTCCACCACTTCTGCTGGAAGCTGATTCCACACAACCACCACCCTCTGAGTAAAGAAGTTCCCCCTCACGTTACCCCGAAACCTCTGTCCCTTAATTCTCATGTCATGCGTTTGAATCTTCCCTACCCTCAATGGGAAAAACGTATCCACGTCAACTCTGTCTATCCCTTTCATCATTTTAATGACCTCAATCAAGTCCCCCCTTAACCTTCTGTGCCCCAAAGAATAAAGACCTAACTTGTTCAACCTTTCTCTGTAACATAGTTGCTGGAACCCTGGCAACATTCTAGTAAATCTCCTATGTACTCTCTCTATTTTGTTGACATCCTTCCTATACTAGGCGACCAAAATTGTACACCATACTCCAGAATTGGTCTTACCAATGCCTTGTACAATTTTAACATTACTTCCCTACTCCTATATTCAATGCTCTGATTTATAAAGGCCAGCACACCAAAGGCTTTCCTTACCACCCTATCTACATGCGATTCCACCTTCAGGGAACTATGCACAGTTATTCCTAGATCCCTCTGTTCCACAGCATTCCTCAATTCCCTACCATTTACCATGTACGTCCTATTTTGATTTGTCCTGCCAAGATGTAGCACTTCACACTTATCAGCATTAAACTCCATCTGCCATCTTTCAGCCCACTTTTCCAAATGGCCCACATCTCTCTGTAGACTTTGAAAATCTACTTCATTATCCACAACACCACCTATCTTAGTATCATCTGCATACTTACTTATCCAATTTTCCACCCCATCATCCAGATCATTGATGTACATGACAAACAACAGTGGACCCAACCCAGATCCCTGAGGCACCCCACTGGTCACCGGCTTCCAACCTGACAAACAGCCATCCACCATTACTCTCTGACATCTCCCATTCAGCCACTGTTGAATCCATCTTGCTACTCCGCCATTAACACCCAAAGATTGAACCTTCTTAACCAACCTTCCATGGGGAACCTTGTCAAAGGCCTTACTAAAATCCATATAGACAACATCCACTGCTTTACCCTCATCAATTTCCCTAGTTACCGCTTCAAAAAATTCAAGAAGGTTTGTCAAACATGACCTTCCAGGCACAAATCCATGTTGACTGTTCCTGATCAGACCCTGTTTATCCAGATGCTTATATATATTATCTCTAAGTATCCTTTCCATTAATTTGCCCACCACTGACGTCAAACTAATAGGTCTATAATTGCTAGGTTTATTCTTTGAACCCTTTTTAAACAATGGAACAACATGCGCAGTACGCCAATCCTCCGGCACTATTCCCGTTTTCTAATGACATTTGAAATATTTCTGTCATAGCTCCTGCTATTTCTACACTAACTTCCCTCAATGTCCTAGGGAATATCCTGTCAGGACCTGGAGACTTATCCACTTTTATATTTTTCAAAAGTGTCAGTACTTCCTCCTCTTGCAGACAGCATCTGCAATTCTTTCTTAAACGTGTTCACAGAAGGTGCGTGGTCGTGCCGGCGGCTTTGCGCAGGATGCGGTGCGGCCAGAGCTCGGCGCTCGCGCTCGGCCGTGCTTGGCGCTCGGCGGGCCAGATGATTACGGGAAAAAAATCCGCCAGCAGGCCGGATGATTTAAGATTGCGGGCAGGATTCGGCTCGGGGTCCATAGGTTGCCGACCCCTGGTCTACATATTGTTATAGCCTTAGACAATTTTCTTTACTATGAATAACACCAACACTTTCATGTGGTTTACATATTTACTAATCACAATAATAATTGAAAATAACTGGCTGGATTATATATAGCATAGGAGACTGAGTACATCTTATGAAGGCTTTTAAAATCACAAGGGGCATAGATAGGGTGAATGCACACTGTATTTTTCCAAGGGTAGGGTAATCAAGAACTAGAGGGCATAGTCTGAGGTAAGAAGATAAGATAATAGGACACTGAGGAACATATAACCATATAACCATATAACAATTACAGCACGGAAACAGGCCCTCTTGGCCCTTCCAGTCCGTGCCGACCATTTGTTTTCCCTAGTCCCATCTACCTACACTCAGACCATACCCCTCCATTCCCTTCACGTCCATATACCTATCCACTTTACTCTTAAATGTTAAAATCGATCCTGCCTCCACCACTTCTGCTGGAAGCTCATTCCACACAGCCACCACCCTCTGAGTAAAAGAAGTTCCCCCTCACGTTACCCCGAAACTTCTGTCCCTTAATTCTCATGTCATGCCCTCTTGTTCGAATCTTTTCACACAGCAAGTGGTGTGTATGTGGAACAAACTACCTGAGGAAGTGATTGGAGCAGAAACAAAAAACAACATTTAAAAGACATTTGGACAGGCACATGGATATAGAGGTTAAACATGAGAACATGGGAAATACATGGATGTGTAACATGGTCAGCATGGATTACTTGGGCCAAAGGACCTGTTTCCGGATAGTATGATCCACAATTCTATATTTAAACTATTTATTCAAACCTTTCTGGATAGAATGTAACTTGGTAAATTTTACTTTCTCAAGTAGATGCCAGCTTGGCTGAAGGTGAACACATCTTCAGCATTACAGCTGGCAATCAGCATTACAGCTGGCATGATGTTGGGATCACAGATGCTGATAAATCAAATGTCCTCGGCTCATCCTTAGCATCGTTTATAGTGAATCAGATTGGCTTAATTCTGGCATATCTCAGGGAAGTCATTCATTCCTAGTTGAAGATGGTTCTGGAAATATTAGCTTTTGACATCTTACTTGTGTGTGCGTGATTTACAATTCTGTCTTCACATTTATTTGTACATCACCATTCACATGTAAATGTGGAAGGACAGTAAACGTTTGACCACAGGCATTGGTGGTGTCTGTCTGCATCATGTTGCTGTCATTGCTAATGGGCCTGTCCCACTTGGCGATTATTTAGGCAACTGTCGGCGACTGTCATAGTCGTAGCAGGCGCTGAAAACCTGGCGACAACCTACTTCAACCTGGCGACAACCTACGACAGCACCTACGTCAGGAGAAGTCAAGCTACGTTCATTGGCGGCAAACCCACTGTCACCGAAAATGTTTCAACATGTTGAAAATTTAGCGCTGACCAGAAAGACGCTACGGCTTTTTGCGCGACTGAGGAGACTACTCCCAGAGACCACCAGTGAACATACGGCAACATAGTAGTCGCCTGTAGTTGTCAAAAAAATCGCCTAAGTGGGACAGGCCCATAAGAATGTTGTAAATTCCTCAATGACATTTCAATTGGAGATGCACCAGGTAACATACTGGTCTTCAGTATATGGTGAACACACAAGCGATGGTCTACGATGGATTTTGCAGTCTTGGCAGCATGGCTAATAATAATTAACCATATAACCATATAACAATTTCAGCACGGTAACAGGCCCTCTCGGCCCTTCCAGTCCGTGCCGACCATTTGTTTTTCCCTAGTCCCATCTACCTGCTCCATTCCCTCCATACCCCTCCATTCCCTTCACGTCCATATACCTATCCACTTTACTTTTAAATGTTAAAATCAATCCTGCCCCCACCACTTCTGCTGGAAGCTCATTCCACACAGCCACCACCCTCTGAGTAAAAAAGTTCCCCCTCACGTTACCCCTAAACTTCTGTCCCTTAATTCTCATGTCATGCCCTCTTGTTTGAATCTTCCCTACCCTCAATGGGAAAAACGTATCCACGTCAACTCTGTCTATCCCTTTCATCATTTTAAAGACCTCAATCAAGTCCCCCTTAACCTTCTGCGCTCCAAAGAATAAAGACCTAACTTGTTCAACCTTTCTCTGTAACATAGTTGCTGGAACCCTGGCAACATTCTAGTAAATCTCCTCTGTACTCTCTCTATTTTGTTGACATCCTTCCTATAACTAGGCGACCAAAATTGTACACCATACTCCAGAATTGGTCTTACCAATGCCTTGTACAATTTTAACATTACTTCCCTACTCCTATATTCAATGCTCTGATTTATAAAGGCCAGCACACCAAAGGCTTTCTTTACCACCCTATCTACATGCGATTCCACCTTCAGGGAACTATGCACAGTTATTCCTAGATCCCTCTGTTCCACAGCATTCCTCAATTCCCTACCATTTACCATGTAGTAATTACTGAATAGTATTAACAGGAGAAGCGTCTCTTTGTTCTATAGGTTGGTAGAGTCATAGAGAGATAGAGTCATAGAATGATACAGTGTGGAAACAGGCCCAACTTGCCAACAGCGGCCAACATGTTCCAGCTTCACTAGTCCCAGGTGCCTGCGTTTGGTCCATATCCCTCCAAACCTGTCCAATCCATGTACCTGTCTAACTGTTTCTTAAACATCGGGATGGTCCCAGCCTTAACTACATTCTCTGGCAGCTCGTTCCATACACCCACCACCCTTTGTGTGAAAAAGTTACCCCTCAGATCCTATTAACTTTTCCCCTTCACCTTGAACTTATGTCCTCAGGTCCTCGATTCCCCTACTATGGGCAAGAGATTCTGTGCATCTACCATTCAATGATACCATTCAACTTGAATTAGATTTGAGCAGCAAAAAAAAAAAGCTTGGATTCTGCATGGGTCTCCAACGTTGGACCGTTTTCAAAATCAAGTCCATATATGGGGAGTGAAAAAAAGGAAGAATGGATTTAGCAAAATACTTCCATGTGGAACAAAAAGCAAAGTTGTTCTTACATCAGTTTCAGAAAGTAGAAGATTATGCATGCTTTTAACATGGAAGGTCAAAAAAATGTTTGGAAAGGTTCTAGCATACTTGTAAGAATGTTAAAAATGCAATCTTATCTATTTGCTTCCAATCCCTGATAGTTTAGTTTAGTTTTGTTCGGTTTATTATTGCCACGTGTACCGAGGTACAGTGAAAAGCTTTTTTGTTGCATGCAATCCAGTCAGTAAAAAGAATATACATTATTACAATCAGGCCATTCACAGTGTACAGATACAGGATAAATGGTATAATGTTTCGTGCAAGATAAAGTCTATTAAAGTCTGATTAAAGATAATTTGAAGGTCTCCAATGGGTGTATGGGAGGTCTGGGGTATTCTCTCCAGTTGGTGGGAGGAAGGTGTAGCTGGATCAAACATTGCATTATGACTTATGATGCTCAGAGATTTAGTGGCTGGCAGTGGTGTTGATGCCCTAAACTGACTCGGGGTTTCATTATATTCATTAGGGTGCTATACTGTGAAATATAAGTAAAGGGCGGCCACAGTGGCACAGCGGTAGAGTTGCTGCCTTACAGCGAATGCAGTGCCAGAAACCCGGGTTCGATCCTGACTACGGGTGCTGTCTGCACGGAGTTTGCACGTTCTCCCCGTGATCTGCGTGGGTTTTCTCCGAGATCTTCGGTTTCCTCCCACGCTCCAAAGACGTACTGGTTTGTAGGTTCATTGGCTTGGTAAATGCAACAATACACCCTAGTTGGCGTAGGATAGTGTCAATGTGCGGGGATCGCCGGTCGGTGCGGACCCGGTGGGCCGCAGGGCCTGTTTCCGCGCTGTATCTCTAAAAAAAAAGTGTTACTACATCGTGTCTGAAGATCTGCCAGCCAAGATATGTTGATATTGGAGGTTTTAGACTTACTCTCACGTCAAGCACCTTAGCAGGATGTGCCTGGCATCAATTTAAACATTGATGAATAGACAGACCCAGTTTCCAAGTAGCTGTTGCAGTGAAGGTGCTCAGTGCGTATGGCTGCTTATCTTTGTTTTCATGTCGTTGCATCTCCCTGAGCCAGTTATTTTTGTGACAGAAGAAGAGGAAGTCATTTTACAATTTCAGCAGTAAGAAATGTGTAATGCCTTTTGGCTAGTTGAAGTGACTTCACTTGAAATAGGTTAATCCCATGCTGACAGGTAGTCACATCAACATGGGAACAGCACTGGCCCTTTGATTTATCCCGAAAGCAACACAAAAGCTCTCTTAATCAATGAATATATAATTGGAGATTATAAAGAGTATTTCTTAAAATGAAGTCACATGGATTTGATCATAAAATAGTCAGTAGTCAGAATAAATTCAGAGGCTTGAATAATTGGTTCTTCAATCAAGGCAAAACAGAAATCATTCCAAACTTCGCAAATGTATACTTCCACTTTTTTTTCTGTACTTAAATTGTTCTAAATGTTCTCTATTTGAGACTCCGGATTGGAAGCTCCACCCTACACAGTATTTATAAGAAACCAACAACCCAAAACGCATATTTTGTGAAGCATATCCAACCCCTCTTGTCCATCCATTCAAATTCTCCTTCCCATCTTCCAACCAAACACTTTAAACAGTACTTTCACCCTTCTGCCGCTTTCATGTCATTAAAATAAATTATGAAGGAGTATCAAATGTAGGGCACCTATTATATTTTTAACCGCTTGCCTGCCATTAGAAATGTGTTTATGTTGTCTGCATTGTAGATAGAAATTATTATAACTGCCTGAAAAATTTTTCTTATAACGATATTGCTTTGAGGAGACAGTACTTACAAACACAAAATGTTTGAAAAGTCAAGGACATGGAATTTTAACTACACATTTCTCTCTTTATCCACATTAGTCAGGAAATGGTGTTAGGTAAAGAGTTGGGACTGAATGCAGATAAACCCCCAGGGCCTGATGGTCTGTATCCCAGAGTAGTCAAGAAGGTTGCCCGAGAAATTGTGGATGCATTGGTGATTATTTTCTAATGTTCTATACACTCCGGATCAGTTCCTGTGGACTGGAGGGTAACCAATGTAGCTCCACGTTTTAAGAAAGGAGGGAGAGAGAAAAAACAGGGAATTTTACTTCGGAGTCACGTGAGTCCCCGTGAAAACCCCGTCCAGCACGCCATGCGGAGGTTGGTGGAGTATTGCGACGGACGGGGAGTTCAAGGCGCTCCCGCTACAAATTGAAAAGTCGGGCTGACAGGTAAGTTTTACCGTGGCCGTGTGTCTTTTCTCTGTGGTGCTTGTGTTCCAGGAAAAATGAGCAAGGCCAGAGGAAAGAAATCTACAGCTCGCCCCCGTTCGTCCTCCGTTGAGGAATGCTCTATTTGGAGGGGGGGAAAAGAGGCGGCGGGTAATAACTACCGAGCCGAGCCCAGCACCGCTAGTGCTGCCTGAGCAGCGGGGCTGGAGGTACCTGCAGCCAGAACCGGGCGGTAGTGTCCGACGATTCGGGATGAAGATGCCTCACGCTCGAGAGCGACACAGGCAGCCGCCCTAAGCCGCATGGAACGGCTTATGGAGCAATTGCTTCCAGCGAGATCTGCTGAGAGAGCAGCAGCAGCCTCGCCAAGGGAGTTCAGGCACTCCCGCAGTGCCCTTTACGGCACTGGCCATTGCTTCACCTTCTTTTGAAGGCAGCATTGGCGACCAGGTCTGGGCTGGTCAAGAAGAGGGGTCACTGGCTGAAGATATCCGGAGTACGCAGGGTGTACAGGATCAGGAAGAGCTGCTGGGTGTGGTCAACCGCTACGTGGCCAATCCACAAGCGGGTCGGCCATTAGAGCCGAAACTTGCAGCCAGCATTAACCACCTGTCCTCAAAACCCCTACAAGAACAGGTGGTCAATGAGGCGCTTGTTGAACTATATACAGCCCCAGTAAAATTGTACATCTTTGAATGTACCTGCTGTCAATAGCCAAATTTGGGGACATTTGGGGCAGAACATCAGAAACCTGGAGTTGAAGCTCCAGAAGATCCTTAAACTCCAGACTACAGGAATAACATCTTATGCTCGGTCCATTGATGGTGCGGACATCTCCACAATCAGCAAGACACATTATGCTCTGCTGTGCACACTCAATATGAGATAAACAATTTACGAAAGGAGATTATCAAGCCTGCCCTCAACCCTAAATTTGCGGGACTTTGCAAAACACCGGTTCAGAACCTCCTATTCTGCTCTTTGGGAAAGACCTTCCAAAAAAGGTGAAAGACCTAGAGGAAGAATCCAAGACCTTTGGTCTCGTGAGGGCAGGTTTGGGACCGAGCAGACCTAACAAACCCAGGCGGCAGTACCCCCATGGCGTCCACAGTCGTCGACCACACTATGGGAACTGGTGAAAGCTCGGGGTCCGCAACCATTCCCCGTAAGCCTTTTTTAGGCCAGGGCCCAGAGCGGACCCCATGGAAAAATGCCGCCACCCCCCCAACAACATCAACATCAACCCTCTACAGCCCAGCAGACGACCTCATCGCCCGGCGAAAGATGGCAGAAGAAGCACCAATAACCATGGAGGTAGGTGGGTCTGGTTCCTCTCAGCATATGAAGCAGTAGGGGCTCTATACTAACAGGGGGAGATTGCACTTGTTTTTGGATGCATGGGGAATCATCACTAGTGACAAGTATATACTCAGCAGCGTTCATGGCTACAAAATTGACTTTGTTCATGAAAACATTCCACCAGTTCAGCATATACCCAAAAGGGTATTCACCCTCTCAGTCAAAGAGAAACAAGAGGGTCAAGCTGAACTGATGAGGTTACAAAGCAAAAGGTGTCATTGAAAGAACAAAAACATGAACCTTTGGAATTTGTGGTCTAATATTTTCACTAAAATCAAAAGATGGTGGACGTCGCATCATCATTGACTTAACTACTTTTAAACAAGTCTGTCAGGTATATACATTTTCAAGATGGATACTTTTGAAACAGCCAGACTATTGGTTTCTAGAGGGTACTTTCTAGCAAGCATTGATTTAAAAGATGCCTACTACTCAGTACCCATACACAAGGAGCATCGTAAATACTTAAAATTTATCTGGATGAAACAGCTATGGCAATTTAAAGCCTTACCAAATGGGCTAACCTCTGCTCCAAGGCTGTTCACTAAAATCTTAAAACCTGCCTTGGCATTATTGAGGAAACAAAAGCATATAGTCATGGCGTATTTGGACGGACATTTTAATAGTAGGAAAAACCTTGGAGACAGCCATTCTGGCAGTAGCAGCCACCAAAACGTTTGTTTGAAACTTTGGGGTTTGTCATACATCCAGATAAATCCAATTTTACACCGTCCACTGTCATGGACTATCTTGGATTTACGATTGATACTGTTCGCATGATTGTAAACTCTGCCGAAGGGGAAAGCATCAGAATTGGCGCTATCATGCAACAAACTCATGAATAAACATCAGCCAACCATACGGGAGGTAGCTAAGAGTTATTGGCAAAATGGTAGCAGCTTTTCCAGCTGTACAATTTGGGCCTTTGCACTATCAAAATTTGCAAAGAGCAAAAGTGCAATGCACTAAAGCCAAAACTCAGGTCACTTTGACCGAGCTATGAGTTTAACTGCTGAATCCATTCCAGAGTTACAATGGTGGGCAAGGAACGTAAGGCTCAGCTCCAGTCCCATAATAATCACCAACCCAGTATTAACCATTCAAAACGGATGCCAGTGCTTTGGGCTGAGGAGCAACTAACATGCAATCCAGCACAGGGGGCAGATGGACTAAATTTGAATAATCTTGCCTACAGACACGGGGTATCAACTACTTAGAAATGTTGGGTGCGTTTTATGGGTTAAAAAGCATATTCATCTAATATGCATCATGCACATGTCCGGTTGCAATTAGATAATACCACGGTGGTGGCTTATATCAATCACATGGGTGGTTGTAAAGTCGATATCGTGTGACAATTTGGCCAACCTAATCTGGCAATGGTGTGTTAAAAGGCATATTTGGTTATCAGCAACTTACCTACCAGGTAAGCAAAAATACAGTGGGCAGACACCAGGTCACGCAGATTCAATGATAACATCGAATGGATGTTAAATCCCAAAGTATTTGCTGAAAATTACTAGCAATATGGCACACCAGAATATCGATCTATTTGCATCCAGGCTGAATCACCAGGTACCAACGTAATTGTCGCTTGGGAACCAGACCCTGAGGCAGCAGCAGTTGATGCATTCTCGCTGCATTGGGGGAAAATGTTCTTTTAATGCTTTTCCCTCTCTTCTGCCTCATCAGTCGGGTATTACGCAAGATTCAATTGGATTCTGCTTCAGGAATCTTGATAATACCTGACTGGCCTACACAGCCATGGTTCCCAGTGGCTTTCGATATGGCTGTTGAAACACCGTTGGAATTCCCCAGCAGTCGACAGTTATTAATCCACCCAGTGTCAGCATTAGTCACCCGTGCCATGACAGAGTCAATCTCCTGGCTTGCAGATTTTAAAAAGACCTCTACTGGGCCTGGGACTGTCTGAGGACGCCATAAACATGATGACCGCATCCCACCGGGAGTCCACCAGGAGACAAAACCTGACCAACATAAGAAAATGGGAACGGTATTGCTCCAAAAACAGGAACTACCTACACTACAGCTACAGCCACCAGTGTTGTGGAGTTTTCTGCTTGGATTACATCGGGAAGGACTCAGCTACAGCGCCATTAATACAGCCAGGAGTGCGTTGTCTGCTTATTTGGTTCCAGCAGCAGGACAACTGACTTTTGGGGTCCCATCCACTAGTGGTCAAAATCATGAGGGGCATTTTTAACACCAATTCCCCTAGGCCTAGGTACACTCAGATCTGGGATGTCAGCATTGTACTGACGTACCTTAGGGGATGGCCACCACCCAGGTCACTCACGCTGGAACAACTTACACTGAAATCAGTCATGCTCATGGCACTAGTGTCAGCTCAAAGGGTACAGTCCCTCCACCTTCTGAGGCTGGACAGCATGACAGAGTCATTGGACTGTATCACATTTCACATTCAGGGGCTGGTCAAACAATCTAGACCAGGTACCACGCCTCCAGTAATGGAGTTCCGGGTATATTCACCTGAGCCACGGTTGTGTGCCAAGACCCATCTCGCCAATTACATAGACACAACATATAACTTAAGAGGGAGAGAAAAAGCCTTATGGATAAGCCACAAGAAGCCTCATGGTCAGGTGACGAGCCAAACCATTTCAAGGTGGCTCAAGCAGGTGCTTAAGTCCGCGGGAGTCGATACTAATGTTTACAAATCTCATTCCACCAGGGCTGCATCTACGTCGGCGGCTAGGCGAATGGATGTGCCTATGGACCATATTCTGGTCAGAGCAGGATGGTCCTCGGAGAGAACTTTCCAAAGGTTTTATAATAAGCCGCTGGCGGAGCCTGCTACATTTGCAGACAGAATTTTAGAGTCTGCAGATAATATTTAATTTAAGCCCGGGGGAGCTCTCTGTTTTTTGTTGTTATTAATAAACCTTTTTTGTTCACAAACAGGTTATTGTTGATTGTATAACATGCTTCCTCCCTCTAAGGTCTTCAGGCAGTGAGTGAAGCATGAGCTGGTTCACGGTTCGGATTCACAGAGCTTTGAAGTCTTCACGTAGTCACTCACGTGACTCCGAAGTAAAATAGTAAGATTAAATGAGAACTTACCAGTTCGAAGTTTGATCTGTATTTTATGAGGAGTTACGATGAGGGATTACGTGCCCTCCGCTCCCACCCTCTATTATACAGATCAACTGGTAATTAAGTTCTTATTTTTTCTTTACTATATTTATTTCAATTGTTGTGTTTTCTGTGAATCCACACCGCTGCTTTGAAGAAATGTCGCGCATGCGTGCTGGACGGGGTCTTCACGTAATCCCTCATCGTAACTCCTCATAAAATACAGATCAAACTTCGAACTGGTAAGTTCTCATTTAATCTTACTATTATAGACCAGTTAGCCTTACATCGGTAGTGGGGAAGATGCTTGACTCGATTATTAAGGATGTAATAGCAGTGCATTTGCAAAGCAGTGACAGGATTGGACAAAGTCAGCATGGATTTGTGAAGGGGGAAATCATGCTTGACTAATCTTTTGGAAGTTTTTGAGGATGTAACAAGTAGAACGGATAAGGGAGTGCCAGTGTATGTGGGTATCTGGACTTTCAAAAATCCTTTGACAAGGTCCTGCACAAGAGATTAGTGTGCAAAATTAATGCACATGGTATTGGGGTAGGGTATTGACCTGGACAGAGAACTGGTTGGCCGACAGGAAGCAAAGAGTAGGAATTAACGGGTCCTTTTCAGAATGGCAGGAAATGACTTGTGGGGTGCCACAATGCTTGGTGCTGGGACTCCAGTTATTTACAATATATATTAATGATTTAGACAAAATAATTAAATGTAACATCTCCAAGTTTGCAGATGACACAAAGCTGGATGGTAGTGCGAGCAGCGAGGAGGATGCTATGAGGCTGCAGGGTGATTTGGATAAGTTGGGTGAATGGGCAGATGCATGGCAGATGCAGTTTAATGTGGACAAATGTGAGGTTATCCACTTAGGTTGCAAAACCAGGAAGGCAGATTATTCTCTGAATGGGGTCAGATTAGGAAAAGAGGAGGTGCAACGAGACCTGGGTGTGCTTGTACATCAGTCACTGAAAGTAAGCATGCAGGTGCAGCAGGCAGTGAAGAAAGCTGATGACATGTTGGCCTTCATTGTGAGAGGGTTTGAGTTTAGGAACAAGGAGGTCCTACTGCAGTTGTACAAGGCCCTGGTGAGACTGAACCTGGAGTATTGTGTGTAATATTGGTCTCCTAATTTGAGGAAAGACATTAATGCTATTGAGGGAGTGCAGCATAGGTTCACCAGGTTAATTCCCGGAACGATGGGACTGACATATGCTGAAAGAATGTGTCAATGGGCTTGTATTCACTCGAATTTAGAAGGATGAGAGGGCATCTTATAGAAACATATACAATTCTTAAGGGATTGGGCAGGCTAGATGCAGGAAAAATGTTCCCGATGTTGGGTAAGTCCAGAACCAGGGGTCACAGTGTAAGAATAAGGGGTAGGCCATTTAGGACAGAGATAAGAACAAACTTTTTCACCCAGTGAGTTGTAAATCTGTGGAGCTCTCTGCCACAGAAGGCAGTGGAGGCCAATTCACTGGATGTATTCAAGAGAGAGTTAGATATAGTGCATCGGACTAACGGAATCGAAGGATATGGGGAGAAAGCAGGAACAGGTGACTGATTCTGGATGATCAACCATGATCATATTGAATGGCGTTGCTGGCCCAAAGGGCCGAATGGCCTACTCCTGCACCTATTTTGCAATGCTTCTATGTTTTTACGTGCTATGTACCCTGCTGTCTAATTCCAGCATTTTAATTGTAAAGCTAACTCACAAACTGTTTGCTTAAAATTAACTCATTTAACTGCACGGTAGCGCGGCCAGAGTTGCCAACGTACAGCGCTTGCAGCGGTCGAGACCGTGTTCGATCCCGTCTGTACGCCGTTTGTATGTTCCCCTCGTGACCTGCGTGGGTTTTCTCCGAGATCTTCGGTTTCCTCCCACACTCCAAAGACGTACAGGCTTGAGGGTTAATTGGTTTGGCGTATGTGTAGAATTGTCCCTAGTGTGTGTAGGGTAGTGTTAATGTGCGGGGATCGCTTGTCAGTGCGGACTCGGTGGGCTGAAGGGCCTGTTTCCAGGCTGTATCTCCAAACTGAACTAAACTCCATTCAAATGCTTGGTATTTATTCGTTTAAATAGGTTCATTATGAATGATCATCTGTCTGAAGGACAGCAGCTTTGGAAGCTGGCTGTTTATGACATTGCACACGTAAGCAGACCTATGGTTTTTAAAGGACTGTCAGTCTCCAGTAAATGGGGATTTCTTTATGTTGCCAGTTGATTTAGTGTATAATAAGAATCGGTCGAACAATTCAAGCCTTCATTTGTGATCCCCTGTTTAGTGCTTTCAGACCACTCACCTGTAAAATCCATGGTGTTTTTGCTGGCTGAAGGTCACTGAGTAATTCAATAGAAGCTCCTAAGCTTCTCTAAATGGAAATATTGGCAAAGTAGGTGGCTTTATCTGCATAAAATATTCTCTCCTCACTTGAAGTATGAATGCAGCATAAATGTTCAACCTGCCGCACTCTCACGGAGATAAGTGGCAAAGTATTTAGCAGGCATTGATTCCTTAATGCCACGTTTCTTCAATCCCCAGAATTGTAAGCCGCCTTAGAGGAAAAAAAAGGCACTCTAGCAAGTTGCTCGCAGGGCTTTGGAGGTCACATGGCAGGAAATATACAAGGTAAAGCACAGCGCCTGCCGATTTGAAAAGACCTGGCACTGGATGGGATCTTGCCAGTTCACAGAACTGTAGCTCAGACTGCCCAAGCACTTGCTGGCATCCTGCTAAAACCACAGTACCAACAGGTCAAGACTGCTTCCAAACTTTGGAAGGGTACCAGAATAGGCAGTAGTGGATCCATCAGTGAGCAGCTCTCTGTGCTGGGAGGACATCTCTTTTCGCTCTTGGTTAGTACAGCATGTGTTTAAGAGTCGAGTTGTAAACAATGCCATTCGCAGTAAATAGCCTTTATTTATTACAGGTTGCCAATTACATGTTATATACTCAAGTTTGAAATGTGCTGTACAGTTGCATTATGCATTTCAAATGCTAGAGTTGATTTGCCTGGTAGGCATTGCCTCGGGATTGCATTGTAAATGTTGCTTCTTTCCCCTGAAATTTTATTTTTCTGATAGAAGTGGAGACGACACATTGATGCCTTGTCTAGCGCACTTCAATGTTTGGGTCCACAGACCAGAACTTCACATACTTCCACCACATGTAACCAATACTGTAGGTAAGCGATTAGTGTTGAGGAATGGGCATCCAATGAATCACAATTACAGAAGAGTGTGGGCAGTAGAGGACTGCCTGTACATGCTTCATTAAATGTTCATTAAATTGAGGACCTTACCGTGTGACAGAAAAACTTACTGCAATCCTTTTTGGGTAAGGTGATGGGTAATTGGAGGGTGGCTAATGTTGTGCCTCTGTTTAAGAAGAGCTGCAAGGAAAAGCCTGGGGACTTTAACATCTGGCCTCCTTTCAGAAGAGCCAACTTAGCATGCTGGTTCACAGATGGGATGGTTTATTTAGATTTCATTATTAACTCGATATTGTTTGTGCATTTATATGAATGTCCTAATAACGTTTAACCTTTTGCCTTCTGTTCGGGATGGGCTCTGTTTATTCAAATTCCTAATGACCACTCAGCCACAGACTTTAATTTTTGTTCTTTGCCGATGTTGATGATTGGAAAATGTGCCTCATAATATGGGTAGAAAATAACAACGTAGACACAGATGCTCCCCGATTTACGATGCTTCGACTAACGACATTTCGACTTTACGATGGTGCAAACGCTCAGCAAAGGCAGCGAGCCGCACGCCACTTCCGGTCACGTGATCAAATTGTATTAAATGCGTTTTCGACTTGCGATATTTTCGGTTTATTATGGTTTTATCTGAACGTATCTCCATCGTAGGTCGAGGAGCAGCAGTGTAGAAATGTCATGCCATGTGGTTGGAAAATAGCAAATCTCATTTCAAACTTTGCTTTACTTTGGTGAGATGAAACATTTAAACCCACAGAAAGAAAAGACAAGTGAAAACAGTCACAGACCTGTTCCCTGGTGGAAAGTAATTTAATTATCAGCTACACCTTATCTCCCACTGGAGCTAATCTACAAGACTAATGTAAAACGATTCAATCTGCTGCACCTCCTCACCAGAAACAATGAAACATCTTTTGCTCCATCTTTGGCCTTTTCAGTTACCGAAGATCCTCCAAAACCAGAGAGGAAGTGACTTATCGTTGACCCTGAGTGATCAGATAAGAGAAGACAAATGACATGAATGGCTCGTTAATCTTTTTTTGGTGGTTTTGATAAATGTTGACCAGGATGCCCAGGGAGCTTCCTGTTTTTCACAGAGTACCTAAATAATTTATTTTCACCTGGGCATGCTGACAGTGCCTTGGTTTAACATGTATCCTGAAAGATGGGGGTTCATCTTCTGCTGCAGGTCTCACTGGACTGAACTGAAATTGCAGTCAGGATAATGTGCCGGTCTTGGGTTGGCCCAGAACAACACAAGACAGTCTTTTGCATTCCTGTCGAATTGTGGTACCAGACCATGATGCAACCGGTCAGGATACTTAATTTTATAGAAGTTAGTTGGAGCATTTGGTGACATCATCTATTTCTATACATTTCTGAAAAAGTAGAGGCATGGCACATTTTCTTCATGATTGCATCTATAAATGCAACATCTCCAAGATTGCAGATGACACAAAGATGCATGGCAGTGTGAGCTGCGAGGAGGATGCTATGAGGCTGCAAGGAGACTTGGATAGGTTGGGTGAGTGGGCAGATGCAGTATAATGTGGGTAAATGTGAGGTTATCCACTTTGCTGGCAAGAACAAGAAGGCAGATTATTATCTGAATGGTGTCAGATTAGGAAAAGAGGAGGTGCAACGAGACCTGGGTGCCCTTGTACATCAGTCACTGAAAGTAAGCATGCAGGTACAGCAGGCAGTGAAGAAAGCTAATGGCATGTTGACCTTCATAGCAAGAGGATTTGAGTATAGGAGCAAGGAGGTCTTACTGCAATTGTACAGGCCCCTGGTAAGACTGCACCTGGAGTATTGTGTGCAGTTTTGGTCTCCTAATTTGAGGAAGGATATTCTTGCTATTGAGGGAGTGCAGCGTAGGTTCACCAGGTTAATTCCTGGGATGACGGGACTGACAGATGATGAAAGAATGGATCGACTGGGCTTGTATTCACTGGAATTTAGGATGCGAGGGATCTTATAGAAACATATAAAATTCTTAAAGGATTGGACAGGCTAGATGCAGGAAATATGTTCCCGATGTTGGTGGAGTCCAGAACCATGGGTCACAGTTTAAGAATAAGGGGTAGGGCATTTAGGACTGAGATGAGGAAAAACCTTTTCACCCAGTGAGTTGTGAATCTGTGGATTTCTCTGCCACAGAAGGCAATGGAGGTCTATTCACTGGATGTATTCAAGAGAGAGTTAGATATAGCTCTTAGGGCTGATGGAATAGAACATAGATAGAAAACATAGAAATCAAAGACATAGAATCAAAGACAATGGGGAGAAAGCAAGAACAGGTCGATCAGCCATGATCACATTGAATGGTGGTGCTGACTGGCCTACTCTTGCACCTATTTTCTATGTTTCTATGTGCTGGTCCAAGGCTGAGGTGTTAATAGATAGGAATTGAAAACAGATATCATTCTCCACAACCAACCCACCATTGAAATCTGGCACGTGGTCTCCTCACTTCCCCTTTCTGATTAGTTCCTTCGTTACATTGACATTAAGCGGGAGGTTGTTGTTAAAGTATCACAACCTTTAATCTCTCCCTTTGACGCTTTCAGAAGAGGTGGGGGTGTCAAATGGGATAGTCGATGGAGTTAAAGGGAAAGGGAGTAAAGGGGTAGTTAATGACCACAGAATTAACGGGAAAGAAAGCTCACAAAGGGATAGGAGAGAATGTCCAAGTGTAATAGGGGTTGATGTGAAAGGTGCGATGCGTAAGGAATTAAAAGTATTGTATATGAATGCGAGAAGCATAAGAAGTAAAGTAGATGAGCTTGAGGCTCAGTTAGAGGTTGGTAGATATGACATTGTGGGGATAACTGAGACGTGGCTGCAGGAGGATCGGGCCTGGGAAGTTAATATTCAGGGTTATACATCCTATAGAAAGGACAGGCGGGTGGGCAGAGGAGGGGGGGTTGCTCTGCTGGTGAGGGATGGAATTCAGTCCCTTGCGAGGGAAGACATAGGGACTGACGAGGTAGAGTCACTGTGGATTTATTTGAGGAATTGTAAAGGCAAGACGACACTAATTTGTGTTATTGACAGACCCCCAAATAGTAGCCCAGATGTAGGGTGTAAGTTGCAGCAGGAGTTAAAACTGGCATGTAACAAAGGTAATGCCACTGTGGTGATGGGGGATTTCAATATGCAGGTAGACTGGGAAAATCAGGTTGGTTCAGCACCCCGAGAAAGAGAGTTTGTAGAATGCCTCCGAGATGGATTCTTAGAGCAGCTTCTAATGGAGCTCACATCAGAGAAAAGGCAATTCTGGATTTAGTGTTGTCCAATGAACCAGATATGATAAGAGAACTCGAGGTAAAGGAACCGCTTGGAGGTAGTGATCATAATATGATTAGTTTTAATCTGCAATTTGAGAAGGAGAACGTTAAATCGGAAGTCGCAGTGATGCAGTTGAACAAAGGGGTCTATGAAGGCATGAGAGCGGAGCTGGCCAAAGTAGACTGGAAAGGGATCCTAGCAGGAATGACTGTGCAGGAATGACAGGAACAGCAATGGCAGGAATTTCTGGGCATAATCCGGAAGACACAGGAACATTTCATTCCAAAAAGGAAGAAAGATTCTAAGGGGAGTAGGAGGCAACTGTGGCTGACAAGATAAGTTAGGGATAGAATAAAACTAAAAGAAAATATATATAACACAGTAAAGAGTAGCCGGAAGCCAGAGGATTGGGAAACTTTCATAGGACAACAGAAGGAAACAAAACGGGCAATAAGGGCTGAAAAGATGAAGTACGAGGGGAAGCTGGCTACGAATATAAAGAAGGACAGTGAAAGTTTCTTCAAATATGTTAATGGAAAAAGAATAGCAAAGTCAAATGTGGGTCCCTTGAAGGTTGACACGGGTGAAATTATTATGGGCAACAAGGAAATGGCAGAAGAGTTGAACAGGTACTTCGGATCTGTATTCACTAAGGAAGACACAAACAATCTCCCAGATGTACTGGAGGACAGAGGATCTAATGGGGTAGAGGAACTGAAAGAAATTTTCATTAGGCGAGAAATAGTATTGGGTAGGCTAATGGGACTGAAGGATTTTAAATCCCCTGGGCCTGATGGTCTGCATCCTAGGGTCCTCAGGGAGGTAGCTCTAGAAATAGTGGACGCATTGGGGATCATTTTCCAATGTTCAATAGATTCATGATCAGTTCCTGTGGATTGGAGGATAGCTAAAGTTATCCCACTTTTCAAGGAAGGAGCGAGAGACAAAACAGGGAATTACAGACCAGTTAGCCTGACTTTAGTGGTGGGAAAGATGCTGGAGTCAATTATTAAAGAGGTAATAATGGGGCATTTGGATAGCAGTAAAAGGATTAGTCCAAATCAGTGTGGATTTATGAAAAGAAAATTATGCCTGACTAATCACCTGGAAATTTTTGAGGATGTGACAAGTAAAATGTATGAAGGGGTGCCAGTGGATGTAGCGTATCTAGACTTTCAGAAAGCCTTTGATAAGGTCCCGCACGGGAGACTGGTGACTAAAATTAGAGCACATGGTATTGGGGATAGGGTGTTGATGTGGATAGAAAATTGGTTGGCAGACCGGAAGCAAAGAGTAGGAGTGAACGGGTCCTTTTCAGAATGGCAGGCAGTGGCGAGTGGAGTGTTGCAAAGCTCAGTGTTGGGGCCGCAACTGTTTACCATATATATTAATGATTTGGAAGAGGGAATTAGGAGCAACACTCGCAAGTTTGCAGATGACACAAAGCTGGATGGCAGTGTGAACTGTGAAGAGGATGTTAGGAGGTTGCAGGGTGACCTGGACAGGTTGAGTGAGTGGGCAGATGTGTGGCAGATGCCGTATAATATAGATAAATGTGAGGTTATCCACTTTGGCGGCAAAAACAAGGGGGCAGATTATTATCTCAATGGGGTTAGGTTAGGTAAGGAGGAGGTACAGCGAGACCTGGGTGTCCTTGTACACCAGTCACTGAAGGTTGGCGTGCAGGTATAGCAGGCAGTGAAGAAAGCTAATGGAATGTTGGCCTTCTTAACAAGAGGAATTCAGTACAGGAGTAAAGAGGTTCTTCTGCAGTTGTATTGGGCTCTGGTAAGACCACATCTGGAGTATTGTGTACAGTTTTGGTCTCCTAATTTGAGGAAGGACATCCTTGTGATTGAGGCAGTGCAGCGTATGTTCACGAGATTGAACGCGGGACTGTCATATGAGGAAAGATTGAGAAGATTAGGCTTGTATTCACTGGAGTTTAGAAGGATGAGGGGAATCTTATAGAAACATAAAATAGTAATATTAAATGAGAACGTACCAGTTTGAAGTTTGATCTTTATTTTATGAGGAGTTACGATGAGCGACTACGTGAAGAACCCCGTACAGCTGTTCGTGCGTCAATCTTCAAAGCAACGGTGTGAAATCACAGATAATAGAGACTGAAGTATAATAGTAAGAACAAAAGACTAGAACTACCAGATGATATTTATGAGGGTTGGGAGCGGAAGGCACCTAGTCCCTCATCGTAACTCCTCATAAAATAAAGATCAAACTTCAAACTGGTAAGTTCTCGATTAATCTTACTATTTTACTTCGGAGTCACGTGAGTGACTACGTGAAGATTTCAAAGCTCTGTGATTTCATGCCGTGTGAAATGAGTATACACAACCACAGCTGCTTCATTGACAAATGGAGGGAAAGCATTCATAATGCATACAGTCATGACAGATGTAAAACATGTTGATGCTGTTTAAATTAAATAATAATATTTCCATCTCTCACCCAGATGGAAAATATCACAAGAACATAAATAGAGTTAACACATACCCCTGGTTCAGCAATGAGTTATTATAAATGTTTGGAGATTTGTTCGTTGGGCCATGCTGCAGCTGTAACAATGCGACCCAGCGGAACATACATACCCTTGCTGCTGATGTTGTAGCAGCCCTGGTGGAATGAGCTCTGGAATCAGAATCCATTCCTACATAACGCAAACTCTGTTTTTATCATCTGGAGTGGCCTGAACGAATACGTTCTCCCAAATTTTTTGTGACTAACATCATTGTTAATCCAGAACTTCCAAGGCTCTTGGTGACCTTAACGTATTGTTGTATATATGTGTGCTTACCTTATCAAAGGTCCCCTGGCATGCCTGTGACTATTTTGAGACCTGACCCCCTACTGGTCTGCTCAAGTATTCATAACATAATATTTTATATTATAATTTACAGATGTAATCATCCTGTATCATCACAATTATGTAGTGACTGAACCTGCTGCGCTAAACCAACACCAGATGGATAACTACCTAATAAACTCCAGCCAAATTTAAGGATATAGCTGGAGCCTCCTGGTGAACTAGTGTTCACAAATGTCAACATCGCATATGGCATTGTACTGGTCCTGGGAGACCTATGTTGAAGATATCCTACCACTTGATATCCGGCGTGAACCCGACAGAGTGGGTCTCGTTTGCTACAGCCAACTCAATGAGAAAGTACATTGACACAATTAATGGTCGCACAACTTGATATTTAACAATCGATCATTTAACATTAACTCCAAACATTAGAAATTTATACCATTTTCAACGTAACATGAACATAAACAAACTCTTTCATCTCCTGGAAAAGAAAAGTTCTGCGTTTTGGTGCTATCCAAGGACTTTGAACGCATAGAAGGATAGATGTAACAACCTAAACCTTAGAGCAGTTTATTAAACCTGCAGAACACAATTTGAGTTTATCATGCAATGGCTGATTTCCCAAGCCCCAGGCTGAACCAGCAAAATTACGTTTAAAATAACCAAATAAAGTTATATTATTATTCCCAACAAATCGAGAATCAATTTGCATAATCACACAGTAGGAACCTAAAGCGGCCTCTTAATGACTTTATTTGAAACCTCAATCGATGAACAAAATGGAGGGAGCCATGAAGACCTTCCTTCTCCTTGTGGCAAAAATGTACCTTTCGCCACTGTTATGCCACATATTTTGCAACCAGTGAATAAACATGAAAACATATATATATATTAGGTGTTCCATTTAACCAGATTTTCATAATACAGTGTGATTCCACATCAATTCCGTGTTGCCATTAACCTATACTTGATGATTCTCCTGTGGCAAACAAGATAATGTAACCATTCCAGGGGTCTTTAACTGTTTGCACCCTCATGACTAATATATGCCATCATCATAAAGTATCAACCTGAACCTGAGCATGACCATCTGCATATTTGCCCAATCTTTCAACCATACAATGCCCGTAGGGTCTATAGATTGTTGATACCAATAATAGAAACTTTGTAAGTCATGCAAGTCTGCTCCACCTCCAAACTCGAGATGATATTTGCAATTTGGTATCTACCGTAAACAGCAACTGTGGCCCGACTTCCGAGCCAGTCTTGCAAGACAATCTTGGCCCCAATTCTAACCTGCTTGAAATGCTAGTATTGTCCATTTTACATGGTGAGACCCCTCAAAGTAGCTGATGATGTCTCAATCATTTGTAATGTATAACTAAATGTACACCTTACCAAGTTGTAAGTGGTCCCTTAATTGTAGAGTAGCACAGGTACAGTGCGTGGAACCTCTGGCCAGCTTTCATGCTGCCACCGACTTCAGTGAACCGCTTAATGCCAATGAAGACGTGGGGTGTGTTGTCGCCGAAACTATGAAACCTTGTGCTTCGTCCTCCAGGTTTCGCCTATGGAAAGGTCTTACCTGAATAGAAGATTCGGCGGCCAACTGTAATGTCCCCCAGAGAGCGGTGTTCACTGCATATGTGTTTGGGATGGCAACCTTGCTGCCAGGCATAGACCTCTGGTGCGTGCCCAAAATCCCTTGGGCATGCTCTATGGCTATACCCTCAGACTCGGCATTAGACTCTACCAATCCCGCATGCTCTCCTTTTACATGTGGGAGCCATTAAGCAGCCCTGTAACAAGGTGTGCTGGCGCGGCTTTAACCACAACTGTTACCAAAATTAATAGACTTTAATAGATTTTAACCACAATTGTTACTGAAATCTATTAACTGCAATCTGTTGCCCAGGCCGGCGTCAACGGCCAATTGAATACATAAGTTGAATCCCAATGTCCTACAAGTCTATTTGATAGAAACTTACTCTAATTGGATAGAAGAGCCCAATTTCTCAAATATCGTTTGAGACTTAACAGTGGATTTTATCACATACATAACCAGTGTTTTTGAACTGTGAATAATTCTCTTTGAATGTTTTTTTTGTCATCATTCTGTTATATTGCCTTATCCTAGCAAAGCCTCCTCATCCCCCATGATCACTATAAATGGGAATACCCTACTAAGCAGCCTATTCCCATGAAGCAGCTTTGAACAAGGTACTGCTGGCGCCCATGAAGCAGCCCTGAACAAAGGTGCTGCTGGCACAGCCTCTCCAATAGGCTAGCCTGCCATAGCTTGGCATCCCCAAGAGCAGCCCTGAGTAACGGTGCTGCTGGCACAGCCTCTCCAATAGGCTAACACTGTCATAAACTCTGAAGGAGTGACTCTAAATTCATTCCCACAGGGGAAACGTCCCAACATCTTTCTTTATTGTACTGACCATTTTTGTCAGTTGTCCCCATATCCTGGAGATTACTGCAGTTTGGGAACCACATAGCTGAATTTCCCCTCCCCAGGAATCAATATCAATATATATATATATATATATATATACCCGCAGTAACCCTCCGGCACCCAGGCTAATCACTTACATGAGTTTTAACCCCATCTCCTGGGGAGTACTGCGGTCTGAGAACCGCTTATTCTTGGGTTTCCCCTCCACCGGGAACCCAGGCTGACCGTTCAGGTCAGTTTAGCCCCATACCCTGGGGACTACTGCGGTCTGGAACCGCCTATTCTTGGGTATCCCCTCCCCGGGAACCTAACATGTGGAGTCACTGACCGCGTTATCAGTGACTCCGATCGCAAAACCCGACATTCGCCAGCTCTCCGCTTCCGTGGTCGGACCAGGGTTTCCCCCCAACGTCCTAGGCTGGGTCCCTCGTTGGCATCGCGAACATCCCGCAGAAACCCTGACTCCGAAGTAAAATTATAAAAGGACTGGACAAGCTCGATGCAGGAAAAATGTTCCCAATGTTGGGCGAGTCCAGAACCAGGGGCTACAGTCTTAGAATAAAGGGGAGGCCACTTAGGACTGAGGTGAGAAAAAACCTTTTTCACCCAGAGAGTTGTGAATTTGTGAAATTCCCTGCCACAGAGGGCAGTGGAGGCCAAATCACTGAATGGATTTAAGAGTTAGATAGAGCTTTGGGGGCTAGTGGAGTCAAGGGATATGGGGAGAAGGCAGGCATGGGTTATTGATTGGGGACGATCAGCCATGATCACAATGAATGATGGTGCTGGCTCGAAGGGCCGAATGGCCTCCTCCTGCACCTATTTTCTATGTTTCTATGCTGACTCATCACCACCCATGGTTTGGCCAAAAATAGTGTTGCCATCAGCAAATTAGTACATTCATCCTGTGCTTAACTACAGTCATAAGTGTCAAGGGCGTAGAGCAGGGGGCTATGCATGTAACCTCGAGTTGCCTCTGTGATAATGGTCAGTGAAGAGGAGATGTTGTGAACACTGTTGGTACACATGATAGAAAATACCTGTCAATGGTAGAAGAAATCAAATAGGGTATTTTGTACTGGATTGGAGAGCACAAAGAGCTAGAGTAACTCAACGGGTCAGACAGTATCACTGGAGAACTTGGATAGGCGACATCTTGGGTCGGGACCTGAGAGTCTGAAGTAGGGCCTCAACCCAAAACGCTACCTACCCATGTCCTACAGAGATGATGCCTGACCATTGAGTTACTCCAGCACTTTGGGATCTAGACAGGTTTCCAGCATGTGCAGTTCCTTTTGTCTCCGTTGGTCTGGATTGTGTTGTGTTTGCTCTAAGCCAATATTGCTGCAATAATACAGTGGTGGGTTCACCATCAAGATCCTGACTTTAGAACATAGAACCTAGAAAACTACAGCGCAGGGACAGGCCCTTTAGCCCACAATGTCTGTGTTGAACCTTGTTGCCAAGCTAACCAATCTCATTATGACTTGTACCCCTCCATTCCCTGCACATCTATGTGCCCATCTAAAAGCCTCTTAAATGCCACGATCGCATCTGCCTCCATCATAACCCTTTCAGCACATTGCAGGCATCCACCACCCTCTGTGTAAAAAAACTTCCCATTCATACCTCCTTTAAATTTTGCCCCTTCCACCTTAAAGTTATGCCCTCTGGCCCTTGACATTTCCACCATGGGATAAAGGTACTGCTTATCCCATCTATGCCCTATGCCTATGATATGCCTTATAAATTATGGAAAGAGGTTGGTGTGTCAAGAAGAGAGTTTCTTGGTGTAGCATGCTCAGCTTCTGCAGTCATAGTATCTTTGCGCTGGTCCAATTGATTTTTCAATCAAAACCCATCCTCTGATGTTGATGGTGGGAACTTTTGTATATGATAAGTTTTGCTTTCACTGGCAAACCGTACTCAAATGTGGACTTTAGGAAGAATGTCAAGGCTTTGCAGAAGATACTGAAAACATTTACTGGATGATGCCAGTGCTGAGGTCTTCAGTTTTACAGCTGAAAGCCTTTTACAGCAAGACTGGAGAAGCTGGAGACCATCTTAGATCAATGAAGGTTAAGAGGAAGATAGATATAAAATGCCAGAGTGAGACAGGCAGCATCTCTGGAGAGATGGAATGGGATTCGAGTCTGAAGAAGGGTCTCGACCAGAAACATCACCCATTCCTTCACTCCAGGGGTGCTGCCTGTCCCATTGAGTTATTCCAGCATTTTGTGTCTATCTTCGGTTTAAACCAGCATCTGCAGTTCCTCCCTACACACGAAGGTTAAGAGGAAAATTGATATGCAGGTTCCAATTCAGAAGAGTTTTGAAAGCATAAACAGGCAGACAGGTTTCCAGTGTGGCGGTTTGGTAAACAGAGAACTGTTTTAAGATGGTTATAAAAGAGGCAGAGACAAGTTATGGAAACTTCTTTTCTCACAGTATTACCTGAACTGATGGTGTGAACAGAGTGAACAGTCACATTCAGAAGAGAATGTGATAAATATTTTAAATGAGATACATGCAGAGCTGCTGGAGGAGAGCAGGGATTGTAACTAATTGGACATTTTCAGCATGGCGCTGGCGGATGCTTGGCAGACAGAGTGTCCATCTACAGCACTGTATCATTCTGTGATTCCACATCTACCTTTTCTCTTCCTCATGTCTTTGCGTTATTTTTTCCATATTTCCTGAAGGATATGTAAAAAATGTTCACTGTAGAAATCTGACCGTAATCTCTTCTTTTATTTGATTCTTCATGTATCCGGCAGTTTATGACCACAGGGACAGATGGAAGCATTTACACAAATACAGGAAAAAGGTGTATGTTCCATGCATACAAACACAATAGCACAATCTATAATGAAAAAAAAAGTATCCTGCATCAGGCAAAATGCGCTTTGCCAATACAGATAAACGAAATGCTAAAAATGGGAATGTTAATCATCCGGTAGCTCCATTGCCACATTTTAATTATTCCAGGCTGCTTCAGTTTCCATTTGTTCATCCCTCTGGTCATCACTTTTAACCTCTGGATTATTCTTTCCCTCTGATGAAGTAAGCTGTTAAAAAGATGAAAGGGACCAAATAGCTCTGCTTCGAACAAAGGGAAAAGTGGTATTAAAACCACTGTCGAATGAAACAAATTAGTCCTAACACCATGTTAAGAAAGCTCCTCATTTGTCAAGCGTGAGAAAGTTCACAGTACAACACATGAAGGGGTATTGTTCTCTTTCTATTCATATCATTGTTAGTGTCCTCAGTATATTATGTGGAAGAGATATAATGACAAGTGCCTTAATGACAACTTCCAACCGTGTCCACAATTGGAGATTATTCCATAAAAATGAGTAATCTAGCTCACTACTCTGCCTTTAGATAATAAATATCAGTAAATCTCCTTGTCAAATGGATCACTTTGATATCTTCAATTAAATTGTTTTGGTTGGTAGGAGCTACATTTTGGTAGCAAACCACGGCTGGGTCAAGTGCGCATGAAAGTGTTTGCAATATTACTAAAAACTACTGTAGTTTATCCACTCTTTAGCTCCAGCTTTGTCAATCACTGTCTCTGCAATTTTAAAGTTAACAATCTGTCTCGTTGCCTTGGAGATAGTTAAAAATATATTTGTAATGTTGTGTTGTAATGTAATAAGGCTGAATTAGTAATCCAGCGGACAAAATTAACTGCAAAGCGAAATATTGTTGATTCTGGAAAACTTGAATTTGCCAGATCAGGTCACAATTGAAGAAAGAGGCAAACAAGGTTTTACAGAAAGGCAGAAATTAGGTACCTACTTAGTCCTTTTAAGGCACTCTTGTTTAAATTTAAAGCTCATTACTAATTAAACTGATCTAAAAGAACTAAAATTTAGACTGTATATTTAACAATCATTGCTGATTAAGAGTCAATTGTGTAAAGCATTATGTATAGACTCATGCACACACTTCTACTGTCAGTGAGGAGTGTATATTCAGGCACTTTAATAGGCAAGTATCAGAAGAATATCGGCTTAATATGGGCAAATGGGGTTAGTATGGCTGGGCAAAAAGGTCAGCATGGATCTTTTTCTGTGCTGTACAACTCTGCGAGACACTCAGATAGACACAAAAGCTGGAGTAACTCAGCAGGTCGAGACCCTTCTTCAGACTGGGAGACACTCAACAGGCCAGGCACCATCTGTGGAAAGAGAAACGATTAATATTTCGAATCCAGGACCTGTCATCATTACTGGGAAAGAGAGAACATGAGTTAGATGTAGCATGCAGAGAAGGTGGGGAAGCCGAAGGAAGCTATTGAGTTTGACAAATAAAATGCTCGGAGTAACTGATGGCCTGCATGAAAGTTTATAGATTGTGATTAGGGAACAGGGGGGTGGCTGCCGACAGCTTGACCATTGGCCAGTGCCTGCTCTGTGAGCTGCATTCTGTCTGAAACAGAAGATTAGAGATCAAATCTTGATGCAAAAACATGAACAGGAAAACCTCAGCCAACACTCTAAAATATTGATGGATTATTGCATTGTTTGTGGTGCCTTTCATTGAACATAGAGAACATAGAACATAGAACAGTAGAACACAAGGCAGGAACAGGTCCTTTGGCCCCATAATTTCTGTGCTGAACATGCTGCCAAGCCCATCACTTATCTATCTGCACCTATCCCATTTCCCTCCATTCCCTGTATACCCACATGCTTATCCAAAAGTATTTTAAATGCCACTAACATATCTGCATCATCCACCACCCAGTTCCTGGCACTATGTAAAAAAAACTTGCCCTGCTTATTTCCTTTAAATTTTGCCACTCTCACCTGAAACCTGATTTGGATTGTCTACCCTATCTTTGCCTCTCATAATTCTAGATACTTCTATCAGGTCAACCCGCTGTTCCAGCATTCCAGAGAAAACAGCCTAAGTCTGTCCAACTTCTCCATGTAGCTAATACCCCCTAATCCAAGCATCATTCTGGTAAACCTCTTCTGCACCCTTTCCAAAGCCTCCACATCCTTCTGGTAAAGGGGTGACCAGAATTGCACACAGTACTCCAGATGCAGCCTAACCAAAGCCCAATAAAGCTGCATCATAATTTCCTGACTCTTATACTCAATGCCCCAACTTCAGGAAGCAAGAATACCAAATACCTTCTTTACCATTCTATCTACTCGTGTTGCCACTTTTATGCAGTTATGGACCTTAAACCTTATATACCCCTATATATCAATCCTGTTATATTCATGCCATTAATTTTCCCCTTATGTTAGACCTCCCAATGTGCAACACTTCTCATTTGCTTGGATTAAATTCCATCTGCCTTTCTCCATCCAGTCCTGTAGCTGATCTATATCCCGCGGTATACTTTGACAGCCTGCATCACAGTCTGCTGTCATCTGCAAACGCACGCAACCTTGGTGTCATCTGCAAACGAACTGATCAATCTATGTTTATGTCCAAGGTAGACATAAATGCTGGAAAAACTCAGCGTGTGAGGCAGCATCAATGGAACGAAGGAAATAGGCGACGTTTCGGGTCGAGACCCTTCTTCAGACTGATGTGAGGTTGGGAGGGGGGAGGGGGGGCGGGAAAAAGAAAGGAAGAGGCGGAGACAATGGGCTGAGGGAGAGCTGGGAAGGGGAGGAGAAAGCAGGGACTACCTGAAATTGGAGAAATTGGAGTGTAAACTGCCCAAGCGAAATATGAGGTGCTGCTCCTCCAATTTACGGTGGGCTTCACTCTGGCCATGGAGGAGGCCCAGGACGGAAAGGTCGGATTCAGAATGGGAGGGGGAGTTGAAGTGCTGAGCCACTGGGAGATCAGGTTGGTTATTGCGAACCAAGTTTACATGTTGCGCTTGGTAGAGCAGCTGACGCCTAGAGCAGCGGATGCGATAGATGAGGTTGAACCTCTGCCGCACCTGGAGAGACTGTTTGGGTCCTTGAATGGAGTAACGGCTTGAGGTAAAGCGACAAGTGTAGCATTTCCAGCGCTTGCAAGGGTAAGTGCCCGGGGAGGGGGTGGTTTGGATGGGAAGGGACGAATTGACCAGGGAGTTACGGAGGGAGCGGTCTCTGCGGAAAGCAGACAGGGGAGGAGATGGGAAGATGTGGCCAGTGGTGGGAAGTTATCCTTCCTTCTTAAACATTACGTTTATGTCCAAGTCATTTATATATATCTCAAACAGCAGTGTTTGTAGCACTCCTCACATCACCGACCTCCAGTCTGAATATTGTCTTTCCATCACAACCCTCTGTATTCTAGCAGTAAGCCAGTTTCAAATCCACATGACTAAGTCGCTATTAATCCTGCACATTTAATCTTTCAGAAGAAAATCTGGATTTTTAATCTTCCAGATTAAAATGCCTACCAGATTCTATCAAATGCCTTACTAAAATCCATGTAGACAACATTCACCGCCCCACCCTCATCAATCACCTTCGTCACCTTATTGAACCAAGGCCAATTTTCCATCACAAATGGAGACACAAGAGACTGCAACCGTTGAGCAAAAAGTCTGAAGAAGGGAACTGTCCCAAAATGTGATCCGTCCATTTCCCTCCTGGCCTGGCCTGGCCCGCTAAGTTCCTCCAGCACTTTGTTTTTTGCTCTCACAGAGTGGATGTTCTGTATTATGTTAAGAAAGAGTAAGGTTTGGATACTAATATTGATCTTTAGTCAATGTGAACAAAATAGATTTGCTCATTATTGCATTCCTGTCTCTGGGAGCCATGCTGCATGCATAATGGCTACCACCTTTTCCACAAGGTGTAATCTTTGGAAGTGCTTCATTAGCCAGTGAAGCTCTTTGGAGAGCTTGAAAAGGACATGGAAAACATTATCAAATTGCAACTTGGCCTCAGAACCAGAAATACACTTCTTCGTATAGGGAGGTTGACCAATTATGGATCCCTTTGTCATGCTGTGTAAGTTCATAAATATCACTGTGATAAATGCTGCAAAGGATTTAATTTTACAATTGGGCAACAAATATTTGTGACTCCAGGCTCCATAGTTCTTAAGTTCATAAATGATAGGAGAAGACTTAGGCCATTCAGCCCACTAAGTCTACTCCGCCATTCAATCATGGCTGGTCTACCTCTCCCCCTCAACCTCATTCTCCTGTCTTTTACCCATAACCCCTGACACCCATTCAAATCAAGAATCTATCTATCTTTGCCTTAAAAACATCCATTGACTTGGCCTCTACAGCCTTCCGTGGGAACGAATTTCACAGAATCACTACCCTCAGACTAAAGATATTCCTCATCTCCTTCCTAAAGGAACTTCCTTTTATTCTGTAGCTATGACCGCTGGTCTGAGACTCTCCCACTAGTGGAACACCCTCTCCACATCCAAGTCCTTCACTATTTTGTAGGTTTAACTGAAATCCCCCCCTCATTCTCCTAAACTCCAGTGAGTAGAGGCCCAGTGCCGCCAAACGTTAACGTTATTGCACTCATTCCGGGGATCATTCTCGTAAACCTCCTCTGGACCCTTTCCAGCGCCAGCACATCCTGAAAAGGCTTTGCAAAATATCTCAGTTTCTGAAATCAAAACTTAGTAAAGTGGTTAATCTCACACCTAATGGTGATCATTAGTGGCCGGTGTGGGCAGGTTGGGGTGAAGGGCCTGTTTCCACGCTGTAAGACTCCTTGACTTTATGACTAATGTTAGGAAACAAGATTGTGATTGTTATGGATTATTGATCTTAATTGCTACGGTTGTATTACCCTAGGCGCAGCGACGTTCAGATGGTTCAGTGGTATGGTGGCGCAGTGGTAGAGTTGCTACCTTACAGCGCCAGAGACCCAGATTCAACCCTGACTATGGGCGCTGTTTGTACAGAATTTGTACGTTCTTCCCGTGACTACATTGGTTTTCTCTGATGTGTTTGATTTCCTCCCACACTCCAAAGACATACAGGTTTGTAGGCTAATTGGCTTGGTATAAATGGTATACATATAAATTGTCCCTAGTGTGTGTAGAATAGTGTTATCACTGGACGGTGCGGATTCAGTTGGCCAAAAGGCCTGTTTCCGCGCTGTACCTCTAAACTAAACTAATTTATGTAGCTTTTACTTCATCATAGGCTGGGAAGGAGATTGTCGTCATTGTTTCATTGCTTCACCATGAATATTTGTGTGTCACCAACTGGATTTGTTAACTGGATCAACCACATGTGGATGTACTGTTGTTGGAGCAGAGACTGGATGCCCTGTGACTCATCTCAAGAGTCAAGAGGCAAGAGTGTTTCATTGTTCATATGTCCTGAAGCGGACCAGAAATTCTCATTTGCAGCAATAGAACAGATGTGTAAACATAGTCCATAACATCACCCGACCGTCCTAAACTCTCCTCCATTTACAATGTAAGACTGCAATGAAAACCTTTTGGTTGACTGGATGTAGCTCCAGCAGTTCACAATTCCTCACCATGTGTGGCAGAAAATCTCTCCATTTTTCCCAAAGCTTCTTCAAGTGAAATTAAATATTAATTTCTAGCAGCAATGAGCAGTGAAAGGAGTGCTTTGCTTTAAATAATGCCTGCAATCTTTACCTGGCAATCCCTCTACTGCTGTTCCTCCAGTCATTTAAGGAGAGCTCATTAATTCCAGTGCCAGCCAGCAAGAAAATGACTGATAGGAGCCAATTACTAGGTCATTGGTGACTTAATAATTTTAGGCTGTGAGCTGGGAGTCGGCACTTGAACTCCTTTACGGAAGATGTTCAACTAATCAAACACTACAGATCAAGACAACATTTTGTCCACCACATAGATGCTTTAGTGTGCAGAGAAAATTACTTGCATCACCTTTGAAAAGTAACCTTAGTTACTTTCACCAGAACTACAACACATTAGAGATGTCTGGCGAGCTGAGTGTTCCCATCATTTTCTGTTTTGTACCCAATCAGTTTAATCCACCATGTCATATTTATCTGAACTTCAGTCATGCTTACATATTGAACTGGTGGTCATTTTCACTGTATCCAATATGGTGTTGCCAATAAACGCATTTTTATCTAACTGTGGGTGTGCGGAAACAAGGAAAAGAACAAAGGGGAGAATCTGTGATGTTGCGGCGATTGGTAACAGAAGGGATGATAGTGCAAAGTGAAAAGTAATTGTAGTGGCACAAGTGGAGATGATGAGAGCTGGATGGGTTATGACCAGCTATTCCCGAAAATATAGGAGCAGAGGTAATGAGTTGAAATTGTTTAACATGGTGTCTCCAGAAAGTGTAATGCTCCAAATCAACAAAGGAGGTGCAGCTTCTCAGCGTAATGTGTGGGAGGTCAAGGTATGGGAGGTTGGAATATGTGCAGGAAGGAACTGCAGCTGCTGGTCAAATTGACACAAAAAACTGGAGTAACTACGCATCTAAACTTTGCCTCGAAACGTAACTTATTTCTTGTCTCCAGAGATGCTGCCTGACCCGCTGAGTTATTTCAGCTTTTTGTGTCTACCTGAGGTTGAAATAGGATGAGCCAAAGAATTACAATGCCTGGGGCTACAACTGAATGGAGAGGTTTTCCCAATGATGAAAAGACCACAGAACAAATGGTTAATAAATTACACTAAATTGAAAGAGGCACAGATATATAATCTGCAAGAGCAGTTGTACCATTGAACGACAGAAACATGGCAACATGGAAAATAGGTGCAGGTGTAGGCCTTTCGACCCTTTGAGGCAGCATCACCATTCAACATGATCATGGTCGATCATCCAAAATCAGTACCCCGTCTTGCTTTTTCCTCATATCCCTTGATTCCGTTAGCCCCAAGAGCTAAACCTCAGGTTGACACAATCTAACTCTATATCTAACTCTCTCTTGAAAACACCCAGTGAATTGGCCTCCACTGAAAGAGAGGTTTGAAAGAACAGGGGGTGCAGCTCCTGACCATGCATGGGAAAGTGCTATTGGAAGGATAGAGTAGTTTGAGAGTGACTAAGGAATATGCCAGGGTGTATTGAGGGAATGGCTTAAAGGAGGGAATGGCTAAAAGTGCATTTATTGGCAACACCATATTGGATACAGTGAAAATGACCACCAGCTCAATATGTAAGCATGACTCTGAGTTTCAGATAAATATGACATAGTGGATTAAACTGATTGGGTGCAAAACAGAAAATGATGGAAACACTCATCCCACCAGGCGGAATCTATGGAAAGGGAAACGGAGTCAATATCTCAACTTGCGGACTCCATGAAAGATTTTACAGATTAGCAATACAAAGTAATGGGCAGCCTAGAAACCCTTTGTTCACGGCTATTAGTTTCTGGTAAAGATTTTTGTTAGTTAACTGTGTGATTAGTTTCAACAACGTAACTGCGTTTGGAGCGTAAATCGTTGTATCACTCCAGCAACGAACTGTTCCAGCTGCTACGGGCAGGCAAGCGCCTCAGCTGTCATGCTGCGAAAACAGAGAGGATGAGACAAAGCTCCTTTCCACAGGCCATCAGGACTGTAAACTCTGATCTCCCCAGGGCGTAAATACCGTTGTGTCTTTTTTAAAATGTAAATACTGGTTCTGTTCTGTCCCTGTTGTTTTGCACAATCCCGCAAGCATTTCATTTCACAGTACATCTTTTATGTGTATGTGGCGAATAAAGTTGACTTGGCATGGCTTGACTTGACTTGACTTGTAGTAGTCATGTATTTTCGTACTACTCTCATCGCTGGAGAGGAGCATCTTCATCTCACCCAGATCACTGGTTGGTCTTAATGCTTTGGCTGCTTTAGCAAACTTCGCCAACTTCTGAGGCCTTGGGCAATGCACATTTTTGAATGAAAATGTATTCCACTGGATTTTGACTGGATATATGGAATTGGTGAGGTGCTTGATACTTGGTGTGAGTTCAATAAAATAATCTGGTAAATTCTGGGTGTAGATTGAAGGTGGTGGGCAAGATCTGAAACCAACAAAGATTCCAGGAGTTTGGTGGAGATTTGGACCTCGGGAAATTACTAGAGTCAGACCTTAAGATTTTAGAGGGTCCTGGAGTTGGGAAGAAGACTCAGGTTTCTTATCAGGCTTCTGAACAGTTGAGGGTAGAGTCCAATTTTCCTCTTTCTCATTCTGGACATTGGACTTTGTCTCTGGAACTGATGTGCCACAATGTTGAGAACTATATTCTGCACTGTATCTTGTCTATTGTACTTGAGTCTGGTTTGAATGTATTTATGTAGAGGATTATCTCATTTGATTGGATTGCATGCAAAACACATTTTTCCATTGTACGATAGTTTCAGTACCTGGGTATTTCAAGGGATGGGTTGTTGATGGGGGAAGGGAAGGGAGGGGAGGGAATGGGGGGAAGGGGGAATGGGAAGGGGGGAGGGATGGAATTGGTGAAGGGGGAAGGGAGGGGGGGAAGGAAGGGAGGCAGGAAAGGGGGGAGAGAAGGGACGGGGGAGGTGTAATTACTGTTTGGTTGCAGATCAATGGTGGAGAAGGAGGAGTTCAAACCTAAACACATGTAGGATAATGGGGTCTCCAATAAGAAAATCAGTGGTTTGCAGAGGTATATAAGTGGCCTTCCAGTCAGTTAGAAATTGTAGTCCCCATCCTTCTCCTGAGACAAGGTGGAGCAAATTACACCACAATGCTCCAAGTAGATAATTGCATAGAGAATGAAATCATTTATGGCTTGTCTGATGTAATTTTCATCAAAAATGATCCTTGTTAGGATGTGTTGAATTAAAGTATCAGTGTCATGACCCAGAAGTAGTTGTTACCAAAGTTTACTTTTGGTAAGTAAATTTGCAATCACACGATACTGAAATAAGTAACACTATATAATGTTTTTAATATAATCTTAAGGGGACCGGCAGAAATCTAGAAAAGTAAGGAGTGAAAACAAAATACGTAACAAAAATAAATGTTCTCGGAATGTTTCTAGGTTTTTTTTTTTTTTTTAGTCTCTTCCTTTTGGGGAAGGAAGCGTCTCCATCTCCGCTGAGGCCTAATGGCGGAGCTGACAGCCTCCAACTGCGACCGACCCCCGAGGCTCCGGAGGCAGAGCCTGCCAGGACTTACCAGCGCGAGGCTGGCCGACTTCGGGGCTGCGGCGGGTTCAGGCGTTCCGGCGGCCCGACTCGGAGCCGTGGCGACTTTCCGGTGGCGGCGGCAGCGGCTTCGGAGGCCCGGCCGCGGGCCCAGTGGACGACATCGTCGGGAGCTCGCAGGTCACAGGTTGGTGACCTGTTTTTTCGGAGCTCCCGCGGCAACAGCTGCGCCCGCTGGACTGGAGGGCGGCAGCTTCGACCGCCCCGGGCCGTGGAGTTGAACCAGCCCACTCGCGGAGCGCGGTTCACCCGCGGGACTTAGTTACACCCGGTGCGGTCACAACATCGGAGGCCCGGGTCGCCTCAGCGCAGAGGAAGAACAAGAAGGGAAGAGACAAAGACAAGATTTTTGCCTTCCACCACAGTGAGGAGGTGTCTGGTGAACTCACTGTGGTGGATGTTAAATATGTGTTTATTGTGTGTTTTTGTTATTTACTATATGTATGACTGCAGGCAACGAAATTTCGTTCAGACCGCAAGGTCTGAATGACAATAAAGTTTTCCATGATCCATGATTCCATGATGGTTACTTAACTAATTATTTGTCACTTTTGAGTTGGATGATCAGCCATGATCATATTGAATGGCGGTGCAGGCTCGAAGGGCCGAATGACCTACTCCTGCACCTACATTCTATGTTTCTATTTGCTGTGCAGAAATAGGTTGTTCTAGCAATGAATTTACAGTGACTCCACTTCTAAAATAATTAATTCATTAGTACAGCAAGTTTCTTACAATCATAGATTTGAAAAACGGTCGAGTGATTCAAATTCTTTTTTTAAACTGTATGCAGTTTAGTAAATTTCACACCTTGGGCAGAAGTGCATAGTCAAAATATGAATGTCTGACCACATATCATTGAACTGAAAATTCCAATTCTAAGCAACGTATTCATTGACTTATGAATGTTAACACATTATACATTATTTTTTTTGTTCAGTTCCTTTCTCCATCATTTTGAATGAAGTATCTATTTTTCTTGTCTGGTGTTTTGCATTTGGCAGCTGCCTGACATGCTTATAGTATGCAAAATGGCCTGAATTTAACACTCGATGACCTGTGGTCTTTCAGAAGTGATGCACTCAGGATATTCATTGAAGCCCTCTTCTGCTCTGTAATTTCATTGAACTGTCTCTCTGTGGTAGTCGGACATCAAGACTTTCAAGCATTGTCAAGCAAGAGAGGCATGGCTCAGTACTCTTAGACACACTGAAGCCTTAAAGGGATGCACCTTCACAAGAGAAATGCACAATGAGGCATATCCTTGAACACCATGGGAGCGTAAATTGGTATTATTAAAAGTTTCTCCTGGTCACTGGGTGCTGTGAGAATTTTATTTAGTGGACTATTTAGTGGTGATATGTTATCAAAGACTTTGACCTCTGACCCGTTTCTCCTTTCTATGCTTTTCAAGTCTCTTCATAGATCTCTCATTACCTATATCATTGATTGTCCCTCCACAAGAACAACGTGCAGCTCCACAGAGAATCTTCAATCTCTCTTCAGGAACTTCATAATCCACCTAATATTGCAGCAGCAGAAATCCTTTTGTTTTGCTATTCTATTTTGAGGATGACGGGTGCAAGAATCAATTTATTTTGATTTAAATATTAATGGGAATTATGAGATGAGCATCTTTGAAATAGCCTCATACTTAAATCCAAAATATGTATTCCTCTGGTAATGAATATATAGCATCATTATAACCTTTTAAAAATTCAACAAGGCGGCAGGTTTGTTGACATTATGATTAAGTACATTTAGAGAATAATTTAAAATATTGATGAAGGTCAACTCAGAGCAACAAAGTGCAATAATTAAAACATTTTTCTTTGTAATTGGCTGGTGATTATGTTATGCTGCCACGTGAGTGTAAGCAATCTCTGTCAGCAGCTCAGGGGTTAAATGAGTACTGGGGGATTGAGTAATTATATATATTGATTACCTGTAGAAATCTGCTAGCTGACAGGATAAGAAGGGCTCACTTTTCTGGTAGCACGATTATTTTATTTTGGTTAAGATGGATGAGTTAATAAACACTGAGCAAGCACTCCCATAAATTCAGCATCTGTAATATTTGTCACTTTCAAAATTACTCGCTTGAGCGCCACATCCGTTATGTGATTTCACAGGAGAGGTGTGAGCAGACCTGAAGCAATGTTTTCACTTTCTTGGTGATTAATATACTGTTGTTGTTTAGAAAGGCAGCATCATTAGGCAGAAGCTTAGCTCCAGCGCTCTAAGGAAATGTTACAGCATTGAGCCGTATTGTGCTATTTAGGAGTTCACTGATGTCTCATCAGTGCAGATCATTGTGAGTTTTGCTGGCAGTTTTGTTGCCCTCGGCTAGATTTATGAAACTTCAGGATCATTTTTAAAAGACATTTACTGTTGATCGTTTAATGCCTTCAAAAAAATAGCCCCGCAGATAACTGCCACTAATATGTGATTAAAATGTGTTGCAGCAGTTCTAAAATACAGTATTTATTTTCAATTTTATTCTTCTACTGGCATTAAAAAATAAATTAGTGGGGCATGCAGAAATGAAAACAATCAAATATGATTAAAGAATATTTATATATCGTTGCCATTTAATTGAATAAACTCAGTTTGTACTGTATTTGCAAGACAGATTATTTAATATTCTTTGCAATGAGACAATATGCATGTCTGTCCACATAGTTGCTGTCATTAAAAGGATAGAAGCAGGAAATTGAAGTTTTCTATTTCCTATTTTCTATTTCCACATTGGAGCCAGAAATAGCTGTAGACATTAATCCTTTAGATGCAGTGCAGACATGCTTCTCCTTTATCCAAAAACTATTTGTAAATCCAGCAATAACATCTCCACTTTCTTTGTACAGGAAGGAACTGCAGATGCTGGTTCACACTGAAGATAGACACAAAGTGCTGCAGTAACTCAGCGGGACAAGCAGCATCTCTAGGTGGAAGGAATGGACTTTCTATGTTTACAGAACAGCGTGGAAACAGGCCCTTAGACCCCCTGAGCAACAATCACCCCATACACTAATTCTTTCCAACGCTTTTAGGATAATTTATCTAATTAATCTACAGACCTGCACATCTTTGGAATGTGGGAGGAAACTGGAGCTCCTGTAGAAAACCCACGTGAACAATAACCCAGGGAGAACAATACAGACAGCATCTGTAGTCAGGATCGCACCCGGGTCTCTGACGCTGTAAGGCAGCAACTCTAACGCTGCACCACTGCCTTTAACAGAACATGCTCAGTGAGTTCAGTCGTTGATTCTAGTCTGCCTGTCTAATGCACATATTTTACATGTGCAAGTGACAACTATCAAAGATGGGATAATGATAACTACTGTTAAAACCGATCCTGCACTTATCAGTTGTATTTACTTGCTATTATTCAGTAGAGATGGGAAATGATCAGGTAGAGGCAATCTACACAATTGCTTCCATATACCAGGCACTTGTATTCAATGAGCCTTAAGTTGCTGGGATACACCCACGGCTCCACGTGGAATTACGGGCATTTTCCATGTATGTGGTGACAAGTTTGGGAATCCTCCACAAATGTAATAATCCTGAAGCTGCTCTGTCAACTATTTCCGGATTGCGTTCCAATGTTGGGCTAAACCCCAGCAATTTCCCTGGGCAATCTGTCTGCAGAATGTGGGTCAGATTGAACTCAATAGGGGAACTGGGCCCATTCATTTCAATGAAGAGGATCAAATGTGAGAAACCTAGAGCAATATTAGGAATTCAATTTTATTTATTTTATTTTTTTTTTTTACATTTTTTTATTGTAGAAACAATATATACCGAGTACACTCTTATACGGCAGTGAAAATTATATAATATACAAAATTATATAATATTGATTATCAATTGATACTGTTTATGTTAATTGTAATGTTATCCATTATACATTTCCTGGTTATTTATTTTATATAATTGGGAGTGTATGTAGTATATTCCTAAAATAAGCAATATACTCACACTTCTCATACCATAGATATTCTTCTATTCTTCTATAATTCAATTTTATTGTTAGTTAATTTAGATATTTAAATGTCTTCAATTATTTCTTATGTATTTAAGTTTTTCTTGGAAGAAAGGACAATGTTTGAAATCTTTAATTATCTCTAACTTTTTTTTTGTGCTTTCAACAGTTTTTGAAAATTTCTAGAGCTCTGACAGGTTTGAAGTTTGATGTTTTTGACAGATTTGACAAAAGGCAAATCCCCATGTCACCATTTGATGTCCACAATTCAGCACCTTTCCCATGGATAATTATAATCGGGCTTTCAAAGGAGAAATGAAAGGGTTAGGAATTTCAGAAAATTATAATGGGTAACACAAGATGGTCCTAGCAACAGCTTGCAAAAACCATTTCTGGCACTGATGTCATGAGATCAGCCATGATTGCGTGATAGAGTAGTCTTGATGGGCCGACTGACCATATTCTGCTCCTCGAACTTATGAAAATTGGCACACAGGTGCATGTACACGTGTCCAAGTACCTCTCCAATCTCAAGACCCAAATTTTGCTTCCATACTCTCCCTGACAAAAATATTTAAATTAAGCAACCCTTCTGTGGCCTCAGAAATTTTGCAGAGGCCAGGATCAGACTCCACTGTCTCTACAATGGATCAATCATATACTGTAGGTGTTTGGAGGTGAGAGGGGATGAAGTATCTGACAAGTGTCCCAGATATGCACGTGTCCAGGTACTTGGCTAGTTCCTGGTCTTGAGAAGTTAACTGTTTTTCTTTCCACAGATGCTGTCTGAACTGTTGAGTATTTTCAGTTTTGGCTATGAAATGTAGCTTAGTGATAGTAAACTGTGAAGTGCTACAGGATACAAACTTTGCAGTTATTGCATTTGACCTTTGCACCTGGCTGCAGAAAGGTGTGGATGGATCTTAAGGCAGTCAGCATGTGGTTTGTAGACCCTGCGCTGTTTCTCATCAGCAATTGCTGAGCACCGTTTGGGAAACACTAGCTGTCAGTAGGAAATGCTGACAACTGACTGTTCTGAGAAATAACCACATGCATCTTGTTAATCTGCCAGTTTTTCCAAAGTAAGAATTGCTGAATCAACGTTTGGAACCAGGAACCAAAACTTAACTGAGTATTGTGAACAAAACTTCAAAACAAAGTAATGTGTGGTCTGTATAATATTGGTGCATTCTCTTTTGTGAATTTGTGCAGTTGGTTGCCAATTTGTTATTCACCATAGTATTCTGAGCTTTACTTCTCAAATGAGGTTAAATGCTTTCAAAAACCTGGATGTCTGCCAAATATTATAACAGATGGAAGCCTATGATATCCAGAAATTGAAACATGACATCATATTAGCCAAATTCTACATTATAAAACCTGTTAAGACTTGTTTAATTTCCATGAAGGTGTGTTTTCAAAGTTCAAACATTCCCAAGTTAAAAGTTCTGGTTTAAAAATTTTGTTGAGAATTAAAAGTGCTGGAGTTTGGTCTTCCAAAATCACAGATAATATTCAGTAAAATGTATAAAATTACAACATAACAGCTTTTGATGTAATGCGACCATTTAATTGAACAAATCTTGCAGATGGGACTGCAGCTTGGAAGCTGCTGTCTTTGGTTGGGGAGCTACGAAGTCTTTGCACAGATTGCAGAGACAAGAAGTAACTGTATTATCCTCCCTCATCAATCAGCGTTGTGGAAATTCTCCAGTCCACATTATGCTGTAGAGATGGTGGATTCTGGTCATAGCCTCTGCAAAATTTCTGAGGCTACAGAAGGGTTGCTTAAATTCGATATTTTTGGCAGCGGCAGTATGGAAACAAAATTTGGGTCTTGATAATGTAAGGGATCGTGATGTTCTGCTAAAAACCCAGCAGTGGAGTTACTCAGGGACTCTCTCCGATGTTTCACTCATCTAAATGTTGCTGACCAATGCAATTATATAGCCATGTTAGGCTGATCAAATACTTTTTTGGAAGGCTGATTCATTGTGATATTTTCTTCTTGAGATGGGTCCCATATCAGGATATTTCCCATCTTGACTCACCTTTAGTATGTGCTGGTAGGACCTCCCAATTGTAATGATACTGTGGTTTATTGAACATTTCTAATGAGTAAAATATACTTATTACACTCACAAGAGCTAACTATGTTTTGTTGGATTGGTTAAAGAAGGCTTATATAATTTTTAAGATTATTTAGCTTATATTTAGCTAGTTAGACTTCACAACAATCATGCAAAATTTTGATGTTTAATTATTTTTATTTCCTGATGTTTTGGGTTCTTTAATACTTAATCAGATTCCTTTGATAATCAATGCAGGGGACCAGACAACTGGTCGAATGATGTAAACACAATACTACGACACTCTGATAAACACATTGTGATCTTAACACCCAAGCTTGGACATCCAGCATTTCTGTTCAGGAACTGTTAATGAGAATCTGCTGGGTTCTATGGCAAACCATCCATTCACCTACACATAGAATTCTTACTATCATCCAGATCGCTAGGCAGAAGAAAGTGAAGAAACCTACTTACTTACTTACTGCCTATTATGCCTCCTGGCATGTAGGGCAGCAACGAAGGTCCTCCACTCCTGTCTGTTCTGGGCTAGCTTCTGGACACTACCCCAGGTCAGGTCCATTGTTTTCATTTCCCCCTCTATAGTTCAACGCCAGGTGGTTTTGGGTCTTCCTCTTTTCCTTTTCCCTTCCGGTGTCCAGTGCAGGGCTATTCTTGGGATGCTGTCTGGTCCGAGCATCTGTCGATAGCCCTGGAAGTCCATCACGCCCAGTAGTGTTGATTCCTTCGGTTGCTGTTTCCATAACAAAATATTTGTTTTATGAGACAGGGTTGTTAGCTCAACCTCCAACCTGGAGGACTAGTGGATCGCTCTTCATCTCGCCTCTACCCTTCAACCTGTCCAGCATTGTAGACCCTAACAGGAGACGAATCTCCCGCTGGCATAGTTCTAAGGGTCACTGAGACACACAAGCTCCCCGACCACGACTAGGTTGCAATCCAATGGGGAGAAGTGAAGATACCTTTACCCTGATCTCTCCTTCGTTAACTTCATGGGTCAAGCTTGAATCAGCGAAAGATTCAATTCCCTGGGCCTCCCTTGCCTTTTATTATAAAATCCGGAACTGCTATTGCAGATTCTCAAGTTCACTAGGATCTTTGATGGCAGGATACCATTTTTTGGTTCTTTGTGTGCAAATAATTGATACTGGCGTGAGAAACTGGATAATAGGATGTCAACAAAATAGAGAGAGTACAGAGGAGATTTACTAGAATGTTGCCAGGGTTCCAGCAACTATGTTACAGAGAAAGGTTGAACAAGTTAGGTCTTTATTCTTTGGAGCGCAGAAGGTTAAGGGGGGACTTGATTGAGGTCTTTAAAATGATGAAAGGGATAGACAGAGTTGACGTGGATACGTTTTTCCCATTTGAGGGTAGGGAAGATTCAAACAAGAGGGCATGACATGAGAATTAAGGGACAGAAGTTTAGGGGTAACGTGAGGGGGAACTTCTTTACTCAGAGGGTGGTGGCTGTGTGGAATGAGCTTCCAGCAGAAGTGGTGGAGGCAGGATCGATTTTAACATTTAAGACTAAAGTGGATAGGTATATGGACGTGAAGGGAATGGAGGGGTATGGTCTGGGTGCAGGTAGATGGGACTAGGGGAAAACAAATGGTCGGCACGGACTAGAAGGGCCGAGAGGGCCTGTTTCCATGCTGTAATTGTTATATGGTTGTTATATGGTTATATGGTTAATTAGATGCCCAGTGCCATTATATTGTTGCATTAGTTGCGGACATCAAAATGGGATTGAAAATTGTGAAAACATTTTCGATAAAAAAGGCCAGCAATGTATTTCTGTGAAGTTGCTAATTGTATTGCATATTGCATCGTTCATTGCCAGACACAATGCAGGAGTGGGATGCATGAAAAAAAAAATAGCAGGAAGAGGATCTAGAACAAATTAAACAACTTGGACTGTTCGCTGTTTGTCTCTCTCTCTGAAGATGCTACCTGGCCTGCAGAATATCTCCAGCATTTTCTGTTTCTATATCTATAATATTGTTTTGTCATTCCACCTACTGAATATCACAGGTGGTTTTCAGAGGCTGATGGTTGCCTGACTCTTGTTAGCCTTGTTTTGCAAACCTACAAAGGATATAAATGAAAATGGAGAAACGACAAGCACCTTTGCAATATCTAAACACTGAAACCCCTGTCTCACAGTGCGAGTTGGCCCACGAGTGATCCCGAGTTTTCACTCGTGGTGATCACGTACGATGAACGTAGCGGCAACGTCGGAACTCGCTCGTTCAACTTGTCCACTCGTGGCGCTAACGGCAGGTACTCGGGAAACTTGTTAACTCGTGAAAAAAATCAAACATGTTTGATTTTTTCCACGTCAAATTAACTGTTCAAGTTAAAAATGGAAACATTTAAACTCGTTGCAGTAACGTAATGGCCCGTGCGTTTACCTTAGTGTCTCGTGAGTCTATCGTGGGAACTTTTTTATAATCTGAAAGGGACTGAACCAAAGTAGTATAATATGTATATACATATTATATATATTATATATATTTCAATTCCAACCCCGAAGCAATTGAGAGGCGATTTCTTGGGGCCGTGTAATTTAACGTGTGTCTTTGCTTTTAAAAGTGAAGCTGTTTAATTGTTTACGCTGCGCTGTGTTTCGTGTTGGGGAGAGTGCTGCTGTTACAATGCTTTCGATTCTATACTGCCCTCCCCCTTCCACAGAAAAATGCCTAAATTTGTCTTTGTGCCCGCTTTCCTGGGAGCAATCCAAACCAGGGGAACAATGAACCCTCAGAGGCTTCGCGTTCCTTGCTCCTATATATGGACCTCGCTCGCTCGCAACTGTATGAACGCTCGATCAACCAGGCATCGGCCAACACAGAGGCCTGATTACTGAAAACAAAGTAAACTTATACCAGACCTCATCATCTTCCTTCCGACCACCCGTAACCACGGCACCACACTTTCAACAGAAAACTTAATATTTAAAGAATATATTATGGGACATTGGATTGTCTGAAGAAGGGTCCCGAGCAGAAATGCCACATATGTGTGTGTGTGTGTGTGTGTGTGTGTGTGTGTGTGTGTGTGTGTGTGTGTGTGTGTGTGTGTGTGTGTGTGTGTGTGTATCTGTGTGTGTGTCTGCTGTCGGGTCCCGGCGGCTGCTCAAAGTCAGTCCCCCGAGCTGCTTCCTTCCTCTGAAGTGGCGGCCAGTCCTGCTGTCTGTGTGTATCTCTGTGTGTGTGTGTGTGTGTGTGTGTGTGTGTGTGTGTGTGTGTGTGTGTGTGTGTGTGTGTGTGTGTGTGTGTGTGTGTGTGTGTGTCTGTGTGTGTCTGTGTGTATCTGTGTGTATCTGTGTGTGTGTCTGCTGTCGGGTCCCGGCGGCCGCTCAAAGTCAGTCACCCGAGCTGCTTCCTTCCTCTGAAGTGGTGGCCAGCTGCTGTCTGTGTGTGTGTGTGTGTGTGTGTGTGTGTGTGTGTGTGTGTGTGTCTCTCCCTCTCTGTCTATCTGTGTGTGTGTGTGTGTGTGTGTGTGTGTGTGTGTGTGTGTGTCTGCTGTCGGGTCCCGGCGGCTGCTCAATGTCCGACACCCGAGCTACTTCCTTTCCTCGGAAGTGGCGGCCATTTCTGCTGTCCGTGCCCGGAGCGCTGCGGCAGCCACCCAAGCAAATTCACTCCCCGGCCACAATAAAACCATATAGCAATGACAGCACGGAAACAGGCCATCACTGCCCTTTTACTCCGTGCCGTTTACTGTCACCTAGTCCCATCTACCTGCACTCAGACCGGAGCGTGGCAAGTGAGTTACTGACCCCAATCCCCTCCTTCACAGCGCCAGACTCCCCAAATACTATGAACTGAGCTCTCCCCCCACCCCGGGAAAGACAGTATTTAAAAACATAAAACAATAAAAAATGCACTTACCACGTTATTGGTTACTGGAGGATGCGCATTTTCCCTTTGTAGGTCATACCAATAGCTGCGGCCGCGCTGAAATAACTCAAAGCCACAGGATGGAGATGTATTTTAACATTGTTGCTTTATTAAAACATACCTTCATTCACGGTTGGCTCAAGAGTAACGGGAGAGGAACTTGGTAACTCGGGAGAGGAAGTTGGAGCATCGCAGAAATGACATACCCGTGGGAACTCGGTTACACACTTGATCATAAACTTGAAGTCTCGTGCACAACCACGAGTCTGTCACTCGGGGTACCACGTGGGTCAACTCGCACCGTGACACAGGGCCATGACTCTTACAATGGCCTGAATTCCAATAGTGGCAAATTTACATATTTTGAATATTTAACATTGAATTAGATCATTGACAGATTTGTGACTTTCATAAAACATACAAAATATGGCTCTTAACTAATTAATGGCTTGGGTATACCAGAAGTGGGTATAATTACTTTACTGGCAATGTTATTTTAACACATTACATGGTGTCTGAAAATGAGAAAATGGCACATGTATTAGTAAAAAGCCTGGTTAGTATGAAAGGGATATTCATAGAAATGTCACGTTATTTAATGATGATGGAACACATTCATCTAGGTACATTATTTTGATCAGTAGCCATTCATTTGATTTCAGACAACAATGCTTTCAATGCTTTTCCTTATTCTGTGGAACTCTTTGAAGTTTGAACAGCCAGGAAGAAGCAGGCTGTGTAATTGGTTTTGTTCTTCATCGTTGTCATGGAATGCCAAAATGAACAAAGATCTTTGGAAGAGAATTACTTCCAAAAACTTATTTCTTGATATGCGAATATGACTGCCAAAAATGACATTTATTGCCCATCTCTTAGCCTTGAGAGAAAGTTGGTGACAACGGCAGTATGTAGATTAATGATACTTCCAAAAATGCAATTCCCCAGTTTTGTGGGATAACACTTGTGAAACTAATTCACCTTTGTTCCCTTACTTATCTGGCAGAAACTTTGGAGTGTTTTTTCAAGTATTTGTGTTTGTCTAGGAAGTTGCTGCTGATGTTTGGAAAGTTGGAAAACATATTTGGAAAGGTTATTTTTTTAAAGTATACAGTGGCTTGCAAATATTTTCATACCCCTTGAACTTTTCCACATTTTGTCACGTTACAACCACAAACGTAAATGTATTTTATTGGGATTTTATGTGATAGACCAACACAAAGTGGTGCATAATTGTGAAGTGGAAGGAAAATGATACATGGTTTCCAAATGTTATTACAAATAAAAAACTGAAAAGTGTGGCATGCAAAAGTATTCAGCCCCCCTGAGTCAATACTTTGTAGAACCACCTTTCACTGCAATTACAGCTGCAAGACTTTTGGGGTATGTCTCTACCAGCTTTGCATATCTGGAGACTGAAATTTTTGCCCATTCTTCTTTGCAAAATAGCTCAAGCTCAGTTAGATTGGATGGAGAGCGTCTGTGAACAGCAATTTTCAAGTCTTGCCAGAGATTCTCAATTGGAGGTCTGGACTTTGACTGGGCTATTCTTTTTTCTTTTTCTTTTTTTTATTTTATTAGAAGTTAATACAGTACAAAACAACACAGTGGCACCTAATTTTAGGTGGCAACTATGTCATAACGTAATACATTCTATGTACAACCTCTAGTTTTATGTTTTTGAAAAGGAAGTAAAAGAAGACAAGAGATAGAGAGAAGAAAAAGAGGAAAAATAGATAGTAGAAAATAGAAAAACGTAAAGTGTGTATATAAGCAAAAAAAAGTAGAAAGTGGAGAAAAAGACCCTTAAAAGAGAAAATTTTCAAATCTTTGTTATTAGATGTAATTCTATCCATGACCTGACCTGAAATCAGTAATCTTTAGGGTACTGCTGCATCACATGATTCCAAAAAGTCGATGAAAGTGGACCAACTCCTTAAGAATTGGTCATATTTATCTATTAGGCGGAGTCTCATTTCTTCAAGGTGAGCTATGTCCGTCATATTACTAATCCACATTTTAATAGTTGGTATAGCTGTATTTTTCCAAAATTTAAGTATCAATTTCTTTCCAATTATTAACCCATAATTAAAGAATACTTTTTGGTCTTTGTATAAATTGATATCTTCTACTATTATTCCAAATATAATCCATTCCGTATTAGATTCTATTCTTAACTTGAAGAGCTTTGTAAATATATCAAATACATTGCTCCAAAATTTATTCAACTTTATACATCCAACAAATGAATGTGATATATTGGCATTTTGAAACAAACATTTATCGCATCTAGGAGAGACGTTTGAGTAGAATTTATTCAACCTCGTTTTTGAATAATATAGTCTGTGTAATAATTTAAATTGAATTAAATTATGTCTTGCATTAATGGAACAGTTATGTGTGTTCATCAGATACTTTTCCCATCTATCTTTCGGAATCTTTATCATTAGTTCATGTTCCCAATCTTCTCTTAGTGCCTCTGTTGAGGGTAATTCTCTATTTAATATACTATTATAAAAATATGATAATAGTTTTTGTGAATCAGCCTTAATATTCATTGCTTCTTCTAAAGGATCTAAAAATATAGTTTGAAATCTATGTATATATTTCTTCATAAAGTCACATATCTGTATTTATTTAAAATATTGATTATCATTCAGTTTAAATTTTGATTTTAATTGTTGAAATGATAACACGACTGGACCATTCTAACACATGAATATGCTTTGATCTAAACCATTCCATTGTAGCTCTGGCTGTATGTTTAGGGTCGTTGTCCTGCTGGAAGGTGAACCTTCGCCCCCGTCTCAAGTCTTTTGCAGACTCTAACAGGTTTTCTTCCAAGATTGCCCTGTATTTGGCTCCATCCATCTTCCCATCCACTCTGACCAGCTTCCCTGTCCCTGCTGAAGAAAACAAAATCATCCCCACAGCATGATGCTGCCACCACCATGTATCACAGTGGGGATGGTGTGTTCAGGGTGATGTGCAGTGTTAGTTTTCCGCCACACATAGCGTTTTGCATTTAGGCCAAAAACTTCAATTTTGGTCTCATCAGACCAGAGCACCTTCCTCCACGTTTGCTGTGTCCCCCACATGGCTTGTGGCAAACTGCAAACGGGACTTCTTATGGCTTTGTTTCAACAATGGCTTTCTTCTTGCCACTCTTCCATAAAGGCCCAATTTGTGGAGTGCACGACTAATAGTTGTCCTGTGGACAGATTCTCCCACCTGAGCTGTGGATCTCTGCAGCTCCTCCAGAGTTACCATGGGCCTCTTGGCTGCTTCTCTGATCAATGCTCTCCTTGCCCGGCCTGTCAGTTTAGGTGGACGGCCATGTCTTGGTAGGTTTGCAGTTGTGCCATACTCTTTCCATTTTTGGATGATGGATTGAACAGTGCTCCGTGAGATGTTCAAAGCTTGGGATTTTTTTTATAACCTAACCCTGATTTAAACTTCTCCACAACTTTATTCCTGACCTGTCTGGTGTGTTCCTTGGGCTTCATGATGCTGTTTGTTCACTAATAGAAACATAGAACTTAGGTGCAGGAGTAGGCCATTCGGCCTTCGAGCCTGCACCGCCATTCAATATGATCATGGCTGATCATCCAACTCAGTATCCCGTACCTGCCTTCTCTCCATACCCTCTGATCCCTTTAGCCACAAGGGCCACATCTAACTCCCTAATGTTCTCTAACAAATCTCTGAGGCCTTCACAGAACAGCTGTATTTATACTGAGATTAGATTACACACAAGTGGACTCTATTTTCTAATTAGGTGACTTCTGAAGGCAATTGGTTACACTGGATTTTATTTAGGGGTATCAGAGTAAAGAGGGCTGAATACTTTTGCACGCCACACTTTTCAGTTTTTTATTTGTAAAAAAAATTGAAAACCACGTATCATTTTCCTTCCACTTCACAATTATGCGCCACTTTGTGTTGGTCTATCACATAAAATCCCAATAAAATACATTTTCACGTTTGTGGTTGTAACGTGACAAAATGTGGAAAAGTTCAAGGGGTATGAAAACTTTTGCAAGCCACTGTATTTATAAATTTTCCATTAGAACGCAAACAAATTAAGGACGAAATTAAAAAAAAAAATCAAGTATTTAAGAGTTTGCAAGTTATTTTTTTGGTGATTTGTATTGTATTTACCATCTTATGACTTTTTGACTTTCATTAAGAATTGATGATTGAAAATACAAATGGTTAATCATTTGGAGCTTTACATATATTTTATCTGATTTCTTCCTCATGGAGATCCATATATTTTATTTGAATTGTACGGGCATCATTCTAACCTGTAAACTTAAATAATGGATCTCAGCTGGTTGTCTGACCATAGGTGCCCACACTCAGCTTCTGATTGCTATCTAGAGCAATTACATTCCAAAGCATCAGTAATATTCTGCCTGCTGGTAGGTAAAATGTTTTGTTATTCTATTCACTGATAAACATTTTTTATTTGCTGCACATTGAATTTACTGTAGGTGTTTATTATTTCTGAGTTGATGCAATTCAGCATAGGGATGGGTTGAGCTAGCTGGAAGCAGAACAAATATTATTGGTTTCTTCTCTTTCACAATAGCTCTAATTGATAACATGGGCTTCTTTGGATATTGGCTCCATCAAATGACACATTGTATAAGGACCCAAGACAGAAATTCCTGCTGAAGTCAAAAACTCCTTTGGCGCATCTTCTCTTCCATGGAGTAGTATTCAGCGCAAGCTAGTCATAGAATCACACTGCTTGGACACAGGCCCTTCAGCCCGACTCATCCATGCTGACCAATATGCCCCATCTAAACCAGACCCATTTGCCCATGATTGGCCAAAATCTCCTTCCTATCCATGTACCTGTTCAAATGTCTTTGAAATGCTGTTATAGTATTGCCTCAACTGCCTTCTCTGGGAGCGTTCTTGGTTCTTGGTTACTTGGTCCTCCAAAATATTCCAACTGGAATTTAAACTGGAGGTGGTGAAGGGAGGGGTTAAGCCAGAGAGGGTTATTGGGGTGAAAGTGCCACTTTAAATGTAGTTGCATCTGGCTTGGCAACCGTGGCTTGAAACCACCATACAGCCATACAGTAAAAAATAAAGAACACAACATGGAGTAGAAATTCAACATAAAACATAAAACATCCCCTCACAGCAGGATCAAAGTTTCCCGCTGTGAGGGAAGGCACCAAAGTCAGTCTCTTCCCCTGATGTTCCCCACTGTTCACCCGTGGTCGGGGCCTCCCCGAGCCCTCCGCAGTCGCCACTACGGGCGGCCCAATGTTCAGGCCCGCTCGGCGGGGTGATGCAAGTCCGACGTCGGGGCTGGGGGACGTCCTCAGCGGCCTGGACCTCAAGTCGGCCACCTCCTACCGGAGTCCGCGGCTCCCAAAGTCCGCAGGCCGCGCCGGGTGGAGACACAACGCTGGAGGCCCTCGGCAAAGGGCCCCAGGACTCCATGGAGTTCAGCGCCGCCCGCGTTGGGAGCTCTCCCAAACAGAGCTCCACGATGTTGGAGCAGCGGCCCCCAAAGCTCCGGAGCTCCAACGGTGACCCAGGTAGGCCTCGCCCACTCTGTGGTGACTCCAGCGCCGCCGCTGTTGCAGCTCTGGTCCGGTTCCCGGTCCCCGGCAGGAAAGGTCGTTCGGATCCAGGAGGTAGGCCGCGAGGTGGGGGGGGAGAGGACGCAAATTTCAGAGTCTACCAGTTTATGGCTCTTACCTGCATATTAGGGCAATGTTGTACTGTTGATGCAGTTAGATTGAGACTGTGCAAACTTATTTCAGAGTCACCATTGTGGCCATCTGACAAGTGAGATTTTGAGCCCATTGTTGTGGATTTAATTAAGTTCTAGCTATCATAAACATAAGGCCTTATGCACTGCTAGTTCCCTGTTTCGCTTTCATATTATTACCTGTGCATAGAGTGTATTTTGATACAATCAATACTGATATGGTGTATCTGATATGGTGACAGAAAATTTGCATTTGGTGTTGATTTGGGTTTAATTCCACAAGTGGATTTTTGTACTGCTGTTTGGGTTTTATGCCTTCTGTCAGATGAGACGGGAGCATCCATGTGGCATATTGAATAGAAGTCTCTGTTTATAGACTTTGCAGGTAATAAAGATCACTCTGTGGACTCTCAGTCAAGCAGATGCTCTTGATTTGATTTCTTCAAATGAATTGTGAGTTTTCTCTTGTGAGAGTTTGTCTGCTGTGGTGCAGAGTATCATCAGGATTTCAGTTCATTGTTATCACTTACCATTACGTTGGTTTAAATTGCGTTGCCTCTGCCATCTCGTATGTCAAAATGCAATATCGGACTTAACTATAACCTGTTGATTAAAACCTGGCCTGAATGTGTCTCTAGACGGCATGCTCATAACTTTGTAAATATTTACTGTTTTGCCTTTGCTACTTCCATTTTCGATTCACGTTGATTTGATTTGGGGGAAGTAATAATTTTCAAGTCATGGGGAAAGAGCTGTAAATTCTCTATTTTAGCTGACAGGTGTTACTGTCAATAGGAGCTCCGACACGCTCTTCCTCTGCATTTAAATTTGACCGGGCTGAAAACATTTTCAAGATTTGGTTTTGTCCATTTGATTAAACTGATTCTGACAAGTTATGACATTGCAATGTGATAGACGTTAACTCCCTAGGTAATTCAACATAGAAAAGTAATCATCGGCGGTCACTCGAACCGAGTATGACTGTCCTCTCCTCTCCATAGGGTCGTCTACTTGTGGGTCTGCAGATGTCTGTAGAGGCCGATCCGCGATCCACACACCTTGGTTCAACGTGGGCAGTGGAGACTGGCGGTGGATGGTAGTCACCGAGCCCCCTTCTCTTCCTCCTTACGGTGCTGTCGCTTTGTCTCTGCGACACGGCGCTGTTCCATTTTGTGACGTGCAGCGGATTTCCGTCCTGCACGGATTTCCTCCAGGAGCGCCTGTCCAGTGCAATGTGCTCCCAGTTGCTCGATGTGATGTGGAATTTCTTCAGACTGTTCTTGATGTTGTCCTTGAAGCGTTTCTTTGACCCACCGCGGGCTTGCCGACCTTCCTTCCATTGAGAGTACAGGATTTGTTTAGGGAGACGTGTGTTGGACATGTGGATGACACGGCCAGTCCATCGACGTTGGTGCTGCATTATTGTGCTGGCCATGTTGGCTTCCTCCAAAACGCTGATGTTGGTGCGTTTGTCCTCCCAGCTGATGCTCAGAATCTTTCTTAAGGATCTTTGATGGTTTTGTTCCAGGGCCCTCAGGTGCCCGCTGTAGGTGGTCCCATGATGGCTCCATACAACAGGGTGGAGAGGACAACGGCTCTGTAGACCAGCAGTTGTTTGAGACAGGCCCTTCAGCCCACAATGCCTGTGTCAAACATTCTACCAAAATCAACTAACATCTACCTGCACATAATCCATCTCCCTCTTTTCCCTGCATATCCATGTGCCTATCTTAAAGCCTCTTAAATGCCATTATGATATCTGCTCACTACCACAAACTGTGAGTGGGTTTACAAATGATATAGCCATTTTCTTTATTTGTCTTGTCATTAACTCTATATAATTTATATTAACCATTGCATTTATATTGGAATAACAAGGAGTGGTTTTATTTGTGCTGAAAAAATTGTAATTACTTTATTCAGCTTGAGTTTACATTTAACTTCTTTAAATTTTCCCTTCTTTTCATGTTTTTCCTGCTTTCAGATGCGGGCAATCTATCCCTTCCCATTAGAGTGGTAATATTGATGGTGTCCTTACATTTTAAGAGTTGATGGATGTGCGACTGCCACCGGTGATATGATACTTCTTCTCATTAAAACACTTGTTTCTCACAGGCATCTTTTGAGTGAAGACGTTCTCAAGTGTATACTTAACTTGGTATTCGGCTAAGTGAGGGTAGCTGACAAGACAAACACTCATTGCCTCTCATTATTTCCCTTGGGGAATTGATGAGTCATCTACTTGAATTATTGCAGTCTTTACCTTGTAAGTACTTCAAAGTGTTGTGGGGTATGGATATCCAGGATTTAGATCAAGCAACATTAAAGGAATAGCAATATATATCCAAGTCAAGAAACCCTGTGGTTCGCTGAGAAACCTGTAGGTCATGGTGTCCCCATGCATCAACTGCCCTTGTCATTCCACTTAGTAAAGATTGTGGTTTTGAGAATTGCTGTTACATTTGGTGGATGATGCACACTGCATCCACTGCGCAATGCGTTGGAGGGACTGAATGCTTCAGGTGGCCAGTAGGATGTTGAATGATCAGACCCACACATAGAGGTTATAACTCATAGTGGGCAGGTGCTATAGACCTGCACAGGAAGGTAAACGCTCCCGCCCCCAGGAGTCTCGGGCAGATGGGGCTCGTCAGCCTGGGAAGGCAGTCCATCTAGGAGAGGGAAAGCTCTGATTTAAAACCACCACTGCCTTGTGGCCATATGCAGTCATGGAAAAGGCTCCTGGAGTAAACCTGAAGAAAATCCGGAGTTGGAGCCCCCTAAGGCAGTTTGTTGTTGTCTACAACCTCGCTCTGGCAGCTCCTGCGACGGCACTGGTGCCAAACTGTAACGGCCCTGCTGTTCCTTTGGATCGATCAGTGACGTGGAGAGGGGGGACGTGCTGCATGGACAACAGCCTGTCCTCCATATAACATCGCCCAGGCTCGCATCCGACCAGGATGCATCACCCATGGTCAGTCATGACCAAGGGGGGCTACTACTTTATTGCAGTTCAAGCGGACGGAACATGACATGCTTTCATTCCTGTGGTCTGCATCAAATCCAAAGAGAGAGAGAGTGACGCACTGGCTACAGGATGAAGGATGAAGGAATGAAATAGGGATGAAGAACTGGACTGGACTACATAAAGGTTCAAAGGTTCAAAGGTTATTTATTGGTCACATACACCAATTGGTAGTGAAATGCTTCGTGCCAATGCAACACATAAAAAAGAATACAGACATAACAATGATAAAGAGATTTAAACATAAAAAACATCCCCCCACAATGGTTCCCATTATGAGGGAAGGGACAAAGTCCAGTCCCCATCCCCATGTCCACCCATAGTCGGGCCTATTGAGGCCTCTGCAGTCGCCTTCACCGGGGCCCGATGTTCCAGACCGTTCTCGTAGGGTGATGGTGCTCCGGCGTCGGGAGAATCCTCTCAGCGGCTTGGGACACCTGGAACGGCCGCTTCCTTGCCGGAGACCGCGGCTTCCGAAGCCAGCAAGGCCAGGAGTTGAATGGAGCTCCCCCACTGGCTCCCGATGTTGAAGTCAGCGCCGCCGCCCGCAGCCGGCCGCTCCACAGACCCGCAGCTCCGCCATGTTTTTCTCGGCGGTCTCAGCTCACCGGAGTTCCAGCGCGGCGACCCGGGCAAGGCATCGCCCGCCCTGCGATAGCACTCCAGCGCTGCGCCGCTGCCGAAGCCGAGATTCTGGGCGGTCCCCTCAGGAAACGCCGCTCCAGGCCCGCTGGTAGGCCGCGAGGACGGGTCGAAAGTGCAGCCCGAAGAAAAGCCGCCTCTCCGACCAGGTAGCGACCCTGAAAAGTAGTTTCCCTCTTCCCCCCACGCCCCCCACATAAGAAAGACTAGAACTCCAAAAACACTAACTCACTAAAAATAAAAAAAAGAGTGAAAAACAAACAGCTGCAGGCTGGGCAGCCATACCATACAGGACGGTGCTCCCTAGGTCTATTCCTTATGGATTACATAAGGAATGTGTAGCATGCATAATCTGTGGGGCAGTGTTAGGTGTGAGGAGGATGCTAGGAGGCTGCAAGGTGACTTGGATAGGCTGCGTGAGTGGGCAAATGCATGGCAGATACAGTATAATGTGGATAAATGTGAGGTTATCCACTTTGGTAGCAAAAACAAGAGGGTGGACTATTATCTGAAAGGTGGCAAATTAGGAAAAGTGGAGATGCAACGAGACCTGGGTGTCATGGTACACCAATCATTGAAAGTAGGCATGCAGATGCAGCAGGCAGTGAAGAAAGCAAATGGTATGTTAACATTCATAGCGAAAGGATTTGAGTATAGGAGCAGGGAGGTTCTACTGCAGTTGTACAGGGTTTTGGTGAGACCACACCTGGAGTATTGCGTACAGTTTTGGTCTCCAAGAAAAGACATTCTTGCCATAGAGGGGGTACAGAGAAGGTTCACCAGACTGATTCCTGGGATGTCAGGACTTTCATATGTGGAAAGACTGGATAGACTCAGCTTGTACTCGCTAGAATTTAGAAGATTGAGGGGGGATCTTATAGAAACTTACAAAATTCTTAAGGGGTTGGATAGGCTAGATGCAGGAAGATTGTTCCCGATGTTGGGGAGGTCCAGAACAAGGTGTCACAGTCTAAGGATAAGGGGGAATTCCTTTAGGACCGAGATGAGGAAAACATTTTTCACACGGAGAGTGGTGAGTCTCTGGAATTATCTGCCACAGAAGGTAGTTGAGGCCAGTTCATTGGCTATATTTAAGAGGGAGTTAGATGTGGCCCTTGTGCTAAAGGGATCAGGGGGTATGGAGAGAAGGCAGGTACAGGATACTGAGTTGGATGATCAGCCATGATCATATTGAATGGCGGTGCAGGCTCGAAGGGCCGAATGGCCTACCTCCTGCACCTATTTTCTATGTTTCTATGTACCAGTCAATGCCTGAATGTTGTCTGGGTGTTGCTATGTGCAGGCACGGCCTACTGCATTTGCAGAAGAGCTAATTGAAATTGAATGGTGCGACTGTCCATATGGTGCCAGCACAATAACCTGGCCCTCAACACCTGCAAAACCAAGGAACTGATGGTGGTCTTTGGAAGGAGTAGGATGGGGACCCACAGTCCTGTTTATATCAACAGGATGGTTGAAAGGGTTAAGAGCTTCAAATTCCTGGGCGTGCACATCTCTGAAGATCTTTCCTGGTCCGAGAACACTGATGCAATTATTAAGAAAGCTCATCAGCGCCTCTACTTCCTGAGAAGATTACGGAGAGTCGGTCTGTCAAGGAGGACTCTCTCTAACTTCTACAGGTGCACAGTAGAGAGCACGCTGACCGGTTGCATCATGGCTTGGTTCGGCAACTTGAGCGCCCTGGAGAGGAAAAGACTACAAAAACTAGTAAACACTGCCCAGTCCATCATCGGCTCTGACCTTCCTTCCATCGAGGGGATCTATCGCAGTCGCTGCCTCAAAAAGGCTGGCAGCATCATCAAGGACCCACACCACCCTGGCCACACACTCATCTCCCCGCTACCTTCAGGTAGAAGGTACAGGAGCCTGAGGACTGCAACACCAGGTTCAGTTACTTCCCCACAACCATCAGGCTATTAAACCTGGCTCGGACTAAACTCTGAACATTAATACCCCTTTATCTGTTATTTGCACTCTATCAATTTATTTATTTATTCATGTGTGTATTTGCGTATATAATGGCATATGGACACACTGATCTGTTTTGTAGTCAATGCCTACTATGTTCTGTTGTGCTAAGGAAAGAAAGAATTTCATTGTCCTGTCAGGGACACATGACAATAAACTCTCTTGACTCTCTTTTTTTGACTCTTTGATATTTGACTAGATTAAACTCCAACATAATTCCTTCTATCCGATGATAGGCTGAAGAATATATGCGGTTCACAACAGAAGATAATGTTCATAAGTTGATCATGTTGTGCACATCCACTGTTCACAAATGTCGCTATTACGCTTTGATCATTTATTGGATCGTTTCTATCTGCTGAGGAGCCCTAATTTTACACTATTAGGTTCACAGTTTGGAAATCAGCATGTTGAGTTAGCTCTGCAGCATATTTTTGTTGGCTTTGTGGCATTTGGGGCACATTGCTGTTCAGCTGCGCCACAGTGTGGGTCACACGCGCCGTGGATGTCACACGCAGCAAGCCGTGACCCTACCGTGACTGCAGTCTTGGCCCTCCCGCCGTGGGACAGGGAGAGGGAAGTTGCCGAGCCCGGCTCCTGCTCGTTCCCGTGGTCTGGGAACCGCGGAGGAAGCGGAAGGATTCTTCAACGGGCGGCAAACGCTAGACAAAGGGTGGTAGGAAGAACCGAAGGGGGGAGGGGGGGGGGGGATAGGTTTTTACCTTCTGCGCCTTCAAGGTCAGCTGTGGGAGGTGCCTCCGGGACAAGAAGGTTGAAGATGGAGAGGGGCAAAGGTTCATGGGATGACCAGATGGGGGGGAAGGCTGCATCAATCCTTTATGGCTAGTTCCAGATGGGTCTGTTAAATTGAGCCAAAACCTGGCGACTCTTGCATATAAATTCAGTTCGCTGTTTCTATGCATTATATACTTAATGAGGAATTGCACTCATGAAATGGCAGTAATCTTGCAAAAATGCAAACAAAAAGAATTTCACTGTACCTTGGTACACATGATAATAAAGGAACCATTAAACCCAATGAAAGATGGGAAGAAGTCTATCTGGGCTGTTCAAAGGGATTCTTGTCCATTGCTGCTTTGAGGATTAATCTGGTGCAAAGCATGTTGCACTTCATGGAGCTGATCATTGGAGTTGCCATGCTTGCAAATATTTTTCTTTCCCTTTGGAAGGTGAGGCTGTTATACATGAATTAAAGATTAATTTTTAGTAGCTTTCCCACTTGGGGCCCAACAGAAGAAAGGTAGGAGGACTGAGACCAAAGATAAGTCCCTCAGTCCAGGGAAGGAGGAAGAACTGCAGATGTCTGGCCAAGGACACCAACTGCTGAGTGTCTTCCTGGAACAATCAACATATGTCCAAGGAAACAATGTACCTTGAAGAGAACAGTTTTCAAAACAGTAAATTTAAAAGTTCTACCATGTGTTGGAGGCAATGCCCCAGCCATAGACCTGTACCTGAACCACTCCATCTTCAGAGAAGGCCAATGCAGTCATGAGCTACTTATCTTCTGCATCATCCAGGCTGTGTTTAAAATGTCACATCTCTCCTCCTATCCATCTTTACGGCAAGAGTGAGGAGAAGCTCACTATTCAAGGAGAAGGGAATTCATCAGCTGTTGTGAGGAATAGATTCACATCCGCTGGGAGTTTGTTGGAGTTAAGATGCAACATTGTGCTGAGAAACATTGGCCAAGACAGTGACAGAGCCTTGTTTGAAACTACCCTTTAATGAAATTGGCTCTGTTGTGGATTCATTTGTTAGGTTCTAGTCTTGAATGCCATTATGAAATGAATGCAACATGGAAAAAAATTCTATGTGCAGTTCAATGTAAGAAGAGTACACTACAGCATTTCCCAGTTGCAGGACCTAAAAGCTTCAGTGAGGTCAAATGAGGCCATATTTTAATTGGTCCTGATTCTGATTTCTGTTGGAATCTTAGAAACATAGAAACATAGAAAATATGTGCAGGAGTAGGCCATTCGGCCCTTCGAGCCTGCACCGCCATTCAATATGATCGTGGCTGATCATCCAACTCAGTATCCTGTACCTGCCTTCTCTCCATACCCCCTGATCCCTTTAGCCACAAGGGCCACATCTAACTCCCTCTTAAATATAGCCAACGAACTGGCCTCAACTACCTTCTGTGGCAGAGAATTCCACAGACTCACCACTCTCTGTGTGAAAAATGATTTTCTCATCTCGGTCCTAAAAGACTTCCCCCTTATCCTTAAACTGTGACCCCTTGTCCTGGACTTCCCCAACATCGGGAACAATCTTCCTGCATCTAGCCTGTCCAACCCCTTAAGAATTTTGTAAGTCTCTATGAGATCCCCCCTCAATCTTCTAAATTCCAGCGAGTACAAGCCGAGTCTATCCAGTCTTTCTTCATATCTTCTCAGACAACATCTCAGGGTGGCACGGTGGCACACAGTAGAGTTGCTGCGTTACAGCATTTACAGTGCCCGAGACCCGGGTTCGATCCCGACTACGGGTGCTGTTTGTATGGAGTTTGTACGTTCTCCTCGTGACCACGTGGGTTTTCTCTGAGATCTTTGGTTTCCTCCCTCACTCCAAAGACGTACAGGTCTTGGCTTGGTATAAAGGTAAATTGTCCCTAGTGTTAATGCGCGGGGATCGTTGGTTGGTGCAGACTCATGGGCCAAAGGGACCTGTTTCCGCGCTGTATCTCTAAAACTAAAACTAAAAGTAAATCTCGTACCAACATGTTTGACACTCAGCCAACAGAACCTGCCTGATGTATGGACTGCCTTGGTGCCCACTGTAATTGACACCGATGAAGACTCTCTTGGTCTCTCCACCAAAAAGAACCAGGACTGATTTGATTCGAAGACAAGGAAATTAAAGAGCTAATTAACTGTAAATGTCAGGCGTTTGGAGATTGCAAGTTGTACGATTCCTCAAGGAAAAGAAAAGGTTCCATTTACACCTGGAGGCAAAACATCCAGCAGAAAACATGTGACCAAAAGAATAGACGGTGAAGGATTAACAACTAGCTGACAGTAGTGATATGCAAGAGTTCTTTGGTGCTATTGAGGCCATTTATGGCCTAAACACCCAGGATGTGTAAAATGTGTAAAAAGGAACTGCAGATGCTGGTTTATACTGAAGATATCAGTCTGAAGAAGGGTCCTGATGTCCAGAGGTGTTGCCTGACCTGCTGTGTTACATGTGTTACATGGAAACAATGAAAATAGGTGCAGGAGGAGCCATTCGGCCCTTTGAGCCAGCACCGCCATTCATTATGATCATGCCTGATCGTCCCAAATCAATAACCCATGCCTGCCGTCTCCCCATATCCCTTGATTCCACCAGCTCCTAGAGCTATATCTAACTCAATACTTAAGCACTTTGTCTCGACCCAGGATTCCACCCCACTGAGAGCCAAGAGATAGTAGAATTAGGCTATTCGGCCCATCAAGTCTATTCCGCCATTCAATCATGGCTGATCTATCTCTCCCTTCTAACCCCATTCTCCTACCTTCTCCCCATAACCTCTGACACCTAGGATTAACTCATTAAGCAGAAAGGAGAAATAGAAAGAACACTTTGAAGGCCTCTACTGCAACTCTGCCCTGGACCTGAGCACGCTTGACTCTTTTCCATTGTGGCTTATCAGGGTCAGTCGTGCTGCGGCTGCTGATGAACAAGACGACATCAGGGCCAATCCAAGTGAAAATAAAACAAGGCTTTGGGACCAGAAGGTAATCCCTAGCTTTGTGGTGAAGAGCTTGAATCACAATTTCATTATCTAATCACCCAGTGGAGGGGATATGACAAGGGTTCTCACAGATGCCACCACCATCACCACTTCAAGAAAGGAGAGAAGGCTGACATCCATTACCACAGAGCCGACTTATGCTTTCTCACACAGGGAAAATCATTGATTGATTGAGTGAAAGATACAGCATGGAAACAGACTCTTTGGCCCACTGAGTCCACACTGACCATTGATCACTCGTTTAAACTAGTTCAGTATTGTTCCACTTTTGCATCCACTTCCTGCACACTAGGAGTCATTTACAGAGACTAATTAACCTACAAACCAGTCAGAAAGGACTGCAGACATTGGTTTAAATCAAAGGTAGACACAAAATGCTGGAGCAACTCAGCGGGCCAGGCAGTGACAGTCTGAAAAAGGCCTCGACCCGAAACGTCACCCATTCCTTCTCTCCAGAGATGCTGCCTGTCCTGCTGAGTTACTCCAGCAATTTGTGTCTACCTTCAACTTACAAACCAATGTGCTTTCGGGGTAGGAAGAAACGGGAACACCTGGAGAAAACACAGGCGGTCTCAGGGCGAATGTGCAAACTCCACAGAGACCACACCGGAAGTCACGATCAAATGGGGGTCGAACCAGGGTCTGCGGTGCGGTGAGGCTACAGATTACCAGCTCACCTCACCAACTTCCTCACCAGTGTACCCCACCAAATTCCTCCTCGATTGTCTAAGGAGCTGCTCCCCAAATAGTAGAGTGGGTACCATCTATGTGGATGCACAATGGACAAGGTCTTCACTGTATGACAACTGCAAGGGATAAAACGGCCTTCAGTAGCTTCATCCAACCTGGTGGATGGTTGTTCACTTCCTGTGGGGCATTTGTAGATGGATGGAGGATGAAACATGACTGCCTCTTGGATAAGGTGACCTGCACACGGCAAGAATCAAGAATGTTTAATTGTCATATGTTCTGACAACAGAATAATAAAATTCTTACTTGCAGCAGTTCAATAGACAATAGACAATAGACAATAGGCAATAGGTGCAGGAGTAGGCCATTCAGCCCTTTGAGCCAGCACTGCCATTCAATGTGATCATGGCTGATTATCCCCAATCAGTACCCCATTCCTGCCTTCTCCCCATATCCCCTGACTCCGCTATTTCTAAGAGACCTATCTAGCTCTCCCTCGAAAGCATCCAGAGAACCTGCCTCCACCGCCCTCTGAGGCAGAGAATTCCACGGACTCGCCACTCCCTGTGAGAAAAAGGGTTTCCTCGTCTCCGTTCTAAATGGCTTACTCCTTATTCTTAAACTGTGGCCCCTGGTTCTGGACTCCCCCAACATTGGGAACATGTTTCCTGCCTCTAGTGAGTCCAAGCCCTTAACAATCTTATATGTTTCAATTTGATTCCCTCTCACCCTTCTGAACTCCAGAGTGTACAAGCCCAGCTGCTCCATTCTCTCAGCATATGATAGTCCCGCCATCCCGAGAATTAACCTTGTAAACCTACGCTGCCACTCCCTCAATAGCAAGAATGTCCTTCCTCAAATTAGGGGACCAAAACTGCGCCCTATGTCCAGGCTACTGTTTGGGGGCCTGTAGATTGGTACCATTAGGGTTTTTTTACCCTTATAATTCCTTAGTTCTATCCATACTGACTCCACATCTCCTGTTTCAATGTCACCCCTTGCAAGGGACTGCGTTTCATTCCTCACCAACAGGGCTACCTCACCCCCTCTGCCCACCTGTTTGTCTTTTCGATAGGAGGTATACCCTTGAATATTCAGTTCCCAGCCCTGGCCCTCTTGCAGCCATGCCTCAGTAATTCCCACAACATCATACTTGCAGTTTCTAACTGAGCCTCAAGCTCGTCCAATTTTATTCCTTATACTTCGGCCTGTAATCACGATACACACAGATATATATATATATATATATGAATGAATGAATGAATAAGTTTATTGACCGTATTCACATACAAGGAGTTTGCCTTGGTGCTCCGCCGACAAGTGACAACGACTTACAGTGACAGTTAAGAAATGATACATAAAACACTAAACATTAATAATAAAACACCATTGATCAAACATGTGAACAAAACAAAATACCGGAGCTAAAGGAGGCCACAGAGTTTTGGCTGTTGAGTAGAGCAACTACTCGTGGAAAAAAGCTGTTTTTATGTCTGGCTGTGGCAGCTTTGACTATCCGGAGTCGCCTTCCAGAGGGAAGTGATTCAAAGAGTTTGTGGCCAGGGTGAGAGGCGTCAGAGATGATCTTGCCCGCTCGCTTCCTGGCCCTTGCAGTGTGCAGTTTGTCAATGGAGGGAAGGTTGCAGCCAATAACCTTCTCTGCTGATCGGACGATTCGCTGCAGCCTCCGGGTGTCGTGCTTGGTGGCTGAGCCAAACCAGACCATGATGGAGAAGGTGAGGACATTCTCTACAATGGCCATCATTGCGTGTAGAATTGGACCATCATTGCCTGTGGCAGATTGTGCTTCCTCAGCTGCCGTAGGAAGTACATCCACTGTTGTGCATTTTTGACTGTGGAGTCGATGGTAGCTCCCCACTTAAGGTCCTTGGAGATGATGGTTCCCAGGAACTTCAAAGACTCCACAGATGTGACTGTGGTAGACAAAAATGTTGGAGAAACTCAGCGGGTGAGTCAGCATCTATGGAGCGAAGGAAATAGGCAACGTTTCGACTAATGTAGGGTGTGTTGTTGATGGTGAGTGGGGTGAGGGGAGGGGGAGCTCTCCTAAAGTCTACAATCAATTCCACTGTCTTAAGAGCACTGAGCTCCAGGTTGTTGCTACGGCACCAGGATGCCAGCTGTGACACTTCCTGTCTGTAGGCAGATTCCTCCCCATCCTGGATCAGTCCAATCAGGATTGTGTCATCCGCAAACTTGAGAAGCTTGACAGAGGAGTCTGTGGAGGTGCAGTCGTTGGTGTAGAGAGAGTAGAGGAGAGGAGAGAGTACGCAGCCTTGCGGTGCTCCTATGCTGAGAGTCTGCGGGTCCGAGATGTGCTTTCCCAGCCTCACATGCTGCTTCCTGTCTGTCAGGAAGTTGGTGATCCACTGACAGAGGGGTTCAGGCACAGTCAACTCGGAAAGTTTGGTGTGTAGTAGCTCTGGCACAATGGTGTTGAATGCAGAGCTAAAGTCAACAAACAAGATCCTCGCATAGGTCCCCTGGAGGTCTAAGTGCTGGAGAATGAAGAGCGGCCCAGGTTGACTGCATCATCCACAGATCTATTGGCCCAATATGCAAACAGCAGAGGGTCCAGCAGGGGGTTTGTGATATTTTACAGCTTGGCCAGCACAAGCCTTTCAAGGGTCTTCATGACTACAGAGGTCAGTGCGACAGGCCTGTAGTCATTAAGACCAGTAATCCTTGCCTTTTGGGGTACAGGGTCAATAGTGGAGACTTTGAAGCAGGCAGGGACAATACAGGTTTGGAGGGACTGGTTAAAAATATCTGTGTAGACCGATGATGAAAAAGATAGACAGAGTTGACGTGGATAAGCTTTTCCCATTGAGGGTAGGGAAGATTCAAACAAGAGGGCATGACATGAGAATTAAGGGACAGAAGTTTAGGGGTAACGTGAGGGGGAACTTCTTTACTCAGAGGGTGGTGGCTGTGTGGAATGAGCTTCCAGCAGAAGTGGTGGAGGCAGGATCGATTTTAACATTTAAGAGTAAAGTGGATAGGTATATGGACGTGAAGGGAATGGAGGGGGTATGGTCTGAGTGCAGGTAGATGGGATTAGGGGAAAACAAATGGTCGGCACGGACTGGAAGGGTCGAGAGGGCCTGTTTCCGTGCTGCAATTGTTATATGATTATATGGTTATATGGTTTTCAATAACCTTGGTCATACTCATGAGATTGATCCTACTTTAGCACAGGTTCTTGGAGGATCCCTCCCATGTTATTAAACTTCCAGGTAAAATCATTCCATTGCTCATTAATTTCTGACATTCACTGCTTCCTCCAAGTTACATGACATCTCCCCAGGTGTTTAGTTCTGCTAGATTTAATTCGATGGGAGAGTTTAAGAAGTGACTGCTTTTGCACCTGGTTCTCTGTGGTAGCTTTAAGGGCTCACTGAGTTGTGCAGTAACTTTTAGCAGTAACGTTCGTCAAGGAGCACCTGTCTTTAAGTGCAAGCAAGACATTGATTAGCAGTGATTAATTTTGGCTGTTGCATGTGATTCCTGCAGTTACTCCCCATTATTACATGCCAGTGCAAAAAAGCAACAAAGTGATTCAAGAACAAATATGGGGTCACCCAAATAACACCATGTTGGTGCGTGGCTGCAGGTGTAAGTGAATTTCCACCTCTTATCTTGTGGCACAATATAGACAATGATCTTGCCCCTACCATCTCCCCATTGGAAATAAGGTGACCCAGGAATCAAATGGAGCCTTTATTATTATTGCATCATCCCCTGTTATACGAGAATTTTTCCCGAACAGTCTGTAACCCATAGTGCTGTGGCCATAGCACTGTGTTTAAAGCCCATAACGTTGCAGCTGACAGCTCATTGTTTAAATCCCCACTCAATAAGCTCAGAGCACTCTGTTTCCTGATTCCTGGGATGTCAGGACTTTCATATGAGGATAGACTTGGCTTGTACTCGCTAGAATTTAGAAGACTGATCGGGGATCTTATAGAAACTTACAAAATTCTTAAGGGGTTGGACAGGCTAGTTGCAGGAAGATTGTTCCCGATGTTGGGGAGGTCCAGAACAAGGTGTCGCAGTCTAAGGATAAGGGGTAATTCCTATAGGACCGAGATGAGGAAAACATTTTTCACACAGAGAGTGGTGAGTCTCTGGAATTCTCTGCCACAGAAGGTAGTTGAGGCCAGTTCATTGGCTATATTTAAGAGGGAGTTAGATGTGGCCCTTGTGGCTAAAGGGATGAGGGGGTATGGAGAGAAGGCAGGTACGGGATACTGAGTTGGATGATCAGCCATGATCATATTGAATGGCGGTGCAGGCTCGAAGGGCCGAATGGCCTACTCCTGCACCTATTTTCTATGTTTCTATGTTTAAACCTTTGCGTGCCAAACGGGCAGAGCTGTGTGTATTGCTCTCCGCGCCTAGTCTGTAGCGCTGTGTATTGCTTTACATGCCAGTCTGCAGCTGATGTTCACTTGCACTTTGTTCCCATGGTCATTCGAAAACTCACTCGCCACTTCTCTGACCACGGAGCGCCCCTCAAGCTACTCTCGGACAATGGAACTCAATACTCCAGTCAGCTCTTCAAGGATTTCGGGAAACGCTGGGACTTTCACCCACACCACCAGCAGCCCCGAGTACCCGCAGTCCAACGGCCTGGTCGAGCGCGCGGTAAGAAGTGTAAAACAACTAATGGAACACTCACACGGGGCTGGCTCTGATGTCTATCCCGACCTACTCAACCTACGCAACATCGTCCGCGACGCTCTCCTGGTATCTTCGGCTGAACGACTCGTGTCACGGCGAACCCGCTCCACCCTGCCTATGGCCAAGCAACTACTAGAACCACAGGTTCGCGCACCGTCAGCAAACCTGTCAAACCCAGCTGCAACACCGCCACGACATACAAAGAAAATACTACGATAAAACCAGCTCTCCGCTTCAACCGCTCAACAAGCGACAAGTTGCCCGCTTACGCTCGCTCAGAGGCGATGACCGCCTCGGTGTCATTCTGGGGTCCATCACGGAGCCACGCTCATACCTGGTCAGTGTTGACAACGGCATCTACCGACGCACCCGCCAACACCTCCTCCCAGTTAATGAACCGGCACCTTCCCATCCTTACCCTGACCAGCCTGTTAGACTACCTTCACGCTCCGCGAATGCCGCTCCAGCGATTCCTCTACCGGTGCCAGCACCAATCCTGCCTACCCTGGAGCCCCCAACTCCACCGGTGTCTTCTCCTCCGTGTTCACCCGATAAGGGACTTGCTTCCTCGGAGATGGATGAGGGCACATGAGGGGTACTACCGTACATGTGCAGGTCGTGTCTGCAAGCCGAACCCACTGATTGAAAATTTCACCGGCTATACATGAACTGTGCATGACCCGTTTCGTTTTATGTGCTCATATATGTACACACCTTATACCGGTGTTTTACAATATATACTCCACTACCCACACTATATATGCTTTGCTTCTTTAAGAGGAAGGATGTAGATTAACCCTTATTGATCCATGCCATTTATAATCTCCACTACATATATATGCATGCCACCCATTACATGGTATTACGGTATGACACTAACTAGGACAGCCGGCTCTCAGAAGCCACGCCGAGCTGGGAATGCATGGCTGGCAGGTTGAATGTTCTGTATTAATTATGGAATACAGACTAATGTTTCACCATGTGTGTTGACGTGGATCATTCACAAACAAAAACCTCCTCAGCTTTTGCAGCAAATTATGTGAAATGTCTGCTGTTGGACAGTAGATTTGAGATCTGATTTGACGAATGCCATTTCTATTTCATTGTGCCCCTGGGTTGAGGTGCTATTTGTCCATTGTATTGCTGCAGTACATTTAATACAATGGACATATTTGCTGCCTACATGTAGTATGGCTCTGCATATTCAATGGCACGACGACAGAACAACTTGCACCATGTGTACTATGATGCTGTTTCTCCTGGCATTAAACCCAATAAAACATATACACCAAAATAATAGAATGCTTCCGGCTGACTGGGCACAGGAGATTTGGGGGAACATTTAATCAGTTTCTTACATTGGTCTGATGCTCTGTAAATTTAGAATTAATTGGCAGAAAGTGTACTTCAATGTCAGCCCTGGGTCTAGTCATTTTCATTTGTCTTGACACTTTCTTTCCTGAACCATGAAGAATGTTGTAAATTGCAGATTCTGCCAGCCTTTCTTCATGGTTCCGTAAGATTAAACAACAGTTCCATTTTTATCTGCTGCAATGAAGACTTTCTCAGCCTAAAGACCACATTTAAATTTCCCTGTTCGACTGCACAACCAGTACGTCGCCTATCTCCTTCGCTCCTTAGATGCTGCTGCACCCGCTGAGTTTCTCCAGCTTTTTGTGTAACCCCCAGTATGAAACTAACATAGTCTTTTGGATGTCCTTATGAATGGAACTCCCAATGAAAACATTGTGTTTTGAATTAGAGCTATAATGTTGAGATTGGAAGACTATTCCATACCCAAAGGATGAACTATTTTACACCTCTTCAAAATTGTGCAGCTCTACACTCATAAATCTTGTGGAAAAGAACCTTCTGGAATGATAATTTTATCACTATTATTTTTCTAAAAACTCAGATTAATAATAATAAATGATACAACTGTTACTTCTTTTTTCCCTTACATCTATCTTTTATTTAGTATTATTTGTCTATACTGACAACTTAATTGTTCTTTTATCATTTTAAACTTAAACTATTCTGTCGTTTTTAATTAAAAACTATGTTTTCCTTCATCTCCCTCAATGCCTCAGGCAATTTCAGTTTCAAGATCATTTTAGCAAAAATCCATATCTGATTACTAAGAAATGATTCCAAAGCCTAAAGGAGTTGACTTGGGTGGGAATATACAATGTGCAATATCGCTTTGGCCGACAGTTATTTACCACACCCCTGTTCCCCATGATAATCATTGCTCTTGAAGCTAGAGATTGGCCTCTTGGGGAGAGGTGGGATGACAGCAGACTTGTTTGAGTATAGCTTTGCCAATACAATGCTATCCCCAAATTTAACAACTCCCCTCCCTTCCACACCGATCTCTTTATCTGTTGTAAATAGGACAAGTGGGCATGTTTGGCCTATCTGATATTACAAAATCGATAAGAATTAATTGATTAGTATTGGTGTCAGAGGTCATGGGGAGAAGAAATGAGAATGAGGTTAGGAGGGAGAAATAGATTAGCCATGATTGAGTGGCAGATGACTTGATGGGCTGAATGGCCTAATTCTGCTCCTATCCTCTGCTAAGGCACTGGTCAGGCCGCATATTGTGAGCAATCTTGGGCAACATATCTGAGGAAGGATGTGCTGGCTCTTGAAAGGGTCCAGAGGCGGTTTACAAGAATAATCCCAGGAATAAGTGGGTTTAGATATGATGAGCATTTGACAGCACGGAGCCTGTACTTGCTGGAGTTTAAAAGAATGAGCGGGAGCCTCATTGAAACATACAGCAAAGTGAAATGCTTGGATAGAGTGGATGTGGAGAGGATGTTTCCACTAGTGGGAGAATTTTGGACTAGTCTTAGCCTCAGAATTAAAGGACTTTCTTTTAGGAAGGAAGAATGTCTTTAGTCAGAGGGTGGTGAATCTGAGGAATTCTTTGCCTAGGAAGGCTGTGGAGGCCATCAGTGGATATATTTAAGGCAGATATAGATAGATTCTTGATTACTATGGGTGTCAGAGGTTATGGTGAGAATGGGATTAGGAGGGAGAGATAGATCAGCCATGATTAAATGGTGGAGTAGACCTGATGGGCCGAATGGCCTATTTCTGCTCCTATCACAGGATCTTCTGATCTATCACATGATCTTATGAATATGATATCCTGAAATGCTGATGAAAGGTAAAGTTGTGGATCTGTGAGAGAGATTATTTACACCTTAAAACTGGGACTAAATAGTATCATGTATTTTTGGAAATACAATGTACCCCATCAATATTTTGTAATGTTTGACTAGAAATATGTGTGCTTTTGTTTTTTTTTTAAACTGTTAACATTAACAATGATATGCTTTCAAGAGCAACACATCAACGTGGTTTAACAGTGACAAAACCACTTGACTTTCAGTAGGCCCTAACAAAGTTGGATGTCCCAGTAGGTATAGATCTCTCTGATGTCATCAGAATGAGCCGACCATAGGGGCCCTTTGAGCCTGTTAGTTTAATGATCCAGCAGACTAACGAGCATGATGCAGTAACCAAGGCCCCCAGCTACCTCATTGCCAGTTGAATTCTGTCCCCGTTGCATCAGGCAGATTGATTTCTGTAATCGCAGGAGCTGCCGAGATACGGAGGGGACCAGAGAATTTCTCCAAGGGCACGCAGAGTGGTTGAAAATCTACAGCTGTTGTCAGGGGCAGGGGTGTAGGAGGTCATTATTTATCAGTTAACGCTATCAACACAGTGTCAAAGCGGGAACCAAGGGTCACATTTCGAACAGTCAGGTGCCTGCCTGACAGCAATTGATAGGTAATGAGGACTCGGAGTACTTACTTCTCATCTGTCTTCATGTCCTCCTCGTGAATGCTTTCATGACAATGAAAAATTGCCCATCATCAATGTGTGAAAATGAAATTAGACTACTTTTTTAAATGCATTTACTTTTGTTACATTCACTTGTTTATTTCTGTGTGTGTTTTTTTTTCCAGCTTATCCTAATTGATTTCAGCAAACAGAGATTTTTTAATCGGTTTGTGAAATCTAACTTCCTGAGTCAGGTCCACTGCTGAATTCACAATGAGTGTACACTCACTTTGATTATATCTTTGAAAGGTTTGATTATTGAATCATCTAAGCTTTTCCAAAAGTGTAGTCACAATATTAATGAAGAAAATCTGTTTATTGTTCCAGCAGTCCCAGTGGTAGGAGTGACAAAGGGATGCTCGTGCATGGAATTGAAACTGTGTGCACCTATGCAGATTCAAAGTCAAGATGGATTTTAAAAGTCTGGCAGATGTTCAAGACAGGCTGCCTGAATCTGCTCGTTTCAATTCGATGAACACAGCTCTGATGTGGTGGAAAGGAGGTAAACATTTGTGTTGACTGGTTTATAGAAATATAATGCAAGATTATATTTACTCTCCCTAAATAAAATCTGACTTCAGTCAGTCACTCATTAAAATGGATTATGATACAACATCAATAGATCAAACGGCTATTCGAACTGATCATGAACTTTGAAAACAACTGTACCTTCCTCATCTAAATAACATGTTCACGTGAACAATCACAGAAGGTTACTGAGGAGGACAACATTCATTCAGAGACACAAAATGCTGGAGTAACTCAGTGGCACATGCAGCCACTCTGGAGAGAAACATAGAAAATAGGTGCAGGAGTAGGCCATTCGGCCCTTCGAGCCTGCACCGCCATTCAATACGATCATGGCTGATCATCTAACTCAGTATCCCATACCTGCCTTTTCTCCATACCCCCTGATCCCTTTAGCCACAAGGGCCACATCTAACTCCCTCTTAAATATAGCCAATGAACTGGCCTCAACTACCTTCTGTGGCAGAGAATTCCACAGATTCACTACCCTCGGAGAGAGGGCAGTGTTGCGGGGTATGGAGGAGACCCTGGTGCAAGCCTCATCTATAGTGGGGGAGGGGAATCCCCGTTCTCTGAGGACTGAGCACATTTGTGATGACCTGGTGAACACCTCATCCTGGGAGCAGATGCGGCGTAGACGGAGGAATTGGGAATAGGGGATGGAGTCCTTACAGGAAGCAGGGTGGGAGGAAGAGTAGTCCAGGTAGCTGTGGGAGTCAGTTGGTTTGTAGTGGATGTCGGTCAGGAGATCACCTGCAATAGAGATGGTGAGGTCAAGGAATGGTATGTCGGGAAATGGTCCAAGTGTATTTGAGTGCCGAATGGAAGTTGGTGGTGAAATGGATGAAGTCAGTCAGTTGTGTGTGGGTGCAGAGATGACACCAAAGCAGTCGTCGATGTAACGGAGGTAGATATGCCCAGGTAAGAACAAGGATTATTCGACGTACCAGACAAAGAGGCAAGCGTAGCTGGGGCCCATGCGTGTGCCCATAGCTATGCCTTGTGTTTGGACCCTTGTTCTGGACTTCCCCAACATCGGGAACAATCTTCCTGCACCTACCCTGTCCAACCCCTTAAGAATTTTGTATGTTTCTAGAACTTCTAGAGCCAAGATCCATCCATCTTCATATGAAAGTCCCGCCATCCCAGGAATCAGTCTGGTGAACCTTCTCTGTACTCCCTCTATGGAAAGGATGTCTTTCCTCAGATTAGATGACCAAAACTGTACCCAATACTCCAGGTGTGGTCTCAACAAGGCTCTGTACAACTGCAGTAGAACCTCCCTGCTCCTAAAAATCCTCAGGTTGAGACCCTTCTTCAGATCCGTCTTGCTTCTACTCACCAATCATTCACTTTGTCTTTGTCATCCTCTTGAGAGCAGAATTTTGGTTGATGCCCCTCCTACCAAGAAGCATACTCTTAACTGCACTGTGAACTTTAATGGGGCACATTTAGCTTTACATTTCACTTCTCCTCTTCTTTCATTATCTGATGGCGGAACTGAAACAGAAGAAAACAACTGAACTGAACTGATGCCCATGTCTCCTTATCACTTTTTAGTCTTTGTCGCTTACTCCACCCTTCTGCCAATTAATCCCCCCTCACCTGTACCAATCTACGACTTTCCAAGCTTTGCCCCACTATTCCAGCTTCTACCCCCCAAACTACATTAGTCTGAAAAATAGTTCTTTTTTTAAAAATTTAATATTTTTATTAGAAGCATTGCATATTATCTAAGGTACAACAGCACTTCAAATACAAATCAGACTTATCACAAACGTTGTACAGATATTACGGGATAAATTATTTATGCTACTGTTTTTGACTTTTTTTGGGAAGGTAAGGGAGTGAAAAAAAAAGTAAAAGAATAAATCAATAATTAAGACATTGTGATTAAATTATAATGATTATATAATAAAACATAAAAAATAAAAAAGTGTAAAGATAAACAAGAAAAAAAACAACAAAAAAAACAATTATATAATTTTTTTTTTAATTAAAAAGGAATGCATCTTTACATTAAATGGAACAGTTTCATATAACAACATCTCTTGAGACATGTATACAGATCCCAATACTTTTTTTCATCTAATCCTACACCAGGGTACTTATTGAGTTACGGTGCTGAGCTCAGCAACCCCTTTAAGTAATCAATGTATGGAGACCATATTTGTTCAAAAAGTTCATATTTGTCCATTAGGACAAACCTAATTCTCTCCAAATGCAACGTCTCCGACATTTCCACAGTCCACATTTTGATTGTGGGGGATAATGTTCCCTTCCAGAATTTTAATATTAATTTTTTTCCAATTATCAACCAGTAATCAAGAAAATGTCTTTGACTTACTGTTAATATTAAGCTTGAGTCAGGGACTCCTAATATTATTAACTTTAGATCAGGGTCCAGTTTAGTTTTAAGAACCTCAGAGATGATTCCAAAAATATCAGCCCAATAACTATTAAGTTTTATGCATGTTACAAAACTATGCGTTGTTGGCTTCTAAATTCTGACATTTATCGCAAATAGAAGAAATGTTAGGAAAAATTCTATTTAATTTCGTTTTTGAGTAGTGTAATCTATGTATTACTTTAAATTGTACCAAAGTATGTCTGGCATTTAATGAGCATCGGTGTATACGTTGTAAACTTTCTTCCCAAGTGTCTTTCATTATAGATAGACCTATTTCATTTTCCCATATCTGTCGGTATGATTCTGTTGTTGGGACTTCCCTATCCAAAAGAGTATTATATATGCACGCTACTAATTTTTCTGTATTTGGGTGCTTGTTAAGCCACTCATGCAATAATCCTGGCTCTCTATTCTTATAGTCTTGCATGTTTGACTTGATATAGTCTCTAATTTGTAAATACCTAAACAAGTTATTTGGGTGTAATCCATAGATATCTTTTAATTCTTGAAATGATAGAAATTTTCCTTTCCTGTAAAGGTGTTCTATCCTTATAATTCCTACATGTTTCCAGTGTCTAAACCCCTTATCCAATATAAAAGGTTTAAATAAAGGATTATTCATAATTGGTAAACAGAGTGACATATTATCCTGATGTAAAGTCTTAACTATTTGTTTCCCAATAAGTATATTGCTATAAATTATAGGGTTATCCCCGTAAGTCTTTTTTTGTACTTCACTTGGAGCAAGAAGAATCGAACTTATACCAAATGGTAAACAGTCTTCCATTTCCATCTTTAGCCAAGTTGGTTCCTGGTCCATTTTTACCAGCCAACAATTCATATTCTTAATCTGAACCGCCCAAAAATAATATAAAAAATTAGGTAACGCTAATCCTCCATTTATCTTGGATTTACATAAATGTTTTTTACTTATTTTGTGATTTTTATAATCCCAAATAAAGCTGTTAATAATAGAATCGATTTTTTAAAAATTGTTTTTTGGGAGATATAAAGGGATAGCTTGAAATAAATATAATAATTGTGGTAAAAAGAACATTTTTATAGCATTTATTATGCCAATCATTGATATTGATAGTGTTTTCCAGTATAAAATATTATTTTTTAGTTTATCCAATAACTGAGGATAATTTACTTTGAATAATAGATTATAAGATTTAGATACATTAATTCCTAGGTATTTAAATTTATCCGTAACTATTTTAAACGGAAATTGTTGTAATATATTTACTTTTATTCCAGTTATAGGCATAATTTCATTTTTATTCCAATTAATTCTATATCCTGAAAATGTACCAAACTTATTTATAATGTTAGGAATACTGATCTCTGGTTTTGTGATATATATTAAAACATTGTCTGCATATAAAGATATTTTGTTCGTTGTGGTATTAGTATTGTATCCATATATTTCTGGATCTGATCTAATCCTTTCGGCAATGGCTCGATCGCGAGAGCAAATAATAAAGGTGATAACGGGCATCCTTGTCTACAACCCCTAGAAAGATTAAATTTAGCTGATAACATTTGGTTTGTTAGTACTTTTGCTGTAGGGTTGGAGAACAAAATTTTAACCCATTTACAAAATCTATCGCCCAGTTGAAATTTCTGCATTATCTTAAATAAGTAAGGCCATTCAACCTGGTCGAATGCTTTTTCCGCATCTAGTGAAATGACAGCTAATTCAATATAATTAACTCTTTTTGAATATATGATATTGAATAGTCGTCTCAAGTTATAAGTGGAGTAACGTTTGGGAATAAAGCCTGTTTGATCATGATGTATTAGTTTATTAATCACTAAACTTAACCTTTGGGATAAAATTTTAGTTAATATTTTTTGATCAGTATTTAGACGAGCAATTGCTCTATATGATCCAGGATCTTCCAGATCCTTATCTACTTTAGGAATGAGTGTTTAGAGTTTCTGGTAACTTTCCTTGTTCGAAAGCATATTTATATATCGCTTGTAAACGTGGGGAAATCAAGTCGTGAAACTTCTTATAAAATTCAGCACTTAGGCCATCAGGGCCAGCGGCTTTTCCATTTTTCAACGATCTGATTGATTCCTCAATGTCTTTTACTGATATTTCAGTATCTAACAAGTCTTTGCCTTCCTGATCTAAACCTTTGATATGACATTCATGTAAGAATGCTTCCATTCCATCCGATTGCCCCGTCAGTTTGGTTGAATAACGTTTTGGATAGTAATGCAGAAATCTGTCATTAATATCTTTTGGCAAAGTTGCTATATATTTCACCAGGTTGAGTTTTGATCTGATTTTATATATCATTTTTTCCTCATCTGATTTTCTAAGCTGCCGTGACAATAATTTCTGTGGTTTGTCACCAAATTCAAAATGTACTTGTTTAGTCTGTTGAAATAGTTTTATAACATGATTTGAGTATATTTTATTTAGCTTATATTTTAATGCAATTTTATTATGTATCACCTTAGATGGAGATATTGCATTTTCAATATCTAATTGCTTTATTTCATTTTCTAAAGTTTGTTGCATTTTCGGTTTTCTTATTAAGGTATGCTTGTGCACAGATATTATAGCACCACGCATAAAGGCTTTAAATGTGTCCCAAAGAAGTGACGCTGAAATTCCGGGTTTGTCATTAGACTCAAAAAACAATTTAATCTGTTTATTAATATAATTCTTTATGTAAAACAAAAAATAAATAAAAATAGGAATAATAGATGTTAATAGAGTTAGTAATGTGCGGAGGGTAAAGGGCAACTACAGCTGTTTTAAGTGTAGTTAGTGTTAGCCACATTAGTGTGGCTATTAATCTAACGACTTCCGTTATTAAAAAAAGATATTAATCATTCCAGCTCCAGATTTTCCTTATTGGAAAATTTTTAATTGCCTTAAGGGCTATTTATATAGGGGTGGGGTGTTAAATTGTAATGATTATAGATTATGAACACTTATTTGAATTTTTTGAAAAAGAACAATTGAAAAGGGTTCTGATTGGTAACGTTGCCTGTCCATTTCCCTCCACTGATGCTGCCTGACCCATGTGAGTTCCTTCAGCTCGTTGTGCTTGGCTCAAGATTCCTGCAATCTGCAGTTTCTTGTGAATCCAACAAGAAATGGTATCTCCTTACTTTAATCTATTAGAACAGTACTTTAACATCCTCTATTAAAGCACATTTCTGTTAGGCACAATAGACTGTATCTGAAATCTGTGGCAAAAAGAGATCAGATGGAGGAACCCAACAGAGCATGAATTTGATAAGAGTTTTTTGAAAAGATTTCTCTCCATTTCCATTCCGCTCCACAGATGTTGTCTGACCCATCCATGAGTTACTTTTGTCTTTTCTCATACAATAGTTTCACCATCCATGTCATCAGCATTAGGATGTGAATGAGTAGACTAGTGACAGAGTAGTCTCAGCCCAGCAATTGGTCTGTACTTGTAAAGGCATTATTAATCATTGGCAGATGGCAGGTTTTTTTTGTGGAGAGACCCCTAGGATATTTTGTGGTACACGAGGCCTAACGCACAAAGTACTGCTAGATTATTCTTACATTGTGTGTTCCACACTCATGATGAGATAGTCAGAAGCAATGACCACAATGCAGTGATCTCCTCTGGTTGTGGTAGAAGAAACCAGGCTCGGAGTGTGGATGGCAGGAGGGGTTTGAGCGAGGGCCGATTGCTAAGTGGAGATGGGGCAAGGGTTGGCTGCTAGGGGTGGTGGGAAAGGAAGGTGGGATTGGCAGACGAGTGTAGCTGAAATAAATGCTTCTTTGTGAGTGGGCTCATGTTTCACTGAAACCTACTGAAGTAGTACAGCATATTTATATTGAATATCGCAACTTGTGCAGGTGTTCAATTGTTCAATGCATTAACATAGAGTCATAGAGTGATACAGTGTGGAAACAGGTCCTTCGGCCCAACTTGCCCACACCAGCCAACATGTCCCAGCTACACTAGTCCCACCTGCCTGCCTTTGCCCCATATCCCTTCCTAACATGTCAGGTGTATGGGACACTAGGAAGAAAAAAGTTGTCAATGCTGAAGTGAGGTTTTCTTAAATGTTTCATTTTAATATAACTATTGGCGCACACAGTCATGGTGGATGATATTTAACAGGAAGTAGTGTGCAGCCACATACTCTGGTAAGAAGCTTAAGGGAAGGCAAAGTGGACAAAATGATATTGTTTTAAAATGGATGCTGAAACAGGAGAAGGGGATAAATACATGCATGAACCTTGGGAGGGGGAAGAACACTGAAAAAATGTCTCTTTATGCTGAATATTTGCTGAATATTTGTTTAACTTTGGTTCGGTCCCAGCTGCGATATTATATCCAAATCTGTTGTTTGGTTTAAATACAAACAAGGCTGGCCCTTTTGTTACAGGGATAATGCAAATCACAGTGGCTGAATCTATGATGAGCCAGGTAATTACAGGCCTGTGAGACTGAAATCAGTAATGAGGAAGTTATTGGAAAAGATTCTGAGGAACAGAATTAATCTACCCTTGGAAAGGCACCGATTAATCAAGGATAGTCAGCATGGCTTTGTTAAGCGAAGATCCTTTCAGAATAAACTTGATCGAATTCTTTGATGAGATAACAAAGTGTATTGATGAGGGCAGAGTGGTTAATGTGGTCTATGTGGACTCCAGTAATGCCTTTGACAAGATCCTTCAAGGAAGACCCAATCGAAAAGGTTAGAACTCATGAGATCCAGGATAAACTGGATCCAAAATTAGCTTGATAATAGACAGCAGAATATTATTTTTGTGATTGAAGCCTGTGAACAGCATTGTACCACAGAGATTTCTGTTGGGACCCTTCCAACATGTTTTATACATTGGATATACGGAGAAATGAACAGAAAGTGTGTAGAAAATCGATGGTGTTATTGACAATGAGCATGGTAATCTTTGGCTACATGATAATATTGAAGAGTCAAGAGTCAAGAAGGTTTTATTGTCATGTGTCCCTGATAGGACAATGAAATTCATATGTGATGCAGCACAACAGAATATGTAAACATAATAACCATATAACAATTACAGCACGGAAACAGGCCCTCTCGGCCCTTCCAGTCCGTGCCGACCATTTGTTTTCCCCTAGTCCCATCTACCTGCTCCATTCCCTCCATACCCCTCCATTCCCTTCCCGTCCATATACCTATCCACTTTACTTTTAAATGTTAAAATCGATCCTGCCTCCACCACTTCTGCTGGAAGCTCATTCCACACAGCCACCACCCTCTGAGTAAAGAAGTTCCCCCTCACGTTACCCCTAAACTTCTGTCCCTTAATTCTCATGTCATGCCCTCGTGTTTGAATCTTCCCTACCCTCAATGGGAAAAACGTATCGTCAACTCTGTCTATCCCTTTCATCATTTTAAAGACCTCAATCAAGTCCCCCCTTAACCTTCTGCGCTCCAAAGAATAAAGACCTAACTTGTTCAACCTTTCTCTGTAACATAGTTGCTGGATCCCAGGCAACATTCTAGTAAATCTCCTCTGTACTCTCTCTATTTTGTTGACATCCTTCCTATAACTAGGCGACCAAAATCAGTCTGAAGAAGGGTCTCGACCCGAAACGTCGCCTATCTCCTTCGCTCCTTAGATGCTGCTGCACCCGCTGAGTTTCTCCAGCTTTTTGTGTAACCCTTGATTCTCCAGCATCTGCAGTTCCTTCTTTAACAATACTGATGAAGATATATTGGATACTTATCTTCATGAGCTAGGGCACAGAAATAAATGCAGGAAAGTTATGGTGAAAGTTTTTAAAACATTGGTTAGGCTGCAGCTAGAATAATGTGTGCAGGGTGGGGTTGAACTGGAGGGGGTGCAGAGGAGATTTTGTCAGGATTTGTCAGAGTATTTGTACAAATACTCTTAATATTTCAAAAACTCTCCGGACAAGCACTTGAACTACCAAGGCTATGGACCAAGCGCAGAAAAATGGGATACACGGGAACATAACAATCAGCACAAAAAACACGGGATAATTGGCCATTTTCTATGCTCTACGACACTTTGACTGAACTCTGGAGCCAAGTGACAGCTGAACCTTTTCTGTTGTAGATGCGTAATATCTTTCCTAAATCTCCCAGTGCTTTTTCTTCTCTCTTCTTTAAGATATTCCTTGAAATCTCTCAAATCTATCTTTTTGACCAAATTTTTCATGGCTTGTCCCAAAATCTCTTTTGTAGCTTAAATTCAAGTTTTATTTGATCAAGTACATGTAAATGTTTTGGCCTATATTACTGTATTAAAAACTTGTAACTTAAAAATAGTTTTAACATAGACGTTGAAGAGGAAAGGGGCTTCTTGAAGAATCGATGATTGAGGACATTGAGGATCAAGATCAGGGTATCAAAGGCAGGGGTGGGGAGGGGTGATCAACTCGCAAATAATTTGTTGGAGAGACGGTTGGGACATGATTTGATCATGACAGCCTGAAGCAGACCTCCATTGAAACATATACAGATGGCTTAAGAAGGATATATGTGTTGGTTGTTCCATGTACAAGTCTCCATGGCCTCTAACCATGTCAAACAGTGTCCCATTGATGTGTTTCGAAATGAATCGCACTTGCACTGTGTTTAAGAGCATGACCTCTGCTTAAGTGGCTTGTGTTATTCAACAGCAATACATGTACAAATAAATTTGGCAGAAATTAAAAAAATGCCAAGCATGTCACTTGGTTTCCACCTATTTGAGTTTTTTCATTAATTTCCCTTGTGTAGTGTATGAAAACGGTGTGTTTGAGAAAATAATTTCTAGCTCATGTAGTTTCAAGATTTTAATATAACAAAGGTACATTTTAACTTCTGTAAAATTCGTCATACTAAAGTCTTGCAGCTCTTTTTAGCATAATGTAGGTATCAAAAACTTCATATTAGTTCTAAGACACCTCAATGTTTTAAAAATGTGGCTAATCTTAAATGAAGTGTCCAAAATATTAGCAATGTTCAATTGGACAGAACATATGAGATATGGACTAAATACTTCTCATGTAAAATTTGGTCCCTATAGTGACCTTTATTTATAGTAAGGAACCATTAAATAAATCCATCTAGTTTGATGAATAATGCATACTTAAATGAATTATTTAAAAGGTCATAAAAGTGCATAATTTAAAAGGTCAATTAACTTCTTTATTTTTTATTTTAGGGTTTTAACAACGCTAGACACAATTGAAATGTAGCCTACTCCATACTCCATGTGTTTCATTCTTTTTAAAAATGGATCAAGAGTAACTTAGGTTAATGGGTTGTTATTGATTATTGTACAATTCCGAGCCAAAGCACTAAAAATCTCTCCACTAAATAGTCTGTACTTGCAATATTCATAAATCAAAGTATTTCTAATGAAAATTCACACAAGCACTCTCATAAGCTTTGAGGGCTCATTATCTTGATTTGATCAAATATAATAAAATGTTATAAATCAAAATATTTTAATATGATCAGCTTTTCATCCACACTCTGACTTCGGGGTATTGGGAGAATCTGCCAGTGCATATCCGAAAATAGCCCCTGTCCTGTCCGATGATTTTCCATTGAATATACATGAAGGAAAAAAGTAATCCAGGGTTTCTATTAATTTGGGTCCAGAGAGCATCGGGTTCAACAGTGATCGCTCTCAAATCCACCTCAACACCCGCAGTGTCCCATCCCCTCACCAACCCTGGCGTCTCCATAGCAAACTCGATGCACCATAAACACTCCTCCATGTACAAAGGCAAACAAAGTGCTAATGGAAGCAAAATATAATGTATCTTTCATTTGTCAGCACTAAACTGCAAGAAATGTCATCTCCTCTGCGATTTGAAACGCAGGTTGTCAGGAAGAATGTTGCTTCTTCAGAGTTGATGGTTACAAGCTGAATGTTTTCCAGGAAGTTGGAGGTGGTGGAGCTGCTTCCAGTGAATGAAGAGGACACGTGGAGTAAGTCCTGTGGGGAAGTCTTTAGGAAACAGTAAGCAGAATATCAGAGAGTTCAGAGGTAAGTGCCAGGGTTATGGGAAGACTGCAGGAGAATGGGGTGAGGAGGGAGAGATAGATCAGCCATGATTGAATGGCGGAATAGCCTTTATGGGCTGTATGGTCCAATACTACTCCTATTCCTTATGACCTTATGACAAGTGGAGAAGTAATCTGTGCGATGGATGTAAACGGACATCGGCAGCTGTGGAAATGGGCAAGATGGTAGCAGCTGCTTATAACGTTGGGAAACAAAAGAGGAAGAATAATAACTGGAATACCCAGAAAAATGTAGCATGCCTAACAGCACACTGTATGGTCATTGTGCACAGATTTGGACATGTGTCTGCTGCTATAGATGTCAATAACTCTGCTGAACTGGCAATGCACCCTGTCTATTACAAACCCTACTGTGCATGGACATTGCACTATCTAGAGCCAAGATGACTTCCTGCTTTGTGGGGGTCAAGAAGGTCAGTGTTCAGAGGGCCTATTAGGGACTGAAAAGGCTAGTTCCCGATGTCCGTGGGAGAATGAGTGTTAAAGTGAGGGCAGAGTTCAAGGGGTCCACTGATGAAATCGGAGAGTTACGTGGAAGAGTTTGTCCGGTTGGAACCTCGGAAGCCTGGACCTGGAGGCCAGTGGAGTGTTGGAAGGTCAAACAAAATGGCTAAAGCACTACAGAAGTCAGCCTTCGCCCAATTGTCTTAAGAAATGTCTGAGAGTGCTGGAAACAGAAAAGGTCACGGAATCGGGAAATATTCTGGCTGTAGTGTCTGCTCCAGGACTCCAGTCAATGTGTTCCAGCGAAGCTAAAGCTATGGCATCAACCTGACAATGTTGAAAGTTGTTCCCGTTCAGGAAAAAAAAAAACAGGATAAATCTAATCCAGCTAAATTGCAGCCAATCAGTTTACTCTGAGTCATCAGCAATCTGATGGAAGATTAATAGTTGTAACAAATGGCACCTTTTCTCCAATCAGCTGCCAGCTGCAGCAAGTAAGAATTTAATAGTTCTGCTGCCAGTACCTGGGTCGTTTAAACACTCTTGACTTGATTTAAAAGTGAGAGTGAAAGGTTACTGCGAGTACATGGGAATGGAGAGTTGACATTAAAATCAGATCAACAGGATTATTATTCAATTGCAGCTGATTTGAGAGGCTGAGTGGCTTACTCTGTTCCTAATTTGTATGCTTGTTATGTTTGCAAGGCGTTTGACCTTATGACAATGCTTTGCTGTACTGCTCCCGGTATTTGGCCTTTGACCTCTGGGATTTGTATCTGCAGCTTTTTTCTTCAGGGCATGTCTGGTTTCTATAGCATTCAATCTGCTGGATGCAATCCACTGCTTTCTCTTCTGACCACAGCCTAAGCACCCTTCTGGTTATCGATTGTTATTGCTTTGCCTCACTTTTGTTGGTCTCATCTGTGTTTCCTCCTCTTCATATCAAAGTCAGCAAGTGCTTGAAATATATTCTTTAATTGTAGAATGAAAGCTTTCTGTATTTCAATGCCCTTCAGCTTGTCAATGAGTTGGGGAACTCACTTTTTCAATTGATCTGATTTTAATTAGGTTTTTTAATGTTTTAGCTTTTTAATATTTATAATATCTGTTAATTGTGTGATTGATGTTCATATCTTTGAATGTTTTAGAATTTTTTTGTGTGTGGGACAAACTGACTCTTTCAATTTTTTTGATAGGTACGAATATAAATAATCAGGATTAGGCTATTTGCCCATTATGCCTGGACTTTCTTTGAGTAAGGTCATGGTTGCTAAATTTTGGAAGCGAATTAATCCCTGGGGCAAAAAGCAAATTTCTGGAGGAACTCAATGTGTCAGGTAACATCTGTGGAGGGCACTGAAAGTCAACGTTTTGGGTCAAGACCCTTCATCTGAACCAACTATCCAGACTTGCCTTAATAAGCGAGTTCGGTATTCTGAAAAACGCAAGGAATCATGGGATTTGTCAAAGGTCACAAGCGATAAACACTCTGGACACAGACCTGCGCCTCATCTGCAGCCAGGATCGATCCCGGGTTTCCGGCACCGCAATTGCTGCCGAACTGCCACTGGACCATCCCTGACCACCCATCCGGGGGCGGCCAGAGACGTCGGGAGTCAGGCGGGAGCGGCGCCCCCAGGCCCACAACCAGCGCAGAGAAGCAGCGCTAAATCCAGCTGAAATCTGCCTGTCTCGCCGGGTTAGCCTACCAGCCCTGCCTGGACTTACGGGAACGACCTCCCAGGCCCACAGCCAACACGGAGAAACAGCGCTAAATCCAGCTCAACTCTGCCTGTTAACCTACCAGCCCTGCCTGGACTAATGGGAACGACGGCCCAGGCTTACAGCCAGCGTGGTGAAGCAGCGCTAACTCCATGGCTCCGGGCTGGTGTCCCGTCAGTCCAGGCAGGGCTGTAGGTTAACCCGGCGAGACAGGCAGAGTTGAGCTGGATTTAGTCTGCTTTTCCATGCTGGCTGTTAGCCTGAGCCATCGTTCCCATAGGTCCAGGCTAATTGTGTCCATTTTAGTGTCCATTGTCCATTCCCCTCCACCGGTGCTGCCTGACCCACTGAGTTCCTCCAGTAGTCCTTTTCTTTGTTCCAGGCTCCAGCATCTGTGGTATCTCCCCTGGACGTCGACTTTGCTAGCTGTCAATGCTTTTACTCAGCTATTTTTTTTTACAGGGAGAGGCTGTTCTGACCCATCCATGAGACAGCATAAATCACATAAAGTATGGTGCTTCAGAAGGAAGGAATGGGCTGGAACCTGGCTGTAAGTTAACAATAGTGGAGCCTCTGAAATTGTGAACTTTGTTCAGCAGCGAGCTCGGGCAACTGAGTGTAGCCACAGCTATTCTTTCCTTTTGTGGCAGAGTTTATTAGTCTTTGATATAGTTTGATTTTTTTTTTTTAATCGTCCGATTCATAGTTTCATAATCACCAGTCAGCCACCTTTCATACTTCTCCATTCAGAGATGTGACTCATTGCTGGCAGGAAGGTTTGGCAACTTCTATTATGATAGAGTTACTGACTGTGCCCCCAAAGCCTGGAATGACATAGAACAGATGATCACGTCAACTGTGACCAATAGATAATGTGAAAAATTACTGAATACATCAAATGCAATTATTTGATTTTGTAAGGACCGATGTGCCAGTTGGTATCTAGAACAAGTCCAAGGAAATCAGTAGACCTAACCTAAAATAATACCATTATTCATCCAACAATCTTGTTGTTCATTACTCCACATGTGAATCATTATACCAAGATAAATTGCTGAAATGTCTAATATCGTTAGCTTGGCTCCACTGCTTTCTTTAGTGACACTAATTTGAGAATACATTTGGCAGAAATCAATTCCTCAGAACAATTCTACATTAAATTATGCTTGTTCTAATATTAAATTGAATAAACTAAACTGTTTGTCAAGTAAATTGATCAGCTGTTATAAATAAGGCTATACTGTCACACCAAACAATACTGAGGTTGAGACACAAAAATACTAACGTCCGCATCCAGATTAAGCAGTAAATGCCAAGCTCTAAACATACACGCACAAAGAAACTTCTGTCACATCAAGGGAAAATTGCATAGCATTCAAAAATTATATGATTAAAATTTTGTGTAAGAGGTGTATAGAAAGGCAATTCACCTAGACTATTTCTGACACCTCTCTCCCCTTTCATGATCACTCTGTCACCATTTCAAGCAAAAGGCTACCACACACATCTACTGCAAATCCATTGAGACCCACAGCTGCCTTGCTCACACCACCCCCCTTTCCGTCTCTTACAAGCACTCTATCCATTCCCATATTTTCTCGCACTCTGCTGCATTTGCTCTCAAGATGAGGTTTCCCTCTCTCAGGTATCTGAGATGTCTTCTTTCTTCAGGAAACGAGTTTCACCCTCACACGGTTATCGATGAATCCCTCACACATGTATCCTCTGTTTCCCTCAGTTCTGCTCTCACCAGACCCCCCTCACCAGAAAGAACAGGGATGGAGTTCTCCTGGTCCTTCCCTTTGACCCTTTAATCCTCCGCGTCCAAACTATCATTCTCCAACATTCGTGCCAGCTTCAATGGGATCCTTTCCCTCCCTCCCTTCACTTGCTCATTTTCCCACCCAACCAACCCACCCTCTCCCTTCTTGCTTGAGGCACCTCTCCTGCAACTGCAAGAAGTGTAACATCTATCCTCGTGTCAGGAACCTCACCAGCCTTTCCAGGCGTGGCACGGGTTCACATGCACCTCATCCAACCTCATCTATTGCATTTGGTGCTCTCATTGAGGCCTCTTCTATGTTGGTGAGACCAAGCATAAACTAGGCAACCATTTCTCTGAACACTTGTGTTCTGTCCGCCAGGGCCAGCTAGAGCTCCTGGTTCCTATTCCCTTTGCCATTCCTATACTGACCTAAGTCTAGGAAGGAATTGCAGATGCTGGTTTAAACCAAAGATAGACATAAAAAGCTGGAGTAACTCAGCAGGTCAGACAGGAGAATAGGAATAGATGAACTTTTGGGTCTGAAGAAGGGTCTCGACCCAAAACGTCACCTATTGCTTTTCTCCTGTCTGACTCGTTGAGTTACTCCAGCTTTTTCTGTCTATCTTCTGATTTCTATGTCATCACCCTCCTCCACTGCCAGAATGAAAGAACAGCACGTCATATTGAATTCGCCTATTTCAGTTCAATACCGATCCCACACCTTCTGATCTCCCCACCCACATCTTTCTTTCCATTCCCCCCACCCCCATCACCTAATTACTTCCCCCTCCTCCACCTCTGCTTTCCGCTCATCGCCCTCCCTTCCCTACTTCAGGTCACCCATTTTTCTTCACCTCCCCCTCCCCCTCTACTCCATCAGTCTGAAGAAGGATCTAGACCTGAAACATCGTCCGTCCATTCCCTCCACCATTCTCTCTACCTGTGATCAACCCACTGAGTTCCCCCAGCATTTTGTTTTTTGCTAAAGCAATCCATTTCAAAGTTGTGTTTTATGTGAAAATATGTTTTAATTTATCACTTGTTTATCCAAACATTTAGCACTTTGGTTAATACAATTTATCTAAAATAGTTGCTCATGCTATTTCAATAAATTCATTATTTGTGCATTAACAAGTTTGTTAAAATAGCACTGTTTTTTTCTGAGATATTAACCAGTATTCTAAAAATGCAAACATTTCTCATTAATTATCTTCTTGGTCCTGATTCTAATTTTGCAGATTATATTACTCTTTCTCTGTTTCTTTTATGAAGTGTTGCTAAAATTGTTTTTATAGCGAGAGATTCATTAAAAATACTAAAATATATTGCAACCTATTATTACATTAGAGGTTCACATCTCCCTTTCAGTGAGAATATTTTGTTTTTTGTGTTTAATCTTTTAAGGCTAATTACTTAAATTATCTGGTGATACAATCTGAAATGTTATTGCTCCTATTTTATCAACGGTTTAATGACTAACTCATCTCAAAAGCTTGTGGTTGCCTTTTAGTGTATGAATTTAATTTGAATTCTATGCAGCTGTATCTAATGAAAACAGATGACAGAAAATATGAACACTGATGCTTTAGAAGTGTTGAAAAGGTGTCATCATATAAACTTCCTTTAAAATATGGTATATTGACAACAATAGCACAGCAATGCACAGTTCAGATTTCAACAAGTTCATAACACAAACTGAGCAGTAATAACATGAAAACAGCAAAGTCACCAACAGAGAAGGAAGGGCAGTAGAGGAGTTTATTGCGACGGAGAAAATAAATAGTTCAGCTAGAAAAATAAATGAGCAAGAGAAATTGGTAAATTATTGATTTGGTAGTGAAGATAATAAATGTGGCTAACGGTGCAATACAGGCTGATCAATGCAATTTCCACAGAAAACCAGGAGTTGGTTGGATCAAACAATACAATTTCAGCAGGAGGGAACATCTGAGTGCAGTTGTCGATGCTACAGTTTTTATTAGTTTTCAATATGATTTAATAGTGTGGCTACATACCTAGTTCTATCATTGCCTCTCCCACTTTTCCATTGAAAGAAGAGTCTGTAATTTTATCCAGTGTTGGTAACTTTGGACATATAAAAGATCAGCTCATACTTATGCCCCTGTCCCACTTAGGAAACCTGAACGGAAACCTCTGGAGACTTTGCACCCCACCCAAGGTTTCCGTGCGGTTCCCGGAGGTTCCCAGAGGTTTTTGTCGGGTTCCTGGAGGTTCCCGGAGGTTTTTTCAATTATTTGAAATAATCGTCGGAACATAGAAGAAGCGGAAACCACTTTCGACCATTAGGGAGACTGACAAAAACCTCCGGGAACCTCTGGGAACCTCCGGAAACCGCACGGAAACCTTGGGTGGGGCGCAAAGTCTCCAGAGGTTTCCGTTCAGGTTTCCTAAGTGGGACAGGGGCATTAGGATGTTTATTCTTTGCACAAGTTTCACAAGATGCATCTGCTGCATCAGCCACAAAGGATATCAACAGCAAAAGAAGGGTCTCGATCCGAAATGTCACCTATCCCTTCTCTCCATAGATGCTGCCTCACCCGGTGAGTTACTTCAGCATTTTGTGTCTATCTTCAACAGCAAAAGAGTCATCCTGTTTTCTTATTATAATTTCCTTTCCCTTCTGTGATTTAAACAAAATCTATAGTTATCCCCTTTTTTTAGTTTTGCACTATGCCACACTATAGGATTAAGATATTTTTCTCTCAATGAGATGACCTTCCCATCAGCTACTGAGTAATGGACAAGTTTTATAAAATTATAAAGCTAATATATATGCAAATGGACCATTCTTTCCGATACCTACAGTACCCAACAAAATGGAAGAAAACTCAAAACAAATTCTCAGTTAAATTGCTCCGAAAGCAGTTCCACAATGAAAGCTGATGGTGATAAATGACATTGTTCAATGTTAAAATCCATTATGATCTTAATCAACAGAACTGAATAGGTGGAAATGTCTTGCAATTATTAAATATCTATTTTGCCATTTATGAAAACATACACTGTTGAATGGAACATCTTAATCAGTTTCTGCTTTATTGTAATCAATAGCTTTACATTTGATTAACGTGATCCCTAAGTTATATTAAAACGGTGGTATTTTAAAAATAATAAAATATTTTCATAGTATGGATAAACAACCATTAATGACTCAGAAGAGACGCATATTATGTCAAAACAAATTTGGAAGCAATAAAATGCAACGTAATGATAATGGATCAGAGTTAATAGGATAACCTGCAGACGTTCTTGTAATGAGATTTTCAGGTGGCATGGAAACAAATTTGTTCCTGTTTTTTGTTCCTAATGTTCATTGGGCCACAGGGAGGGTATGTGGAATATATCTTAGCTTTTTCAACTTGGTGTTTTTTCACCTCCCTGAAGCACGCTGCCTTCAAAGATATCTGGCATCCCAGTGGTGCAGCGGTAGAGTTGCTGCCTCACAAAAGGGCAAGATTGCTTTATCAAAGGGAGCTGAGGGAATGCTCTGTGTTCTCAGAGACATGGCTCACCCCCAGCTCCCCAGACTCAGCGGTCCAGCCTGAAGGGTTCTCCATCCACCGCATGGACCGTACACTGGCATCTGGGAAAGGGAGAGGAGGGGGCGTCTGCCTCATGGTCAACTCTGCGTGGTGCTCAGACGTGGCAGTCCTGTCCAACTCCTGCTCTCAGCACCTGGAACATCTGGCGGTGAAGTGCCGTCCCTTTTACCTCCCAAGAGAATTCACCTCCATCATCCTGACCGCGGTCTACATCCCACCCCAGGCAGACGTCCATCTGGCACTGGAGGAGCTGCACGCCATGGTCAACAAACACCAGACGTCTTACCCCGAGGCATTTACCACCATTGCTGGGGACTTCAATAAGGCAAACCAAAAGAAATCACTCCCCAACTTCCACCAACATGTCTCCTGCTGCACCAGAGGACCAAACACCCTCGACCACTGCTACACCACCATCAAGAATGCCTACCGCTCTATCCCTCGCCCTCACTTTGGTAAATCTGACCATACCGCGGTGCTGCTTCTCCCTGCCTACAGGCAGCAATTAAAGAGCGCACCCCCAGAGGTGAGGACAGTACAGAGCTGGGGGGGGGGGGGGGGGGGGGGGGGGGGGGGGGGGGGGGGGGGCAGAGGAACAACTACAGGACTGTTTGGAATCTGTAGACAGGGCAATGTTCAAGGACTCGGCAACGGACTTGAAGTCGTTACAGACTTTATAAAGAAAAGTGTGGAGGACTGCATCCCTACAAAAACCTTCCGAGTGTTTCCCAATCAGAAACCTTGGATGAACTGTGAGATCCGCACTCTTCTGAACACCAGACACCAGGCATTCATGTCTGATGATACAGTGGACTACAAGAAGTCCAGATATGACCATCAAAGAGGCCAAAAGGGAGTTCTGCTCCAAACTGGCGGATGAGACAGATGTTTGGCAGCTGTGGCGGGGCCTGAATGCAATCACCTCCTACAAGGCCAAATCAGGAGGCAGCTCAAATGTTGGCGAAACATCACTCCCTGACGAGCTCATTGCGTTTGACAGGGAGAATACTGATGTGCCTTCCCGAGCCCCCATTTGCTGTGATGGTATTTCAGTCTCAGTCACAGAGGCCGACGTCAGGAAATCCTTCAGAGGGGTGAACCCTCGAAAAGTGCCTGGACCTGATGGAATACCCCGTCATGTTCTAAAAACCTGTGCGGACCAACTGACTGGAGTTTTTTTTTGGTTTGTTTTTTTTTGTTTTTTTTTGTTAGAAGTAAGTACAATAGTGTGGTTCTTGAGTACCTAATACATACATACATATTTCCATTCTTGTACAACTTCGTATTTGTAATTTAATAATAAAAGAACAGTGAGAGAAAAAATATATAAAGAGTGTCGGAATAGATAGACAAGCGAGTAGAAACAGATACCAAAAGAAATAAAGGACAGAGATGAGAAGCTAAAAAAGATTGAAAAAAAGGAGAAAGTAGAGAAAAGAGAGATTAGGAGAGATCTACCTATTTCGTTTTTTTGCCCATCCGTCACCCGGTTGTAAACCATTTAATTTCTAAGGTTATGTTATGTTGCACCATCTACTTGTAAAAAGTTGATAAAAGGAGACCAAGTCTTTAAGAATTGGTCTACTTTGCCTAGTAGGAGGAATCTCATTTCTTCAAGATGTAGCGTTTCCGACATATTTGAAATCCACATTTTGAATGTTGGCGTGGTTGCGTTTTTCCAAAATTTGAGTATAAGTTTTTTTGCTGTTATTAAACCGTAATTAAGAAAAGCTTCTTGGAATATAGTTAGTTTACTTCCCTCTTCCATTGATCCAAAGATAATCAGATCTGTATAGGGGTTCAATTTTGTGTTAAATAGTTTTGTAAAAATTCCAAAAATTTCATTCCAAAATGTATGCAGTTTTGTACGAGACAAAGGAATGTGCTATAGTGGCATTTTGAGTTTGACATTTATCACAGATGGGGGAAACATTTGAAAATATTTTATTCAGTCTAGTTTTCGAATAGTATAATCTATGTAAAATTTTAAATTGAATTAAGTTATGTCTTACATTAATTGAACATTTATTTACATATAATAGATTTTTTTCCCATCTCTGACTGGAGTTTTTACGGACATTTTCACCTCTCACTTCTGAAGTCTGAGGTCCCCACCTGCTTTAAAAGGGCATCAATTATACCAGTGCCCAAGAAGAGCAAGGTGACGTGCCTCAATGACTATCGACCTGTGGCACTAACACTTGTGGTGATGAAGTGCTTCGAGAGGTTGATCATGGTGCAAATCAACTCCTACCTTGACAAAAACCTGGACCCAATGCAGTTCGCTTACCGTCACAACAGATAAACAGTGGATGCGATCTCGCTGGCCCTCCACTCCACTCTGGACCTCTTGGACAATATAAAAACTCATATGTCAGGCAGTTATTTATCGATTACAGCTCGGCATTTAACACAATCATCCCCTCCAAGCTGGTTACCAAACTCTCAGAACTGGGTCTCTGCGCATCCCTCTGCAATTGGATCCTCGACTTCCTCATTCACAGACCACAGTCCGTTCATATTGGTGGAAATGTGTCAGCCTCGATAACAATCAGCACGGGAGCACCTCAAGGCTGCGTGCTCAGCCCCCTGCAATACTCACTCCATACTCATGATTGCATAGCCGGTCACAGTGCGAACTCCATCATCAGGTTCGCTGACGACACCACTGTTGTGGGACGTATCACTGATGGGGATGAGTCAGAGTATAGAAGAGAGATCGAGCAACTGTCCATATGGTGCCAGCACAATAACCTGGCCCTCAACATCAGCAAAACCAAGGAACTGATTGTGGACTTTGGAAGGAGTAGGATGGGGACCCACAGTCCCGTTTATATCAACGGGTCGATGGTTGAAAGGGTCAAGAGCTTCAAATTCCTGGGCGTGCACATCTCTGAAGATATGCAATTATTAAAGCACATCAGCGCCTCTACTTCCTGAGAAGATTACGGAGAGTTGGTTTGTCAAGGAGGACTCTCTCTAACTTCTACAGGTGCACAGTAGAGAGCTTGCTGACTGGTTGTATCATTGCTTGGTTCGGCAACTTGAGCGCCCTGGAGAGGAAAATACTTCAAAAGGTAGTAAATACTGCCCAGTCCATCATCAGCTCTGACTTTCCTTCCATCGAGGGGATCTATCGCAGTCGCTGCCTCAAAAAGGCTGGCAGCATCACCAAGGACCCACACCATCCTGGCCACACACTCATCTCCCTGCTACCTTCAGGTAGAAGGTACAGGAGCCTGAAGACTGCAACGTCCAGGTTCAGGAATAGCTACTTCCCCACAGCCATCAGGCTATTAAACCTGGCTCGGACAAAACTATCATCACTAATAACCCATTATCTGTTATCTGTTATTTGCACTTTATCAGTTTATTAATTCATGTGTGTATGTATTTATATAATGGTATATGGACACACTGATCTGTTTTGTAGTCAATGCCTACTATGTTCTGTGTGCCGAAGCAAAGCTAGAATTTCATTGTCCTATCAGGGACACATGACAATAAACTAACTTGAACTTGAACTCATGCCCCTGTCCCACATGCCCTGCCCCACTTAGGAAACCTGAACGGAAACCTCTGGAGACTTTGCGCCCCAATTTGGAAGGTAACTTCTTTTTTTCACCCAGTTTTATTCCACCAGGGAGGTCTTACCTTCCACTACCTGCAACCTCCGGCAACCACCTTCAACTAGCATCGCAACAGGCTTCGACTAAAAAATTACCGATTATTAAAACGGCAACCTATTTTTAGTTGCGGTCGGTTTTGAATTTTTTGAAATAATCGCCGGAACATAGAAGAAGCAGAAATCACTTTCGACCATTAGGGAGACTAACAAAAACCTCCGGGAACCGCACAGATACCTTGGGTCTCCAGAGGTTTCCGTTCAGGTTTCCTAAGTGGGACAGGGGCACTACAGTACCAGAGGTGCAATCCTGACTATGTGTGCTGTCAGTACGGAGTTTGTACATTCTCCCCGTGACCTTGTGGATTTTCCCCGGGAGCTCCAGTTCCCTCCCACACTGCAGAGACTTACAGGTTTGTAGTCTAAGTGGCTTGGTAAAATTGTAAATTGCCCCTAGTATGTGTAGATAGTGTTAATGTGTGGGGATCACTTGTCAATGTGGACCTGGTGGGCTGAAGGACCTGTTTCCACGCTATATCTCTAAACTAAACTAAATTAAACTAGAATAAGGAACTCGTAGCCTGTAGTGGTGGGCCCATCTCCTGCTACACTGAGGTGCAATATAATAGGACCAAATGAGGAAGCACCACCTGGTCAGCCTCAAACAGGTGCCATAAGTGCCCGTAAATCTTTGATCATTAATGCAATGGGACTGAGCTCGGAATTTTATTTACCAATCCTGGTTAAGAAATGGCCACCATCTGCTTTCAGCAAACTGGAAAACACAGCTATTATATCGCGGAGATCACTACCCACTAAATAAGTATGGAAATGGCCTGTAATGTAACTAAAATGTGAAGCTGCTGTGTTCATTGGCAGTGCTGACTTTGCCAAGTTCTGTGATTCATGCAAGATCTTAAGAATCTGGCAATCTCATTAATAACTTCCTGCCTGACATCATGGACCACCTGCACATTTTGTACGTGAATGTGATTCAGTTCCTGATGATGTCTTAACGGCGAAGGTGGTCTGAGAGATGCAGCTATGTATTTATTACCCCGGCGATTAACAGCAAAAAGCTCACTTTCGCTGGATTTATTAGCTCTTGCTCCCGAACAACTCGAAGAATGAAACAGATGCATCTTTTGTTAAAATTGTTTTAACAAATGAAGCCTAATGAAAGGAAATGTTTTTGGGTGGGTGGGGTTGTGGGTGGCAAAGTCTGGAAAAAAACCCACTGGGCTATCAATGGATTATGGGAGCAGTTGTTTTATCTTGCTTTAATCCGGTGATGGGTTCAAAGCTCCTCATGTCATCTGAGGACTTTGATTCAATCGTTTAAATCAATTTAAAAAAATACAAATCTGTGATGACTATACAAAGAAGAGGTTAAATCATATTCCTTAACCTGAAACATAAACTGAAAATATCAGAAATACTTGGCAGGGGGTACACAAAATGCTGGAGAAACTCAGCGGGTGCAGCAGCATCTATGGAGCGAAGGAGATAGGTAACGTTTCGGGCCGAAACCCTTCTTCAGGCTGATGGGGGGGGGGGGGTGGGGGGAGGCGGGGGGGATGAAAGGAAAAAGGAGGGGGAGGAGCCCGAGGGCTGAGGGAGAGGTAGGAACGGGAGGAGACAACAAGGGTTAACTGAATTGAGGGAATTCAATGTTCATGCCAAGAGGATGCAGACTCCCCAAGCGGAATATGAGGTGCTGTTCCTCCAATTTGCGGTGTTGCTCACTCTGGCCGTGGAGGAGGCCCAGGACAGAGAGGTTGTATATGGAATGGGAGGAATGCTTAGCAGTTCACAATGTATTTTCTCTCTTCATTTCAGACCTGCAGCATGGCGTGCTATACACGCACGGGCCCCAGCTACGCTTGCCTCTTTGTTGGGTACGTCGAACAATCCTTGTTCTCGACGTACCAGGGCCCCATCCCCGACCTCTACCTCCGTTACATCGACGACTGCTTTGGTGTCACCTCCTGCACCCACACACAACTGACTTCATTCATTTCACCACCAACTTCCATCCGGCACTCAAATACACTTGGACCATTTCCGACACTTCCCTACCATTCCTTGACCTCACCATCTCTATTGCAGGTGATACGCTCCTGACCGACATCCACTACAAACCTACTGACTCCCACAGCTACCTGGACTACTCTTCCTCCCACCCTGCTCCCTGTAAGGACTCCATCCCCTATTCCCAATTCCTCCGTCTACGCCGCATCTGCTCCCAGGATGAGGTGATCCACACCAGGTCATCACAAATGGCCTCATTCTTCAGACTCGCACCAGGGTCTCCTCCATACCCCGCAACACTGCCCTCGCTCCCCATTCCCCCACTCGGCAGCCAACCAAAAGACCGCTCCCTCCGCAACTCCCTCCATTCTTCCCTCCCCTCCCAGGGCACTTTCCCTTGCAACCGCAAGAAATGCAACACTTGTCCTTCACCTCCCCCCTCCACTCCTTCACACCCACCAAGCAGTCCTTCCAGGTCCGACAGAGACCTGCACCTGTCAGATTGGGAACTTTCAATTCCCAAATAAATATATTACATTTGGTTAATGGTTGATCTTAATCGTGACAGAAACTGAATGGTAGATCAATTAGGAATCTCACCTAATTTGCAATAGTCACCTTAATCAGCCCATTTGAGAAGGCAGCAAGAAAATTAGTCTAAAGCCAGCTCGTTCCATTTATTCAGATGCACTTTAAAGACAAATAATATCAACAGTTTTTGCTCCATGACCTGAAAAGTGGCAATGACTTGTTTCATGAGCCTAATCTTGCATGTAGGTAGTTCAGAGCAGGGAGAAATCTCTTTATTTTAATTGTTCCTTGCGGCTAGAGGAAACAGAATCTTAAACTTCCCATTCCTCTAATAATCAGGGCAACAGATAAGGGGCTAGGGTTTGGCATATTGTTTATAGAGCAAATATTTATAACAATGGCAAAATTTGTGTTTAATGGTAGGGCAAACCACCAGAGTAAGAAACAAGCTCATTTTGTATCCAACATTATTTTCTTTTCCATGTGGAAAATTAAATTGGCCAGAGACACTCTTACTCGTTTTGCACCATTGCCTAAGACAAACTTAACCTTCAACGACCCTGTCAATATTTATTAAAATAGATGTTATTCATTTAATATGCACATAGCAAAAACATTATTATGGCGAGTGAGGTGAACCGGCTGGTTCTGCATATAATACCTTCATTAATAATAATACACATATGCTGACATTATTTGAACAGGATAATTGACTGCAAAGCTGGTTATTACAACCCTAATGTTAAATGTTAAAACTGTGATTTATTACTTCCTCTCATTATAACATTCATTGAATGGAGCTGAGTGTAATTGTGAGCATGCACATTATGGACATAAAATAAGATTGGTTAATAAGTTCACTTTTAGATTTCAGAAATAATCACAGCAATGACACTGCATATCTGATGATGTATGAGTCAGTAAAGGCATGCGCTGTAAAGTGGAACATTGACTACATAGTTCTTGCATATCCTCACTTTACTTGCTCTTTCAATGCCAGTGTCAACATCCTCGACCAAGGCGTTGGGGTCTGGAATCTTCTCTCTAAACGTATCTGCCTCTCTACATAACCTCCTTACTTTATGACAGTTCAGAACGTTTCATCACCTACGCTAATATCATCCTAATATTGTTCAGTGTTAACCTTTCTTTCATAATTGGGGCATTTTGATGTACCAAAGGCACTATCGTCAGCATTGTGCTCAGAATGTATACAAGCCTTGAGAACCATGATTTGCTCCCTCTCCCAAAAAAAAAAGTGTGGTACAGTGGCACAGTGGTAGAGCTGCTGCCTTACAGTGCCAGAGACCTGGGTTCAATCCTGACTACGGGTGCTTGTCTGCACTGAGTTTGTATGTTCTCCCCGTGACTTGCGTGCATTTTCTCTGAGATCTTCGGTTTTCTCCCACACTCCAAAGATGTACAGGTAAAATAGCTTGGTGTAAATGTAAAATTGTTCCTAGTGTGTTTAGGATAGTGTTAATGTGTAGGGATCGCTGGTGGGTGCGGACTCGGTGGGCCGAAGGGCCTGTTTCTGCGCTGAATCTCTAAACTGAACATCAAATTCAATGGTTTCTAATAGACATCTAATCTAGTGTTTATCTCCTAGTTACTGAATATTTTCCTTATTCTGGTTTTGATAGATTTATTTTGTCTCCTACTTTTGTTCCGCCAAACATACAGTATCTTCACCACTTTCTCTGAGATGGCACCATGGTTTGGATAGTTGATTCTGAAGCGCTCCTGACAGGCCTTTTAACAGCTAAATATCTCTGATAATCACATAATTGAAATCAGTTGAAATGGGCTTAAATAATCTAAAAAAAACCCATATATTTAATTAAAGACACATTGATAAGAACCAGGTGACACTCTTGCTTCAATGCAAAGTTCGATCTTCCGCGCTTTCACCCTTGATAAGTAAGGGTGTCAGGGGTTCGGGGAGAAGGCTGGAGAATGGGGTTGAGATGGAACGATAGACCAGCCATGATTGAATGGTGGAGGATACTTGATGGGCCAAATGGCCTAATTCAGCTCCTATAACTTATGAATGTATGAACTATGTATGTGAGTTATCCTGACAACACTTCTGACAACGTATTTGGATTTTATTATATACTTTGGCCCTGTGTTTATTCTGAATTCTGCCTAGAGTCAAGGGCAGTTACTTTCACCTTGCTTCATGAATTCAGTTATTTGGCACACATCTAGGGTCTCTTTATGAGCTGTATATATCTTAAATCCTCCGTGCAGTTGAGCAGTTTTATAACTGTGCTGACACAGCTCGGTTTGAAGTGAATCTGATTCTGGAACATAGATCTTCGAAACACATCTGGGATGTTGATTGGTCACATAGTCTTTGTCCAGTGCTCTGCGTCATCACTTGATATCACAAGATATTTCTTGAATGAAACTGGTTGGAGAATAGCTTCTGTAACTTTGGGGATCACAGGAGAACGCAGAGATAAATTGCCTATTCTGCCTTTCTATCTGAACATGGTTATGAGCTGTATTTAACCTCTGATATAATATGCCTATATCTGGAACTCTAATCCATGGGTATATTATCTCCAATTTACCTACTCCACTCTTTTCCTGGGTGGTCTTGCACTTTCTGTCAAACTTAGAATAAAGGGGAGGTCATTTAAGACTGAGGTGAGAAAAAACTTTTTTTACCCAGAGAGTTGTGAATTTATGGAATTCCCTGCCACAGAAGGCAGTGGAGGCCAAATCACTGGATGGATTTAAGAGAGAGTTGGATAGAGCTCTAGGGGCTAGTGGAGTCAAGGGATATGGGGAGAAGGCAGGCACGGGTTATTGATAGCGGACGATCAGCCATGATCACAATGAATGGCGGTGCTGGCTCGAAGGGCCGAATGGCCTCCTCCTGCACCTATTTTCTATGTTTCTAAACTACTATTATTCGGAAGCTGCTCTGCCTGCGTCCAGAAAGATAGCCACAAAATGCTGGAGGAATTCAGCGGGACAGGGAGCATCTCTGGATAGAAGGAATGGGTGACATTTTGAGTTGAGACCCTTTTTCAGACTGAGACCCTTTTTCAGACTGAGGGGAGTGGGAGACACAAAGATAAGGAAGGGGAAGGTGTCAAAACTGCCTGTATCTAGATTGGGACTAAGTCCCATTTATCTATCATCATTGTACTCACTGACCTAAAAGATACAGACAAGATAAAATATTGTACAGTAGTTGACAATATGTGCTGTGGACAAGGTTGTGACAAGGTTGTGTTAAATACGGAAACACACTTATAGTACCAAGTGTGTTGAGATGGCAGTTTATAAGAATTTTATGCCAAGTAGTCTGGTGTTATGAGTACAAAAGTAATTGCCAGAAGATTTGTTATTGGCTCGAGTTAGATGAAGATTTTGAAGATACAGCAAACAGTTAGGAATGCAAAAAATATGTTAGGTATCGCAAGAGGAATTGAAATCAAGAGCTGACATACTCCAATTATAGAGGCCAGGATGAGCCCACACCAGGGAAAGCTAATGCATTTACCCTACTTAGAATTCCAGAAGAGTGATGAAAAAATATTACTGCACAGGTTATTGTTAAAAATAAAAGCTTGTGTAGGAGGTACCACAATAGATGGATGGAAGATTTGATTAGTACGGGTGGCAGGGGTTAAGGGGGGAAGGCATGAGAATGGGGTTAGTAGGGAGAGATAGATCAGCCATAGTGGAATGGCAGAGCAGACAAGATGGGCCGAATGGCCTAATTCTGCTGCTATCACTTATTACCTTATGAGATTGGTTGGCTAACAGAGAACAGGCATGAATGGATCATCCTTTGGTTGGCTGGCGTGTAATGTGCCACAGTAATCGGTGCTGGGGTCTCAGTTTCCCACATTTATACCAGAATACTCGGTTACTAAATGTGACGTGACACCAAGATAGGTAGAAAAATTAATCTGTGAAGAAAATAAAATTAAGTGTGTCAAAAGGTAATAGGTAGGTTGAGTGAGTGGGCAACAAAAGCAGGAAAAATAAAGAAAGCATCTTCTCTAAATGGTGGGAATTTGCTGCAAAGGGATCTATGGTAACAAGTGCATCAATTTCAAAGGACCAGTATGTAAGTGATGAAAATAGTTAAGAAGGTCAGCAGAAACTCATATTTTACTACAAAGAGAATTTAATCTAAAAGCAGAGTGGTCGCGCTTCAGAGAAACCACTTCTGAACAGAATTACACTTCTATGCACAGTATTGGTCTCCATACATTGGAAGCAGTTCAGAGAAAGTTTGGTGGACTGATCTAACAATAACACAGAGGGAGGCCATTCAGTCCATTGGGCTTATATTAGCTCCCAGGGGAGTAATCTCCAGAGTACCATTATCCCCCTGCTTGGTTCCCAGCACCCCTGCAACCTATTCTTTCTCACAAATGCCCATTGAATCCCTTTTGATTCTTTTATTGTCATTAACCAATGCAAAGGGGGTAAATTAACCTTCCTGTACATCTTGGGAGGAAGCAGGAAAAACACGTGGCCCCAGAGAGAACACACAACCTTCACCACTCGAGGTCAGGATCAAAGCTGTTCCCTGGAGCTACGAGGTAGCAGTACCGTCTGCTGTTATCAAGCATGATCTTATTGGGGAGTGGGGTAGGTTTGCTGGGCTGTGACCTACTGCTGATTCTAATTCATATAGCCGTGCGTTTGCTCCAACTGCTGATTTCTGAAGCAAGGATTACATCTTGCAAACAGAATGCGTTAGTAGTTCTCAGATAGGAGCTAGGGATAGAATAAAGGGATTTTGACAAGATCATATAAACTTTGAGAATGAATCAGTTTTTCATTGAATCCACAAGTCTGTGTTACTGTTCTGTGAAGTGCAATCATTGCTTTCTACTTACGAAGTGCATTTATTCTTCATCTTAGTGCGAATTGTTAGATTTAGTGACAGTTACAATCGCATCACGTGGCGAAAAATGACACTACCATGGACATTTTAGTGTTGAGCTTTCCTGTGAAGAAAGAAAAAATAGGTTTTATATTAGTTCTGAAGCTGGAGAGTTTTTGTTTTAATCTGAATTATGTGACAGGATAGCATCATTCTACTGACAAATAATGTATAATACATGCCCTTCAGTGGGGTTTATATAACCTTGTGACTTGGGAAGGATGGATAACATTATTACATTTCATTCTCATGAATATGAAGTATTGCAATGACAGTAAAAATGGTAACAGTATTAAATGATATTTTAATAAGCCATGTATTTAATACTGTTGTGAGGAATATTAATAGCTGCTCCCATTTATAAAAAGAAAACTACTTTGCTGTTTATATCGATTACGTACTATATTTTAATTAATTACAGCCCCTGTGTTCTTCTAGTTCAGGTCAACGATTAAAGACTTCCTGAACATAATTATCCACGATGACTTCCCCTGGGCACCTTTAGGTTCATCCATGGACAGAGTTGTTCATGTAATATTTCTTGTATCCAGTTACCATTAGCTTTCTGCAGCAGGGGCCTTGTGTGAGGTTAATGAATCAAAACTCATTGGATGTCTTGCAACACCCGACCGGGATTTATAAAATAAATTGGTTGCAATTTTTATGACTTCTGATGTGGACTGTGTGTTTTGTTGTTTTCTAACATTATGTTTGACGGTGGGAATGGTTTGTATTGGATGCAGTCTCGTTGAAAATAGTGGGGACATGAGCAACTGCAGATGCTGGAACGCAAAGTGCTGGAGTAACTCAACAGGTCAGGCAGCATCTCTGGAGGATATGGATAGGTGACGACACCACGGTGGTAGGTCTGATCAGCGATAACGATGAGTCAGCCTACAGGGAGGAGGTCCAGCACCTGACAACCTGGTGTGCCGATAATAACCTCGTCCTCAACTCCCAGAAGACGAAGGAAATAATTGTCGACTTCAGGAAGAACAGAGGGGGCAGACACACCCCCATCCATATAAACGGGACTGAGGTGGAGAGGGTCTCCAACTACAAATTCCTCGGGGTACACATCTCGGAGGATCTGTCCTGGTCCCTCAACACCTCCAAGCTGATCAAAAAGGCGCAGCAGCGCCTTTACTTCCTGAGGAGGCTCAAAAAGGCCCACTTGTCCCCCCCGATCCTGACCAACTTCTACCGATGCACCATTGAAAGCATCCTGACCACCTGCTTTACGGTATGGTACAGCAGTTGCACCGTAGCAGACAGGAAGGCACTACAACGGGTGGTGAAACTCAATGGATGCCCTCCACCGAAAACGGTGCCTGAGTCGGGCCGGGAAGATCATCAAGGACCCCTCCCACCCTAACCATGGACTGTTTGCCCTCCTACCATCGGGGAGGCGGTACAGGAGCCTCAGGTCCCGCACCAGCAGGATGAGGCGTAGCTTCTACAATAACACCATCGCACTGCTGAACTCGGAGTCCCGCCGATAGATTTCCACATCTGTATTTATTTATCTGTACTTATCTGTATATTGCTATCACTTCGTGCTGTCACAAAACTGCATTTCGTTGTACCAATACTTGTATATGTACAATGACATTAAAACGGGTGGGGCTTTCTTCAGACCTCCCCATGTCCTCCAATAAGTTTGTGTTCACAATTCTTCATAATTGTAGTTAACACAGTGTTCAAAGACAGCTCTGAAATAACCAGATATTGTATTCTCTGATTTTGATTGCACTTCTCGATCAATATCTCCTGGCTCAATCTCTCTCATTCACCTTTCAACACACGTCACATTTAATCTAATCTTTGATTGGCTGCTCTTGTGCGCATGATCCACCTATGACCGAGCGCGGAGTGCAGGCAGGTGACATTGATCCATGTGCATTGCCCAATTTCCTGTGAAATTAACTCCTGCAAATGTAATTAACACTCAGTCTGAAGTTAACAGTAGGGCCATGCATTGCATCTGCACCATTTAAAGAGATTATTAATTATTTGCAGGTTTGTTGGAAAGTCATTTGGAGATGAGGTTGCTTCATTGCAGGGGCCAGGAACCTGTAGTTACATGAGTGTGCATGATAACTGAGCTAATTTTACTCATTTTCTAATTTAGAAGATTGAGGGAGGATCTTATAGAGACTTACAAAATTCTTAAGGGGTTGGACAGGCTAGATGCAGGAAGATTGTTCCCGATGTTGGGGAAGTCCAGAACAAGGGGTCACAGTTTAAGGATAAGGGGGAAGTCTTTTAGGACCGAGATGAGAAAAACATTTTTCACACAGAGAGTGGTGAATCTGTGGAATTCTCTGCCACAGGAGGTAGTTGAGGCCAGTTCATTGGCTATATTTAAGAGGGAGTTAGATGTGGCCCTTGTGGCTAAGGGGATCAGAGGGTATGGAGAGAAGGCTGGTACAGGATATTGAGTTGGATGATCAGCCATGATCATGTTGAATTAGAAACATAGAAACATAGAAATTAGGTGCAGGAGTAGGCCATTCAGCCCTTCGAGCCTGCACCGCCATTCAATATGATCATGGCTGATCATCCAACTCAGTATCCCGTACCTGCCTTCTCTCCATACCCTCTGATCCCCTTAGCCACAAGGGCCACAATTGCGGTGCAGGCTCGAAGGGCCGAATGGCCTGCTCCTGCACCTAATTTCTATGTTTCTTCTCCTTTGCTGCTAAAAATGAACAATTCCCTTTTCATTCCCTGGGCCTTCGGCACAGGAAATAGAAAATCTAAAATATGCCCATTTTGAAGCTCTCTCTCCGATGGAGGGGAGTAGAAAGATAGAGGGAGGTGGTGAGTGGTAGAGAGGAAGAGGGCAGAGAGCGAAGGGTAGAGACTCCGTCCTCCTCATTTCCCTCATCCTCCTCACATTCCCTACCCCAGAACCTACCCAGGTCGTAGAGCAGTGCCAGGGCCTGGAACACGGCCTGGTTCTTGTACTCGACCCGTCCCTGGCTGTAGACCCAGGCTCGTCCTTGGTTCCTGTGGCAGCCTCCAGCCATCAGCTCGGCCTCCGCCTGGGCTCCAGTCAAGGCCCAGGCTCATCCATGGTTCCAGTGGCACCACCCTTGCCACCATGTGTTTGTTGGGTGTCGGGCGGTCTTGGCCCCATCCCAAGCCCCAGTCTCGGCTCTCACCCCAGCTCGAGCACCAGGCTCGGCTCCAGCCAGGGCCCGTGGCTCCACCCTCGCCACCGGATGTTGGGCGTCAGGCACCGGCAGCTGTCTCACGAGTGCTGGATCGCCCCCCTCCCTCCCAGAGTATCCCGTCCTGCCTTGCGAGTCCATTGTGATGTCAGTCGGGTTTTTTTTCCCCGAAATGGGTGAGTTTTCGGGCTGTTTTTAAAACTTCAAAGGATTAAAAAGTTTGGAAATATAGGCAATGGGAAGTCATTTATCACCTTAAGGGGGGAAATATGAGTAGAATGTGTGAAAATGTGAAGGCTGGGGTCTAGCGTTTGGAAGGAAATGAAAATCAAGCAGATTGTGCCCAGATGACACACACACACACATATACATACACACAAACAAGATGAGAGTTTTAGTTATATAGATATATATTTGTTATATATATATATATATATATATATATATATATATATATATATATATATATGTATATATAAATATAAATACATATATAAGCCCTTCTGACCCCTTTAGAATTAGAGTTAATAATCAGCTGAGATAGGAGTGATGAGGAGTATGAGTGAGAAGGCTTACTTCACATCCCCTGAATCTTTCCTAATGCATTGGGTCTTGGCATTCGTGCTCTATTCGTCTGTCCACTTCCAGACTGAATGTTTATTTACCACTGGCTTAAAGGTGATGTCTATCTTTTTGAATATTGATTTTTTTTTTTTTGAAAGTGTCCAATAAAACTTGCTAACACTCTGGTTAACTTCCAATTACTGAAAACCACAAGAAAACTGCTGATACTGAAAATCTGCAATAAGTGAATGCTAGAAACACAGCTTCATAACAGTGTCAAGTGCTGTCTGTGGTGAGGGGAGGAAAATATAGCGTTTGATGTCAATGACCTTTCATCAGCACTCTGGGAATTTAGAAAGCATGTGTTTCAACTTGCTGCAAAGGGTGAGGGCTGGAGAGATCTAAGAGACTGTCTGCCATGTGATGGAAACCCAGAGACACTGAATGACATGAGTGGAGTTGGTGCTGGCTGAGAGAGCGGACGATGACTCGTTAATTGTGGCTGTTCAGCAAGGTGGAGATGCCAGAAAGAAATGCCTGAAACAGGATAGTGAAGACAGCCAGTAGGATCATTGGTGCCCTCCTCCCTTTCCTGTTGGAGATCCACCAGAAGCCCTGCATCCACAGAGCCATCTCCATCATTAAGGACCCTTACCACCCCTCCCACTGCATCTCCCCCCTCCTGCCATCTGGGAAGAGGTACAGGAGCATCAGCTGTAGAAACAGCAGGATGCTAAACAGCTTCTTCCCAAAAGCAATAGAAATGGTTAACGGATTGCGTACCCTCCCCGTACACACACACACACACACCCATATCTAACCCCAGCTAGTTACCTGTCAAGGTGAAGCCACTGAACAGCACCTTAAATTGTTCCTATGTTAGGGATCAATTGTTCTCTCTGAATATCTGTTTTAGTTCTATTTTAGTTCTATTTTAGAGATGATAATTTTTAAGTTGTAAGTATTTATTTCTGTTTTTATTAATTGCACTGATGACAAAACTGATGAGAAACATTTTTTTGTTTCTTCTGCGTATGCAAGTACTCATTGAAATGACAATAGAGTGAATACTGATACTACTGAATACTGAAAATAGAGAAGCAGAAGCAAAGGAAAATTGGAAAAAAAAAACAGTTGAGACACAAGAGGCTGCAGTTGTAGGAATCTTGAGCAAAACACAAAGTTCTGGGAGAACTCAACAGGTCAGGCAGCGTCTGGAGAGGGAATGGACAGACAACGTTTTTGGTCTGGACCTTTCCTCAGACTAATGCAGATATCCTATCAGATGTACAGAGCCTCAAACCACCTGCTGGATCTGACAATCATCAGGACAAACTTTGTTACTTAACACAAAATTACTTCAAGAATGCAGGAACTGGTGAACCCTGTGAAATGGTGAGGACAAAAAGTTGCTGGAATTGTGAGATACAAAACACTGCAGATGCTGGAAAACTGAAATGAAGACTGAATTCTGGAAATATTCAATAGGTCAGGCGGTGCCTGTGGAGAGGGAGAAACAGATACATTATTTGATATCCTTTTGCAAGACTCTGATGCTAACTGGAAAAGGTTAATCAAGTGAAATTGTTGAATTCATTGTTAAATTCAGAGGGCCGGAATTGCAAGTTGATGGAAAGTTAGAAGCTGTGTGACAATATCTGCCAACAGTGTCTCTGATTTCATCTATGATTGAATGGTGGAGTGGACTAGATGGGCTGAACGGCCTAACTTTGTCCCTCTGTCTAAAGCGGAGGTTGAGGCTTGCATGATAACAGAAGAACAAGAGTGAGGTATTTTACCCATCGGTTTTTTTTTTTCTGATATTCAGTGTTTTCACTGAAATGACTTTGCCTCTGTCCCTTGATGCCTTTGGTTAACAAACAATATTGTGTTTCTTCCACTGCGTGCAGTAAACATTTCATCAGATTTTATTTGAGTAGCATTAGCTGGAAACAAATGAGGGGTGATTGGGTACCTGCTGTGAGAATGGTATCATTTCTGCAGCTGAAAATGGGCTTGTCCAATTTCCACGTCTTAATTTATACTTTAATGTGAATGTAAACTTAATGCGAATATAATGGGGAAAAAGAGGAACATGTTTCATTATTAATATTTTAAGCTTAACATATTATAACAAAAGTGGAACCATTGTCCTGTTTCTATTTTCCATGAATGCTTGTCAGCTTCCTAGGTTGTGTTATAACAATACTCTCACTGGGATGTTTTATGCTATGTGATCTCATAAGACACTAGCTGATAAATGAAGTTTCCTTCCATTGCTATTATTCATATAGATTTCTGTGCAGTTTTTATATTTCCTTTTTTGCCCTTCATAGATCAGTCTTTTTGGCATTGAATCCAATAATAAATTGATCCAGTGCTGAACAGTAGGGAGGTCATTAGATTTCGGCTTTTTCAGCTGTTTTATTCAGCATTCACCTGGTTTGGTCTTCACCAGTTTCTGCATTTTTGTTATGTAATTTTGAGTGGAGTAACAAAGTTTGTTGTAATGTGACATGGCCGTGACAGCAACCCTTATGATTGTCACCTTCAACAGGTATTGTGAGACACTGCACACTTGATATGGTACCTGCATTAGTCTAATTCAGATATAGATATGCCCATATTTATTTTCATTTATTCGGCCCATCTCCTTGTCAACCGCAACCTTTATAACTCCACTGTGGAAAAAGAAATGGATACGAACGGGCATCTCGGTTTCATTTTCTGTCTGAGCAGAAAAAAAGATTTGAAAGCAGTCCATCGCACCTGCAACAAATTATAAATCATTTCCACCACTTGTCTGGAAATCAGTCTTTCCGCAGAATAAAATAAAAATACCATTTACTGGATTAAAAATTTTCCACAAGCAGAAATTTCCTATTGGGGGATCTCACAATCCAGGCTCATGTATATCTGTGACAGTTTCTTCACTGAATCTGTTTTAATACCTGTCTGCAATAAATCCCATATAATTGTTATGGAAAGCTCCTGTAAGAGTCACGCTAGCTTCAGCCCAAGGTTTTAAAACCCTTTTTGATGAGTGAGATGAGCATTTAGTGAGCTCAGGACTTCTGTGATTAAGGGAAAATCAACGCTACTGCTGAAATTATCCCAGGCAGAGGTGCACAGTTTCTCAGACACACCAAATGTCTGCTTCATAAACCGACAGTTATTAATCTGCATATATTAGCCTGTCAGCTTTTTAAATTAAACAAAAAATAACTTCTTCCACACAGATTAAAAGTTCGTGACACAAACTAATCAGATCATTTTAAAGAGGCAACAGCTAAATTTCAAAAACAATCAGAATATTTGAAAAGAAGAAGCACCAATTTGAGCCACAAAGTTTTTAGGATGATCTGATGTTAATCATAGTCATGGTACCCTGTGTGTTATTTAGTGATTGTTTCCACAGAAAACAAAACCAAATCTGAAAAGTGATTTGGAATCCACACTGGTGAAGTGGAAGAGGCTTTTCTCTCTTTGCTCGAGGTAAAGGATCAGTTGAATAAATATGTTTCTGTTTGGTCTGAACATACTTTTGTGAGTGATTCACTTGCTCCACAACACTTCCAACTTCTATAAACTTGTGAATTTTGTTGAAGAAACTTTTTAGTGTAAGCCAGCATGTTGTCTTTTGTGGAAGTTTATTATTAGGAGGCTTCAGGCGAGAAAAATAACTTGCAGATTCCACCAGTTACCTACGTACTTGGGGCAGTTTGTAGCATCAAATTAACCTTCCAATCCTTTCATCTTTGGATGTAGGAGGAAACTTTTGGATGTGAGAGCACCTGGAGGACACCCATGCAGTCGCGGAGAGAATGTGTAAATTCCACACAAAACAACCTGGAGGTCAGGATTGAACCTAAGTTTCTAAAGCTGTAAGGCAGCAGCCGTTCCAGCTGTGTCAGTGTCCTGATTACACCTCCTTCTGTGGGGTTAGCTTTGACAGTGTTCATCCTCATAATCTTTACACGTTAATTGTGCCAGTTTGATTGTCCTAGTCTCCAACTTCTGTAAATAATCCCTTTGCTCGCCACACCCCTTTCTTTGCAACATAAAAGCAGATTTGTTTTTTCACGTTTGCAGATCTGATCAAAGATCACTGACTTTTTTCTCTCTCACTGGATGCTGACTGGCCTACAGGACCTAATTTTTTTATTTTTTTTTACTTCAGATTTCCAGCATCTGCAGTCTTCTTGGTTTTCAGTCATTTGAAGCAGTTAGCTGAAGGGCAAGAGAACAGGGTATTGGTGAAACATTGTTTCAATTGCATCAGAAGATCTGAGATTCCTTTATGCAGTTCTGCAGTTGTATAGGGCTCTGGTGAGACCACATCTGGAGTATTGTGTACAGTTTTGTGTCTCCTAATCTGAGGAATGACATCCTTGTGATTGAGGCAGTGCAGCGTAGGTTCACAAGATTGATCACTGGGATGGCGGGACTGTCATATGAGGAAAGATTGAAAAGACTAGGCTTGTATTCACTGGAGTTTAGAAGGATGAGGGGCAATCTTATAGAAACATATAAAATAGTAAGATTAAACGAGAACTTACCAAGTTTGAAGTTTGATCGTTATTTTATGAGTTACGATGAGGGATTACGTGAAGAAGCCCCGCCTGGCGCATGATCGGCATACTTCAAAGCAGCGGCATGAAAAACCCAGCACCAATAGCCGGAGTAAGATAGTAAGGCTCAACATAGACTAGAACTACCAGATGATCATTTATTTTACGAGGGTCGGGAGTGGAGGGCACGTAATCCCTCATCGTAACTCCTCATAAAATAACGATCAAACTTTAAACTTGGTAAGTTCTCGTTTAATCTTACTATTTTACTTCGGAGTCACGTGAGTGACTACGTGAAGATTTTGTAGCTCTGTGTTTTTTATGTCGTAGATTCATTCCATACGACACTCCGGCTCAGTCAACACAGTAGTGAGTAAATAATACATCTTTTAAACATTGCTTCAGTTTATGTAATAAGTCTTTTAATTATAAAAGAATGAAAGTAATAACCCTTCTATCGTAGGGGAAGATTTATAACCAAAGATATAAATTGATAATATAAAACAAAGCAACAATCAAAGAGAACCCAACACTGCGTGTCCAACCCTGACACTGTGAGAAACTGGTTTCTCGTAAACTTTGAAAAGTTTATTTTACATCATCCTACAACATCTAATTTTTGATCGAGTGGCCCGTCCTGTGCCTTTGCCGTGGATGTACCTACCTCCCTGGTGGAGTAACTTTTAACATCTCAATGTCTACTCCTGCTGAGTCCCAAAACCTGTTTTAACCATCTAGAATGTAACTATCTAGAACCATCAGTTTGTACTTGTAATTTTATGTGTTTTTTTGTGTGTAATAAATAGCGCTGTCTCACCACCACGGAGACTCTTGCCTACTTCAACATATTGAGTCAATGCTTAACCACACATCATTTTTGGTCGACAGGATATGCATTAAAATTTACCTTGGTTCCAGCTCCTCCTGGTCTGCTTTGTTCGGTTAAGTCATAAACATATAAGACAATGTTATCTGTAGCCACATGCATACAGTCTAACGTAACATTTGCAATGTTTGTGCTGATACTAAAGCCATGAGCATTATTACTTCAAATGTTAACTTATGAAACAGTGATAGAATTGGAGCCCATTGCCTAAGCAAAGTAAGAACTATGCTGACCTCCCAAACATCTGCATTTCTACTTTGGGCAGATTTTTGTATATATTCCTTTCCCATATCGGGATATTAACGGTTGACCCGATAGATTCATGGTCAGCAATTTGTCCTAAATAGGACGATAAAGCACTATGAGCCCTATTAATGGCCCTATTGCTTAGGTGCTGATCAAAATGCAATACAGCAAGGAACTCCAATATATCTGATATGTTAGCAGTATGATAAAATATCTTTGACTGTCTACCAAAGACTTCCAATTTCTTTATATAACCAAAATATTGTTTTTAATGCTATTTTTCCAAGCTGCAGTTATAACATTCATGGTCCTATCCGACAGTCCAAGCTCTTGTAATGGTCTGGTCAGAACCCACAGATTAACAAATTCATATGATCATGCCATGGATGAATTTCTGCAACAAATTACTGCAGCTAGGAATCGTCATAAATGGTTCAATTATCATTCTAAACATCAATGTGAACCATGACTGTGTCCGATTTGGGCCACCAAACCGCCCGTGGCAGAGTCTTGCTATATTTTCATCAGATATTGCCTAATCAGACAGAATGGGGAACATAAAAGAACATATTTCCCCCTCAATGTAGTGAAAATGCATCCACCGCTACTGCTCCTGGGTTGGGTTCCCATGAGACGTATTTGGGCAATTGGTGATTTAATCTAGACGCAAACAGATCAATGTCAGGTAATCCATACCACTGACAATGTTTTTCAAACTTGTGAATTTAATATCCATTCTGTATTGTCTTTAAATTTTCGTGATCTGTTGTCTGCCACAATATTGTCTCTCCCTGAGATAGATAGCTGAAAGCCAAATATTCTTAAAGATACACCAATGCCACATCTGGTTAACCAGATAATCACATGATAATGATCTTACTCGACCCATGTGATTGATATATGCCACAACTGTGGTATTGTCTACTTGTAATTGGACATGCAAATCTTTCATAGTAGAACAATAAGCTTTAAATCCATAAAAGCTCCTAACAACTCCAAATAATTAATACCAAATGTTTGGAGAAATAAGTTCTTGGACAATCCATCTGCCACCCCCTGGTGTTATTGTCCGTAGCCCCCTAGATAAGGGACGTATCAGATATTAACCTGATAAGAACAGATATTACACTTATCTTAGCCCAAAAACCGAGAAGCTATCCACCATCCGAGAATACTTGCTTCAGTTTGCAATGACTGCTGGCTGCTGAGCTAATATGTTTTTAAGCAGCTTGTGGAACATTCTCAATCCGCCACTGTAATTCTGATAAAGCTTCCTTTGGCAATTGCGTAGGCCTGTCAAAATGGCCTGCACACTCTTCTAGTGCATGTTTTTTTTTGCCCTTTGGAGCTTTTTTGGTAATGCAGTGGACCAACTCTACTGCAGAAATAGTGTTACTAATTTACCTAAGCTCCTTCTTGGATGGAGGGATAAGGCTTGTCAACAAGGCAACGACACACATTTGTAATATTGACACTTTGTCTCTTGGTAAATTTAACGAACATGGTACTGAATCACTCACAAACCCCAAATAGTAAATTGTTGGGGATGGCTGAAGCTTAGATTTTGTTGGATGGATCAGGACCCTAGCCTTTCAACAGGTTTGTAGTTGCTGCACTAGTTTTTCAGCTGACTCCTGATCAGCATTGCAATTACAAATGTCATCAAGATAAACCATGACCATGTGTCCTTATCAGTGCGAGTGCTGGTTTCAACTATTGTGTGAACAGCCTAGAAGCTGAGCTTAATCCATTAGATAATGCCTTAAATTTCCATAGCTGACCCATCTAATTAATTTTCAATTACCTGTGACATGATGATAAATTGGTACTAAATCATACGCATCCTGCAAATCTATAGTAACCAATTAACAACCTGTTGATAACAACTGCCTTGCAGTGTTGAAGGTGTCCATTTTGATACATTAATGTTTTTTCTGGACAAATGTATTAAAATGTGTTGATGTCAAGAATGACTCTACAACCACCATCTTTCTTCTGCCTGGGGAGATTATTTGATACAAATTATTGTGGATGCTTATTCTGTTTTTTCCCATTACACTTTCCCTAAATAAATTTCTTACCTCTTCTTTATTTGAGATTTTTCAGGTGCAGAAACATAAAATAGGATTAGGTTTATTCTGTACAGGTGGATCAACTCCTTCTACAAATTTTATTGTAGATCCTTACACAGTATCTAATATAAACCGATCAGCTGTTATGCAATATCATTTATCATAACACACCTGTAATCTACTACCAATCGGAGGTTCAACAAAAGCTTCCTCTGTGATAGAATAAAGTTTTTGTACCTCTCCAAATGCACACGATGGCCTTCTTTCCCCAACAATATGGGTTAACATAAGGCTGTGCTGGATGAAAATACTTCCTCACCATACTCCTGCCTCTGTTTGATCCAATATCAAATCCCCTTCACATTGGACCAGCCAATTTTGCAAAAGTTTTATGAGGCTGATAGTCTTTGCCTCTTTATCAACGTCTTTGATTTGTTTTAGGCAGGTTTACTCCGTAAATAACCAGGAGTTTGAACATAGCTTGTTCTGTATTGACCTGCAAATCTAAAGTGCAAAATGGTCCGAATGGCAATTTCCTCTCATACCATTGAGCTCAACATATGAGCTATAAAACAATGCCAACTTGTCTTTTATAAATTTTGGTCATTGCACAATCTTTCACTTGCTTCCCACAAGCAGTGATGCCACCCGCAAACTTGAATTTCTTTTGAATCGTATTCCCTGTGCCTCCGCACTATTGAAGACATGGGTGCCCTAATCGGATTCACCATTGGCACCCTAGTAAAGCACAAGTGTTTTCATATAAATCTGCTGTTTCAACCATAACAGCCTCCTGAAGCTGGTGAGAAACCAATTAATGTTGGCCACCATGGTTACCTTCCATGGCCTCACCGCTTCCTTCAGGTATCGTACTTTGTACCCTTGGTTGAAAAATAATCTGGAGTATTCCACCATTTAATTCATTCTGAGCCATAAGGCTTTCTTGTCTGGAGGCCTTTCCTTATTAGAATCATCTAAAACCCCGGCTTCTCAGACTTCTTTATTTTCCTCCCCACTGGAGATTCTTCCCGTGGCTTTTGGTTTGTGGAGCGACTAAATGCTCCCTACGGTTAATTTCAACGGACACCGGTATCGGAACCGGTTCCGCACTAATCTGCCGTCCCGATCGCTGAGTTTCTACCCGGGACGCATTTTAACCTCCGTTTTTCCTCCGGAGTTTTTTCCCTTTTACTTTCAACTCCTGCTGGCTCTGCATGCCAGCACCACGGAGTTTGAAACACGCCCTGTAAGTAATTTAATCCACTTACCTGTGGGCCTGTTCCTTACCGCTGGTGGAGCTGCGCTCTGCAGCTCTTTGCCTACCGACAGCGTCGATGTAATGCCGATCATGCGCCAGGCGGGACTTCTTCACGTAGTCACTCACGTGACTCCGAAGTAAAATTAAAAATGGACTGGACAAGCTAGATGTAGGAAAAATATTCCCAATGTTGGGTGAGTCCAGAACCAGGGGCCACAGTCTGAAAATAAAGGGGAAGCCGTTTAAGACTGAGGTGAGAAAAAACAGAGAGTTGTGAAATTGTGGAATTCCCTGCCACAGAGGGCAGTGGAGGCCAAGTCACTGGATGGATTTAAGAGAGAGTTAGAAGGAGATCTAGGGGCTAGTGGAATCAAGGGATATGGGGAGGCAGGCACGGGTTATTGGTAGGAGGCGATCAGCCATGATCACAATAAATGGCGGTGCTGGCTCGAAGGGCCGAATGGCCTCCTCCTGCACCTATTGTCTATGTTTCTATGTTTATCATTTAACAGCTCTATAAGTTAGACACAGGAACTGCAGATGCTGGTTCACAAAATAAAAGAAGCAAAGACCTCGAGTAACTCAGCCGGTTTAGTTTATTGTCACGTATACCAAGGTAAAGTGAAACGTTTTGTTTGTTGTGTGCTATCCAGTCAGCGGAAAGACTATACATGATCACAATCAGACCGTCCACAGTTCACAGATACAAGATAACGTTTATTGCAAGAAAAAATACAGTAAAGTCCAATTAAAGATATTCCGAGGGTCTCCAATAAGGTATAGTAGATCAGAACCACACTCTAGATGGGTACAGGCAGCATCTCTGGAGAACTTGGATAGTTGACATCTCCAGTCGGGATCCTTCTTCAGACAGATAGTAGTAGGGGGGAGAAAGCTGCAAGAGAGATGGTCTCACCCCCACATCTCTTCCAGCATTTAAACCTCCCCCCCCCACCCCTACAATCAGTCCGAAGGAGGGTCCCAACCCAAAACGTCACCAATCGATGCTCCCCAGAGTCTGTTACATCAGCATTTTGTGTTGTTTTACGTTGCCAAGATAAACAGTTTCATTGAGGAGGATATAATTATCAGCATTTGTGAAATTGGTCAATGGTCCATTACAAATGGCTTCAATTGACTCGTGTGAGTCTGGTCCCATGTCACCAAAATCTAGTGAAACTATACAGATGGGTCACAAAGTTCATAATTTACAGTTCAAATATAATGACGATGTGATTTCTTATGAGTGCTGGGGACAATTAAGGAAATGTAAGAAACCCCATTGGAAAACCCTATTTTTTTTTCCCAATTGACAAGAATATTTTCCTTCACTAGACATGCTGCTAATATGTGCTCTTGAGATCGTATAAGCACCTTATGCAGGACGCTGTCATGTAAAAATCCATTGAATCAGTTCTGATGACAGTCATTCATCAGGATAGTTGACTAGTGATCATCAATATTCTCGGCAGTCATAGTTAATGATTTCAGCAGAGATGGGGAAAAAAAATGGTATGACCTTCGGGGAACAATGCGCCACCAATTCTGCCCTTCCAGCATTTGGATCTCCCTTGATAATTCAGCGGTGCTGAGCAGTAAAAGTAATGGAATAAATGCAGAAACTTCCTCAGCGTATTCATCAGACCAGGAATCATCCGCACTAAGATCTCTATGATCATTCGTTGCCTTCGAATATTGAACATATCAACAGATCCTGCTCTAGCTCACAGTGCCTTTTGAGCCTTTAATAAGTTATCGGGGAAGAATTAGGCCATTCGGCCCATCAAGTCTAATCCGCCATTCAATCATGGCTGATCTTTCTTTTCCTCTCGACCCCATTCTCCTGCCTGCTCCCCATCACCCCTAACACCCGCACTAATCAGGAAACTGTCAACCTCTGCCTTAAAAATACCCAAGAACTCAACCTCCTCAGCTGTCTGTGGCAATGAATTCCACAGATTCGCCACCCTCTGATGAAAAAAATTCCATCTCATTTCCTTTCTAAAGGCATGTAATTTTATTCTGAGGCTGTGGCCTCTGGTTCTAAACTCTCCCACCAGTGGAAACATCCTCTCCACAGCCAATCTAGTAAATTACAAACCAGCAACTTGCTTTTAAATCTAGGGCCCATTCTTGACTTGGTAGTCAACTTATTTTTGCTTCCTATCTTATTTTATTATTAATATGAGTCAATGTGAACTTTTTTTTAAACAAAGGGTGCACTTTCTAGGTTTTACAGTTGGTCATGTGGGATGCGACTAATATTTAATCAAATAGAGTAAAATCGAATTCCATCCGATGTCTTTCGCTCTGGTGGTTGCCATTATTTTTTAATATAATGAGGAAGGGGATGTAATTGACATGATATTCCCAAATGGATTGAATAGTTTCCATATGCCTGGGTGGCTTACCACAGAATGAACAATCGAAGGAAGATGGATCACATTCAATTTGTAAGCTTGCACATAATAATAAAAACCCCGAATTATTTGCATTAAAATTCTTTGCTACCACCATATCAATTCTGATCCTAATTAATTCAGCTGTAGCATTACTGATAAGGGAATGCCAACAACACATGGCACTTTGGTTTATAAAACATAGTGGTGTGCTTTCATAAAGATAGGCTTTCAATTGTTCCTTGTGTTTTCCTCATCTGAGCTTCATTACAGATTTTTTCCCACAGTGGGAAAAGTCTGTGTATGTGAGTCGAATCTACTGACAAGATCTATAACACATTGTCAATGTATTTGTAAATAGTTTAAGGTGATCCAATTAAAAATAAAGAGCTAATGCCCAAGAAGGCTGCAGCTATAGCAACAATGCTCAGGTTACTCATTTTCTCATTTGGTATTTTATGCTTCACAATGCTGCAGCTTTGAACAGAGACTTATGCAAAAGGGGTTTAGGGAATTAAGATAAGAAGAAGACCAATAGCACTGTTCAAAACTGCACCAGAGAGCATGCACTGATAAGTGTTCATCGTGTATTAAAACAATTAGCAGCATGAACTGGTAATATATTCTGAGATTATTAACCATGCTTTTGCATAGATCCTTCTAATCCTCATTATAATGGAGCCACGCAGCCGGAAACAAATTTGTGTTATACAGTATTTCTAATTGATTATATGGAAAGTAATGATTTTGCAAGAATTGCTGAACTTTAGACATTGGATTGATGTACATTGGATTTGTCATTCTGGATTTTGCAGCTGTTAATATATTTGTTTAGTTACAGCGTCTACCATACATTTACTTAAAGTGAGAAAGACACAAAGTGCTGGGGTAACTCAGTGGGTCAGGCAGCATCCCTGGAGAACATGAATAGGCAACATTTCTGTTCAGACCAAAACGTCGCCTAGTCATATTTTCCAGCGATGCTGCCTGACCCACTGAGTTACTCCAGCATTTTGTGTCTTTGTTTTATAAACCAACCATCTGCAGTTCCTTGTTTCTACATGTTGACTAAAGGCAGTTAGTGATGCCACCTCGTACACCTTCAAGCAAATGGTGGGCATGAAGTGACTTCAAAGTGTAATTCGGATTTACATTCTTATCCAGATCAACCTCCACTTTTCTTTGTCATGGCAATTTACTCCTTCCAGATTGGATTGATTTCTGCAAGTGCATGATAAATGTTGCTTGGTTAGGACCCATGCAAAGTCTGAACTGTTTCTAGCTCAGGTAGCCAGGGTGGGAGAGAGAGGAACTCTCATCCGATCCCAATCAACCTCAAGTCCACATCTGCACCATCAGAAAGGATCCTGAATATTGATCCAGAGAAAGGAGACTGGACTGTTCTTTCTATAACCTTTTCCCCCAGCTTACCCAGGTAAGTCGTACCCTTATCATTTCCACGGATGTCATTGTTAGTGTGCAAGCTTCTTGGATAAGCATAGTCTGATGGAAGACTGTAAGGATTAAAGCAGCTGATTTGCAACCAAATAAAATTGGTTTGAGTTGGTAACAGCTAATCTGATTCTTCATTTTTCCTGTTGATGGGTTAGATCATAATACCTTCATAGTCTGTATTGCCTTATATAGATCCACTTTTTCTTCCATATGGGTTTCATTATTATTATTGTATGGTTTTGATAGAATGTCACGTTTTGCATTGCAAGAAACACGATATATCAAAATGTGATTTTTGCATAATGTGAATTTTTCGTTGGAGGCAGGAAGGAAGCCTGAGGAAATCGTTCTAAAAATGGTACTTTAAATAATAGCTTGATAATTATACCTAATGATATTCTTGGCATTTAGCGTAAATATTAAATAGACGCAGTGTGAAGCCAACTTTGGATTGATAGAAACTTTACTTGGTGTGATCATGATTCTGGTAATCTGCTTATTTTCCTGTTTAAACCATGAGGCTAAATATATGCATGTTCAGCTGTATAATGCTGTGTAGCTGTTTAGACACTTGGTGCATTTACTCTTGCTATCTTTAGAATTAGGATTTCACTCCTTACTAGAAATTGAAGGGAAAATATTGCAAACACATCTTGCTGGACCGATTAATCTTTGAATGCTTTGTCTTTGCTAAAGTACCATTTCAACTGAATATTTCAGGTATTGGTTATGGAACAGATAATGGGCACTGACCATTTCATTTAACAGCTATACAAAAATGATAGTGAACATTATGATCTGGATGAGGGAATTGAATGCAACATCTCCAAGTTTGCGGATGACATGAAGCTGGGGGGCAGTGTTAGCTGTGAGGAGGATGCAAGGAGGCTGCAGGGTGACTTGGATAGGCTGGGTGAGTGGGCAAATGCATGGCAGATGCAGTATTATGTGGATAAATATGAGGTATCCACTTTGGGGGCAAAAACAGGAAAGTAGACTATTATCTGAATGGTGGCCAATTAGGAAAGGGGAGATGCAATGAGACCTGGGTGTCATGGTGCACCAGTCATTGAAAGTAAGCATGCAGGTGCAGCAGGCTGTGAGGAAAGCGAATAGTATATTAGCATTCATAGCAAAAGGATTTGCGTATAGGAGCGGGGAGGTTCTACTGTGGTTGTACAGGGTCTTGGTGAGACCACACCTGGAGTATTGCGTACAGTTTTGGTCTCCAAATCTGAGGAAAGACATTCTTGCGATAGAGGGAGTACAGAGAAGGTTCGCCAGACTGATTCCTGGGATGGCAGGACTTTCATATGAAGAAAGACTGCATAGACTCAGCTTGTACTCGCTAGAATTTAGAAGATTGAGGGGGGATCTTATAGAAACTTACAAAGTTCTTAAGGGGTTGCACAGGCTAGATGCAGGAAGATTGTTCCCGCAGCAACTCTACTGCTGTGCCACCGTTGCCACCCTGAGATGTTGTCTGAGAAGATATGAAGAAAGACTGGATAGACTTGGCTTGTACTCGCTGGAATTTAGAAGATTGAGGGGGGATCTCGTAGAGACTTACAAAATTCTTAAGGGGTTGGACAGGCTAGATGCAGGAAGCTAGGTCCCGATGTTGGGGGAGTCCAGGACAAGGGGTCACAGTTTAAGGATAAGGGGGAAGTCTTTTAGGACCGAGATGAGAAAAACATTTTCCACACAGAGAGTGGTGAATCTGTGGAATTCTCTGCCACAGAAGGTAGTTGAGGCCAGTTCGTTGGCCATATTTAAGAGGGAGTTAGATGTGGCCCTTGTGGCTGAAGGGATCAGGGGGTATGGAGAGAAGGCAGGTACAGGATACTGAGTTTGATGATCAGCCATGATCATATTAAATGGCAGTGCAGGCTCGAAGGGCCGAATGGCCTACTCCTGCACCTATTTTCTATGTTTCTATGTTTCTATGGTACTTTGTTGGTCACATCTACCGTGGTACAGTGAAATTCATTGCAGTATACAATTCAGTACAAGTATCGCTATACAAAAGCACTTAGATACATATTAGATTAGCATCTCAGATACAGTGCAAACCTATAGCAGTAGTACACGGAGCCAGTATTCAGAGTCACTAGTTTGGCGCCATTTTGAAGTCCCAGTTGTTGTAAGTAAAGGGATTGCCAGCAGAAGCAGTTGAAATGGCTCAAGTAGAAACATCTTGGGGAGATTTGAAAGGTAATTGCTTCATGATACAGCTCTGAAATACCAACCATCTGTATTTTCTCTACACTGCAGCCTCTTAACATTCTGTGCAATTTCAACATTTTCTGTGGCTAGTTTTGATATATGAGGTCTAGGCAACATGGGACACTTTGAAAAACAAAGATCTGTTAAATGAATTTACAGCAGAATTTGAAATGTTTCACTTCCAGTCACTTCGGTCATTAGGCTGGTTTGACTCTCTACAATAGTGGGCTGAACCTTGGTCGAAGTGATGAATGACCATCACCAAGAGCTTACTGTGTTTCTATTTGCTCAGGCTTTCAAAAGGTTTATCTGCAGCTGGATTCTGTCAGCCAATATCTCAACATCTTGCTCTACTCCCTGTAGACCCATGACTGTGTGGTCTCGTACAATGCCAACTCGATCTTCAAATTTGTCAACCATAACACTGTTGTCGGCCAATACCCACTGTTGATGATGTGACAAAGTAGTTTGAGAATCAAGCGTCATGGTGTTAGGTACTATTGTTAAGATGAACACTTCATCTCGGTAAGGTGAAAGAATTGATTATTGACCAAAGAAAGTGAGGCGGTGAATATAACCTGTCCTCATGAATGGAGCTGGTGTAGAGATGGTCGGCAGCATCAGGTTCCTAGCATGCATATCCCCAGAAACATCACCTGGGTCCCTTCACATTCATGCTGTGATCAAGAAATGGCATATTTACTATCTTGGGCATCAGGGAAGTTTTGGCAGATCCACGAGGTTTCGACAGATACACTATAGAATGTATCTGGCTGGAATGTATCTCAGCCTGGTAAGGCAACTTCTCTTCTTTTGACTGCCTGAACCCTCAAGAGAATGGTGAGCACAACCTAGTCCATCACAATCCTTCCATCCAGTCCATCATCATGGTGTGTTGCATCAGGAAGGATGGAAATATTGTCAAGGTTGCCTGTCTGTCTGGTTCCTTTCATATCTCAATTCTACCCTCGGGTAGAAGATACAGAAACTTGCAGTTTTGTCTTTTGGAATTGGTGTGCTACAAGCTATATTTTGTGCTCAGTGTCTTTCCCTTCGCACTACGTATTGTACTGAGTTTAATGCGATTGATACACCTTGATAGGATTGGATAGCATGCAGAACAAAGCTTTTCGTTGCACCCGGTGCACATGCTCTAGGATCTGTGACGTCGGAGAGCAGAGCAGAAATGTATATCTTCCCCGACGATTCAACTTAAAGAAGGAGCATTGTAATGTCTTCACCAGGAAGTAGCAGAAAACAGAATTCAATGTCAAATTGGGTACAGGATGAAGGAAAGAAAGAACGGACAGATTAAACACTTAATGGATAATATTCCTACTTAATTATTTGACTGATGATGAAATGTGCTAGATGTGCTTGCAGGCAGATGGGACAGCAGGGCAATTTGGGCAGAAGGGCCTGTTTCTGTGCTGTTTGACTCTATTGCATATTTCAGATTCATATTCATATTCACATTTATTGTCACATGCACCAATATAGGTATAGTGATATTTCACTTACCATGCAGCCGTACAATTAATAGAACACAACACAATTAAAAAGAACGATAGAACTTAACATAAACATCCACCACAGCGATAGAAACATGGAAAATAGGTGCAGGAGGAGGTCATTCGGCCCTTCGAGTCAGCACCGCCATTCATTGCGATGATGGCTGATCACTGTGATGGAAGGAAATAAAGTTCAGTCAGTCTTCCTCCTTTTGTTCACCCGAGTTTGGGGCCTTGACCCTCCGTAGTCGCCGCTACGGACAGCCCGATGCACAGGCCCTCTCGTCGGGATGATCGAAGCTCCGGCGTCGGGATGGATGGAACACACTCTGCAGCTTGGAATGCCCGGATCGGCCACTTTCTCACCGGGGACCGCGGCTTCTCGATGTTGTAGGCCGCAGGCAGACCAGCGGGTGGAGCTTTTCTCCGGTAATCCCTGGCAAGGGATCCCTGGTTGGTAAAGTCCGCTCCACGCCTGCAGCTAGAAGCTCCGTAGACCGCGGCTTCACGGTGTTTAAGTCAGCAGGCCGGCAGTCGGAGCCTTTCTTCTGGCTCCGCGATGTTGAAGCCCATGCTGCGCCCGCTGCTGAAGCTCTGGGCCAGTCTCCGGGAAAGGCCGCACCAATCCAAGTTGTTAGTCCGCGAGGGAGGGCGAAAAGGCGACTGGGAGAAAAGTCGCACCTCCTCCGAGGTAAGTGACTGGAAACGGTTTCCCCGTTGCCCCCCCCCTCCCCCCCCCCCCTCTTGACCACCCCACATAAAAAAACATACCTTGAGACATACATTTAGTCATACTAAAAAAAACAAAAAGTCGAAATGACCGACAAACTGCTGGGGAGGCTGCCGCGTGTGGCTCACCCCTACTTTTAAGTAAATTTACCATTTAAGGAATTTTTAAAAGCTATTCTATCTGAGCAGATGCAATATCAAAACAATAAGTTGTCTGATATCCATGTGATCCCACAGGGGCGGGACAGTGGCGCAGGGGTAGAGTTGCTACCTTACAGCGCCAGAGATCCTGGCTTGACCTTGATTACAGGTGCTGACTGTACGGAGTTTGTGCATTCTTCCTGTGACTGCGTTGGGTTTTCTCTGGGTGTTCTGGTTTTCTCCCACGTTCCAAAGACGTGCAGGTTTGCAGGTTAATTGGCTTCTGTAAATTGCCCCTGATGTGGAGGTTGGAACTAGTCTATTGGTGATTGTGGTTGGCACAAAGCAATTGGGCTGAAGGGCCTGTTTCCAAAGTGTATCTCTAAGTGAAACTGAAATCTCTTTGTAACAGCATCCTGATACGCACGTCCCTTTGCATCTGTCTCGCCACTCCCCTCCTCTTTATACTTGATATCTTCCCTCTCCACTCACAGTCCTGATGCAGGAACGTTGACCATTGCTTTTCGGCCACAAAAAGTTGATGCTCAACCCGCTCAGTTCCTTCAGTTCCCCCAAACTCATTAGAGGGGAAACAAAACACGCAAGAATGGTGGAAAATAACTCTCCGGAAAATTCTGCACTGATCTCGCTGGTGGCAAATCAAGTCCCAGGAGAATGTTTCTACCAGTGGGAGAGTCGAGGACCATAGGTCAGAGCCTCATCATTTGAAGGGCGTTCCTTTAGGAAAGAGATGAGGAGGAATTTCTTTAGTCAAGGCGTCGTGAATGTGGAATTCTTTGCCACAGAGGTCTGTGGAGGCCAATAACGGATATTTTTAAGGCAGCGATTGATAGATTCTTGATTAGTACGGGTATCAAGGGTAATGAGCAGAAGGCAGGAGAATAGGGTTAAGAGGGAAAGATTGATCAGCCATAATTGAATGGCAGAGTAGACTTGATTGGCCAAATGGCATAATTCTGCTCCTTCCTTTCACTAATGAACTTATGAGCCTACTGTTACCTGTTTTAAATCCATTTAATGGAGATGAACATTACCGGAAGAAACAATGTTTATTGCCCTGGAGTTGAGTGGTGTTGCTTGCCAGGCCATTTTAAAGGCCGGGTAAGAATAAATTGCCTGCTTGAGACTTATGGTCTGGAGTCTGGCTTGCCTTCTGACTGGCTTTCCTACTCTGATTACATTAATGAACTAAGTGGATTTTTACAGCATTGAGATGATTTTATGGTCTCAATAATTGATGCTAGCTTTATATTTCATATTTATTCAGTTAACTTTAAATCCCTAACTGCAGCAGTGTTAATTGTGCTATTAAACTAATAATCAATAGCCAGGCCACTAGTCCAGTCTTTTGATTACTAGTCAAGTAACTTCTTTACTTCATGACACATCCACTTCTCTCCCTGATCATTTTTGTTGTATTTGAAGTTATGTTGGGCGTTCTCAGACCTTCACCTGGTGAATGCTTACAATTAATTCAAGGATAATGCAATGATGAATCAATGAAAATATTCATTTGATTGGTTCTTTTTTTCCTACTGGGTCAAATCCTTGCATGGCTTTAAAGACCTTTGGCATAATTTCTTGTAGTCTTTGTTTTTCTTGAATAACATTCCTCTTCTTTCTAAGTCCATTGTTAATTAATCAATCACATGAACCTCCAATTATGTTCTGGTTGGGCTTCTTTCTACAAGATGCCAAATCAATGTTTTACGCAGTTGCTTTGTAATACTTCCTCCTCCGATCGTTAATTGGTTTGGCAATGCATGCTAGAATCATGCTCATTTTTACTGTAAGTTTATGAAATAATCCTATACCTTCAATGAGTTGCACAATATAGCACTCACCTCCTCCTTCTGTTCAGCAGATTTAAACACACATTTTTTTCATGGTTGGTGCATGGTTGGAGTTACCTCTACCAAGGTCCATTATGGTCTAGAAACATAGAAACATAGAAATTAGGTGCAGGAGCAGGCCATTTGGCCCTTCGAGCCTGCACCGCCATTCAATATGATCATGGCTGATCATCCAACTCAGTATCCTGTACCTGCCTTCTCCCCATACCCCCTGATCCCTTCAGCCACAAGGGCCACATCCAACTCCCTCTTAAATATGGCCAACGAACTGGCCTCAACTACCTTCTGTGGCAGAGAATTCCACAGATTCGCCACTCTCTGTGTGAAAAATGATTTTCTCATCTCGGTCCTAAAAGACTTCCCCCTTATCCTTAAACTGTGACCCCTTGTCCTGGACTTCCCCAACATCGGGAACAATCTTCCTGCATCTAGCCTGTCCAACCCCTTAAGATTATATAGGCGGCACGGTGGAGTAGTGGTAGAGTTGTTGCCTTACAGCACCAGAGACCCGGGTTCGATCCTGTATGCAGTATGTGCGTTCTCCCCGAGGCCTGCGTGGGTTTTCTCCGGGAGCTCTGGTTTCTTCCCACACTCTGAAGACGTACAGGTCTGCAGGCTTCTTGGCTTGTTATGTACGGGGATCGCTGGTCGGCACGGATTCGGTGGGCCAAAGGGCCTGATTCCACTCTGTATCTCTAAACAAAACTAAAAATCATGCTAAGCTTATCTATATTAAAAATATATATTTTGGATAGGAGCTAATCCTCGAATCGCATCTTCAATCATTTCCAATCTAATTTTCTGATCTAAGACTCTTATCTGCAATTACCTTTCTCCCAATTACTAAGCTATACGACATGTTCCCGATACTTTCTTTCAAGTCATTGATATTGAAGTGCAGCCTGTGGCTCGGAGTCTCCAATGGTTTTCATTTTCAGTGACAAATGCTACTTCCTGTTCAAACCAATTTCAGTCAACTAATCTCATTGGACCCAATGATATTTAGTGCCTTTCCTGCTTTATCTGGTCAAATACTTTTCAACGATCAAGAGACAAAGTGCTGATCTGGCTGCTAACATAAATCATCTTTGGGTAGTTTCAGAAAGCGTAAAATCAAGAAAATTAGCCTTCTTTTGTACGCAGTCCATTGGTTTGCTTGTAATTATGGACAGGTTTCAGGAAAGGATTACTTGAAATATATTAATAGCCACTTAAGCAAAAGGTCCTATTGAATAATATTAAACATAGAGATCAGGTTTCAAGCCAGAATTTCATAGAAACATCTTTTGATGAGTGCCATTAGGGCCACAAAATTCCTGAAGTAAAATCAGAGCATTCTGAAAATGTTCAAACTATACGGAGTTTGAACCTTCCCCTTGAGACCATGTGGGTTTTCTCCGAGATCTTCGGTTTCGCCCCACACCACAGGCATACAGGTTTGTAGGCACATTAACTTGGTAGAAATGTAAATTGTCCCCAGTGTGTAGGAGAGTGTTAATGTGCGGGGACCGCTGGTTTGTGCGGACTCGGTGGGCTGAAGGACCTGTTTCTGCGCTGTATTTCTAAAGTAAACTAAGATCAGGTAGCATCTGTGGAAATCAAAACAAGGATTAATATTTTGAGTTGATGACCTTTCAAAAAAATTCAGATAGTTTAAAAACTTTCAGAGCAAAGAGAGACGGAGAAAACAAGAGAGAAGGTTTGTTATAGAGTGCAGTGGAGGCAAGATTGAGTAAATAGATGACGGAGAGCAGGCTGCTAGTACATTGTAAACACCAGTAAATAGGAATGAAATGTCTGGAAGAGATGTTTATGATAGCAGACTAATGACATTTTAAAATACTAAAAGAGGGGGGGGCAAATAAAGGAGATTAAACTGGAAATGGGAGATATGAAACTGCAATGGCTGATTATCTGAAATTGTTGAATCCATCATTGAATCCCAAGGGCAGTACTGGGCATAGACAAGCTGCAATTCTGCTTCTTGAGCTGCCAGTGAGCTTTGTTGGAACAGTATTGGATGCCAAAGGCAGAGCGATCAATGGGAGTGCGATGGAAAAGTAAAATAGCTGAAAATTGGAAGTTTAGTCTTACCCTCACAAACTGAATGTATTGAGCAGAGTCGATCTGTGTTTGGTTTTCATGGTGCTGAGGGTATCGTGTTATGAGTAAGAACATTGAAGTGGTTCAAGTAGATCGCTGTTAATGTGGGAGTTATTTGATCTTCTGAAAATGGGAAAAGAATAGCTGTGAAGTCTGTAACTCCTTTCATTTGCTGAAAAATGCATCTCCATTCACTTTGAAATTTTCAGTTACATTTATTCAACAAGGTATGGTAACTCAATTCTTCCCTTCATTATGCAAAGTGTAGTAATGATGCAAAGTGGCCATTCAATACCTTGTCAGATCCTCGACGAACACCCGGATTGGCTCTGAAGAATCATATCGTAATTGTTAATGGCCTCTGACACTTGGTATTTTGCAGAGATGGTGCAAAAAATTGAAGCAAAGGACAACTTAATTTGAATTTTTCTAATTTAATCCATCTTTAACAAATTGGAAATTAATATCACACAACTTGGTGTCAATGAGGAGTTAAATTTATGTCACTATATAAAGTGTGTCACGAATAAGTGTGCTAATGAACCCTGGACATAAAGAGACGAGGAAATGGAGACGAGGAAACACTTTTTCTCACAGAGAGTGGTGAGTCTGTGGAATTCCCTGCCTCAGTGGGCAGTGGAGGCCGGTTCTCTGGATGCTTTCAAGAGAGAGCTAGATAGGGTTCTTAAAAATAGTGGAGTAAGGGGATATGGGGAAAAGGCAGGAATGGGGTACTGATTGGGGATGATCAGCCATGATCACATTGAATGGCGGTGCTGGCTCGAAGGGCTGAATGGCCTACTTCTGCACCTATTGTCTATTGTCTATTGTCTATTGATAGTATGTTAGTTTAACAGTCATAGATCAGGAACCTTATCCTGAGCACTTCAAGGAAACATTGGTCATTGAATTTTAGTTTTCTAGCTATTGTCATAATGTGTGGTCACCAAAAACCTATTTTGCCAAATGAAGAAAGAATGCAATTACCACAATGCTGTCTACAGTGTGATGACAAGAGTTCAGGGCACGTGTGTCCCTGTTTCAGTGAACGGACTAAGGAAGCCTAGATGAGAGAGATTGAAGCTCTGGTCATGAAAGAGGAGGCATTGGACTGGTACAGGCAGCTGATACCAAGGGTATCCCTGGAGTATTTCACGAACTGAAGAACATATATATAAGAAGGAAATCAGGAGGGCATAAAGGGAGCAAGAAATGGCTCTGCCTGATAATATTGAGGAAAGGCTAAGGAGATTTTATGTACATTAAGGAAAATGGAGTAACTATAGAGAGACATTGGTACATTGGCCTTGATCAATCAGGGTATTGAGTTTTGAAGTTGGGATGTTATGTTACAGTCATACAAGATGTTGGTGAGGCCGCATTTGGAATATTGAGCTCAGTTTTGTTCACCCTGCTATAGGAAGGATGTTGTTAAGCTGGAAAGAGAGCAGAGAAGATTTTCAAGGTTGTTGCCAGGACTTTAGGGCCAGAGTCATAAGGAGAGCTTGGGCAGGCTAGAACTTTGTTCCTTGGAGTGCAGGAGGCTGAGGGGTGATCTTATAGAGGTGTACAAAATCACGAGGGGATTGGATCAGGTGAATTCGCATGGTCTTTTACCCAGAATAGGGGAAACAAGATCCAGTGAACTTGGGTTTAAGGTGAGAGGGGATAGATTTAATAGAAGCGTGAGGGGCCATTTTTTCACACAGAAGGCAGTAGATATATGGAACAAGCAGGTTGAGGTGGTTGAGACATGTATTATAACAATATTTAAAAGATAGACGCAAAATGCTGGAGAAACTCAGTGGGTCAGGCAGCACTTCTGGAGAAAAGGAATGGGTGACGTTTCGGGTCGAGACGCTTGTTCAGACTGAGGAAGGGTCTCAACCTGAAACGTCACCTATTAATTTTCTCCAGAGATGTTGCCTGACCCGCAGAGTTACTCCAGTATTTTGTGTCTATCTTTGGTGTAAACCCGCATCAGCAGTTCCTTTCTAAATATTTTAAGGACAGTTGGACAGCTACTTGAATGGAATGGTTTAGAGAGATATGGGCCAAACATGGGCAAGTGTAACTAGCATGGATGGGGCATCTTGGTTAGTGTTGGCAAGTTGCGCCCGGGGCCTTTTTTCCTGCTGTACAGTATTACTTCATGATTCTACGCTCCTATTAACAATGTCAGAAGACCCTAATTTGTGATGTGCGGCAGTGTGTGTAATGAGGGATAATCATATTCTGCTTATTCCTTTAGATAAGTGTACAGCAATTCATTATGGCAGTTTCAAAGTGAGTCTCCACAGAGCTGTATCAATCATTTATTTAAAGCTTTAGTAAATTTGCACACTAGTTCAGGACAACTCATTCACATGCATTCTCTAATATAAACTTGTGTTTAAATATATTAATCAATCCACTTTGGCAAGGAGGTATAAATGTTGCACAATGAAAGAACACATCCTTTATATGGCATGTCCTTTGGAAGGGGACATTGCTGATTGAAAATGAATTAAATCCTAATGTGATAAAAGCAAGGTGCATCGAGAAAACATCGCGTGGATATGGGAGCCTTGTAGCTGTGACGTGGTTTAAAACATGGGGATTTAATGCTTCCAGCTGCCTAACACGAGAGCCTGTAATGCTCAGAAGGCTGACGCAGTTGGTTCCAAGCATTGATTTTAAACAAGATGTAATTGCCTGCTGTTTTCTCATCAGGATGTGCGTTGACTGCCAGAATGAGCAAAACTTGCCAATTTAAAATGCCCCTGCATCACCACTGTGAAAGAAATAGCCAAAAGACTTGAAGCCTGAAAACATGCTTTTGTCTCAATAATTCCCATATGTGATGTGGGGGGAAACTAATACTGCATGGAATTATGCAGAAACTGCAACACAGGTCCAGGGACCTTGACTGCACAGTTCTACGCATGTTTATGTTTCATATAATCCTCCTCCCATCTTATTTCATCTGACTCCATCATAATGCCCTTCTTTCCCTGTTCGACCCTGTTCACCTCCAACTTCTCTATGACCATGTAACATAATAGTCACCTTACAAAGTAGTGTCCATGTAAATATATTTCTGCAGAATCCCTCACAGTTTTCATTGGTGGCTCTCTTAACTTAAATCGTGAATGGTTTTGGATTTTCTCAACTTGAAACACCTTGCCTACATCTACCTTTCTCCATCGAATCATAGAATCATAGAAAATAGGTGCAGGAGTAGGCCATTCGGCCCTTCGAGCCTGCACCGCCATTCAATATGATCATGGCTGATCATCCAACTCAGTATCCTGTACCTGCCTTCTCTCCATACCCCCTGATCCCTTTAACCACAAGGGCCACATCCAACTCCCTCTTAAATATAGCCAATGAACTGGCCTCAACTACCTTCTGTGGCAGAGAATTCCACAGACTCACCACTCTCTGTGTGAAAAAATGATCTTCTCATCTCGGTCCTAAAAGACTTCCCCCTTATCCTTAAACTGCGACCCCTTGTTCTGGAGTTCCCCAACATCGGGATGAATCTTCCTGCATCTAGCCTGTCCAACCCCTTAAGAATTTTGTAAGTCTCTATAAGATCCCCCCTCAATCTCCTAAAATCCAGCGAGTACAAGCCAAGTCTATCCAGTCTTTCTTCATATGGAAGTCCTGTCATCCCAGGAATCAGTCTGGTGAACCTTCTCTGTGCTCCCTCTATGGCAAGAATGACTTTCCTCAGATTAGGAGACTAAAACTGTACGCAACTGATGTAACCCTGATGTAATCCTTCATCATTTTAAATGTGCTCAACAGGTTGCATCTGTAAGTTCTATTTGGTTGAAAAAAGGAACCCAGTTTTTTCAGCCTGCCCTAATAATTGTATTCAATCCAGTGTCCAGCACCTTCGTTGCACATCTAACAGATGATGTAAAAAATATAAGCTATAAATCAGATTAATTATTTTTTTAAATATCAACTCAAACGATGCAATGCATTTGATGTTTTGGAATTGTTTTTTGACATTCACTATATGTGTAAATATATGTAAAGGAGCATGTGTATTCGTTTGAACATGTCCAAAGTGTCCAAATAATTTCAACTTCATTTTGATGAAGAAACCAAATAAATAAATGATGACACGTGGTATAGGGCAGCACCAAATTTGGGAAAAGCGTGATGGTCAGGAAATTTTAAAAGCCAAATTTGGAAGAAAGGAATGAAAGTGAAAGATGAGTTAACAAAAAGTAATTTAACACGAAATTACATAATACAAAGTATTTTATAAAACAAAGTACTGGAAATGTGTAACAAACAGGAACATCTGTGGAGAGAAAAACCCATTAAGAGTCAAAATGCCTAACTGAAATGGACCCCGTTTTAGTGACACAGAGTATTAATGAAATAAAGCAATTAAATGAATAAATTGTAATAAAGGAACCATAGCAACATAGTGGTATGTTGCAGCTGCAGTAAGTGGGAGTTGATGGAAACCCTAGTGATTAATGGACACTATGCCTTGTAAGTGTTTGCCGCTCAAGAAACTTTGGCTGAAGTTGATGAGTTGGAGTCTGAGATTCAGACCCTGTGGTGCATCAGGGAGGGGGGAAGTTTTAAGAAGCAGTTGCATTCCTAAGATTAAGTTCCGCAGAAATTGTCCGTCAAGAGGCAGGGGGCATTTGCATGAGGCAGGTATGTGGACCCAGCAGGTAGCATTGGAGGAGCCTTAATTCTTGCACTTTTCCAATATACAAAATATGGTGGGAAGATGAGCAAACTGACCACAGCACTGCTGAATGACCATTGACGTGGGGGGGGGGGGGGGGGGGGGGGGTGAAAACAAATGATCTGGTGATAAGGGCAGTACAATTCACAGATTAGATATTTGCTCTGCAGCTGTGTTGCTTATTTCAAGCTGTGGTTAATAACAGCACATTGGAGTTGGTGAGGAAATTGGAATGGGAGAGGAAAGAGCAGTTTATTTTAGTCCATTCAAGAAATGACAACATAGATAGCACTCGAAGAAGGTTTATCTGAAGGAGTATTGGCAGTCAGGGTATAAATTAAGTATTAGAACCACAAATTAGTAGTCTCTGGGTTATTATTTAAACTGCATAGAAGTTGACATTGGTCAACAAGAGCAGAATGCATAGCTCAATATGTGCCATGGGAAAAAATGGGGACATAAGGAAGTGCAGATGCTGGACAATTAGAAAACAATACCAGTGTGAAGAAGGGTCTAGACTGAAAACATCGTCTATCCCTGTCCTCAAAATGTTGTCTGACCGGTTGAGTTACTCCAGCACATTGAGTTCTATGGGAGAAAATGGTTTTAATTTGTCAGACATGAACCAATATAAGTGGGGATAGGGCAAACTGTCTTATTGTGACAGGTTTCACTAGAATTGGTCAAATTGACTAAAATTGACTACTAACTGTAGGTAAGGCTTTAAACTAACTATAGATAGACACAAAATGTCAGTGTAACTCAGCAGGACAGGCAGCATCTCTGGAGAGAATGAATGGCTGACGTTTCAGATCGAGACTGTGTCCTACACATTTAAACTACCTGGTGGGGAAGGCATTTCCAATGAAGGGAAATTAAGATCATTAATGTGAATGGACAAAGTCATAATGCGGGATAATTTAAAAAATAGCTTTTCTGATAATGATAAGATTATGTTTATCATTACTTAACATAATAAACAATGATGAACAACTGTCAAGTACATAAAAAACATTAAGTTACTGATCCAATTCGAGACGGGTCAGGCAAAATGTAGAAAGCCCAAATTTAAGGTTCTTAATCTGAATGCACACATTGCCAATCAGGAAGTGTAGAAGCATTGGGAGAAATTGTTCTTGGATTCCCCAACAGTTGGAGTAATATACGGTATGGTATGAAACAGAAAACTAAAGGGATATGGAATATGAATTGTGGAGGAATACAATACACTTAGACTGAGCATTGCAAGTTAGCTGCAGTAGTATGGTAAGCATATTCATAGGGTGCATTAGAGATGCTTTTCCAAATGAGTTATTGAGAAGCTAATAAGGGTATTTTACATGTGGAATTGTACATTAAGAAATGTTTAATTAATAATTGTGCAAAAGTGATACTCTTTTGATAAAATATTATATCCTGATTAAAAGCAATTTAGTTGAATTTGAAACCAGAATTTTAATTTAAACAAAGGAAATATTAGGCAAGATTGCTTTTGGTAAATTGGGAAACTATATTAAAACATAAGACAGTAAGCAAGTAAAAAATAATGTTTAAAGAAGAAATACACAGTTTACAGCAAACATGTATCCTGGCAATACTCAAAAACCTAAAGAAAATTGGTTCAGCCATGGTTAAGCAAAGAAGTTAAAGATGGTATTAAATCAAGAAAATATCTTAAAACCACCAACAGAGGTACTTACTGTTAGCTTTAGGGAGCATTTCCTAATTTAGAACAAAAGGGAAAAGAAAGTGAGATGAGGGAGGAAGACAATATAATATAATATAATGTCTGTGGAATTCTCTGCCACAGACGGTAGTTGGGCCAGTTCATTGGCTATATTTAAGAGGGAGTTAGATGTGGCCCTTGTGGCTAAAGGGATCAGGGGGTATGGAGAGAAGGCAGGTACAGGATACTGAGTTGGATGATCAGCCATGATCATATTGAATGGCGGTGCAGGCTCGAAGGGCCGAATGGCCTACTCCTGCACCTATTTTCTATGTTTCTATGTTTCTAAATAATACAAAAACAGATTGTAAAACCTGATGTAGATATGTAAGAAAGTTAAACAGAATCTAATGTGGCTCCCCTGCAGACTGAGACAGAAGAAAATGTAGTGGGGAGAAAGGAAATGGCAGAGAAATTAAACAACCATTTTGTTTACCTTCACAGAAGAGACACAAGAATCCCTGGGAAATGATAATATGACTGAAAACTAATTCATAGCCAAAACCCAATGACCCTCATCCCAAGATTTTGACAGGTGGTTATGGAGATAGTGAACGCATGGTAGTTATAATATCAAGATTCTATGGATTCTAGAATTGTTCGTAGAAATTTGAAGGCAACATATGTAACCCCATTATTTAAGGGCAGAGAATGACAGAAAGCAGGGCAACTGTACTCCACTTGTAATATAATGATAGAATTGGTTAAGTGGTAACAGGGAACATATCAATAATATATTTGAGCGGCTCAACATGGATTTTTGAAAGGAAACGGTGTGAAAAGGAACGGAGGATGCTGGTTAATACCACTGAAGGTCCCCGGTCCAAAACGTGAGTCTGAAGAAGGGTGCCGACCCGAAACGTCAACGCATATTTTTTTTCTCTGGAGTTGCTGCCTGACCCACTAAGCACTTTGTGTCCATCTTCTTTACGAAAGGAAAATCTATTTTGATAAATCTATTAGAATTTGACAATTTTGTTATGAAAGGATGGATAAGGGAGAACAGAGGATGTAGTGGATTTGGAATTGATTCTTGATAAACTTGCCACTGGGAAATAAAATTCAAAATCGGAGCACATAGGATTGGGTGCGTGGATTGAAGATTGGTTAATGGACCGAAAATAAAGCTTGGAATAAATAGGCCAAAATATTAAAATCTTTACACTAAATATCAGTGTAAAGACCCCGGCAGCTCATAATCCACCTCATTGATTTGGGCGAGGGATTCAAGTACACAGGATGCAAGTTTGCCGATGAAACTAGATGGTTGTGTGGGCTCTGTAGAGGATTTGAGAGAGGCTTCAGTAGAATATCCTATTCATAGATTAAGTGACTGGGAGAAGACATGACAGATGGAATAGAATGTAGAAAGATGTGAACTTGACATGGGCTTTGGAATAAAAAAATGGAAAAGCAGAGTTTATGTTTAAATGGCAAGAAGTGCAAACCAGATGGTGTAGAGAAATACGTGGGTATCCTTGTACACAAATCACTGGATGTTAATGTTCAGCTACAGCAGCCGATTAGAAAGGAAACAGTATGTTGACCTTTATTGGGAGAAAGTTTTAGTTCTAGAGTAAAGACATCTGTCTGCAATTATATAAAGAACAATGGCAGCAGACAGTCAGGGTGGGCAGTAGGACATCAAAAACCATAGCCGTGAGCACTGGCTCGCCCCAAGGCTGTGTCCTAAGCCCCCTGCTGTTTAGTCTTACACACGACTGTACTGCTAGACTCAACAACAACTTCATCAACAAGTTCGCTGACGACACAACAGTGGTGGGTCTCATCAGTGACAAAGATGAGTCGGCATACAGGATGGAGGTGGAGCTGCTCACAGGATGGTGCAAATCCCACAATCTCATTCTCAACGTGGGAAAAACGAAGGAGATGGTGGTTGACTTCAGGAGGGCGGGAAAACAATGCCATAAACCTCTGCACATCGATGGAGCTGATGTGGAAAGGGTCAGCAGTGTGAAGTTCCTAGGACTCCACCTGTCAGATGACCTGACGTCCACGACCAACACCACAGCACTGGTCAAGAGAGCCCAGCAGCGACTACACCCTCTCCGAAGACTACGGAAAGCAGGTCTCCCCACTGCACACCTACGAACTTTTTAAAGGGGGACAATCGAGAGCACATTAACCTACGGCATCACCTCCTGGTTCGGGAGCTGCAAGGCGTACGAACGGCACCAACTGGACAGGATTGTGAAGACCGCCAGCAGGATTATTGGTGCTCCACTCCCTTTCCTGCTGGACATATACAGGAAGAGATGTATTAGCAGAGCCATCTCCATCATCAAAGACCCCTACCACCCATCGCATCACATATTCTCCATCCTGCCATCTGGGAAGAGGTACAGGAGCATCAGCTGCAAAACCAGCAGGATGCTCCTCAGCTTCTTCCCGCAGGCTATAAGACTGATAAACGGACTTTGCCCCCTGCCAAAGTATCGCGCACCAACCGCCAACCTGGACACACTGAAGCAGAGCCATTGTCGTGCCACTGCCGATCGGAACTCGTGATATATGTACTTTTATTCTCTATTTCTATTTATTTTTTACCGCACACTGAATGGACACTGGTTGAGAAACGTTTTTTCGTTTTCCTCTGGGTATGTAAGTACTCAGAAAAATGATAATAAAGATATACAATAAGTTATATAGGACTACATAAAACAAGCTGGTGGAGGAGCGCAGTAGGTTAAGCTGCATCTGTGAAGGGAATTGGACAGGCAGCGTTTTGTGTTGAGCCTCTGCTTCAGACTGAATGAGGACGTTATCTTTCCTGTAAAAAAATGTAGATGCCGGAAATCTGAAATAAAAACAGAAAATACTGGAACCACACTGCCTGCAGTAGGATCTCTGGAAGGAGAGACAGCTGAGGTTTCAGGTCCGAGACTCTTCTCAGGACTAAGAAAGAAATAAAAAACAAGTTTGTTTTAGGTAGCGGAGAAGGTGAGGGAGCAGAAAGGGTGGAACAATGTTATTAGCTTCTATAGAGGGAGACTATAGTGTTGCAGATAACCAGCGAAAGTCATATTCAGCTGTTTTTCCTGTGTAATGTGTTGTGAATAGTAAGGGCATGGGGAATGGCCAACAGATCATACACACATAGGAAAAGAAAGGAGAGAAATTGAGCCAAAGCAATGTTGACAGCAGAAATAGTCTGTTCTCATACACATAGAAAGAGAGGGCAAGTTACCTATGGTTAGATAATTTGAAAACTGATTCCTGCAGATTGCCATATGCACAGACCGAAAATGAGGTGCTATTTCTTAAGGTTGTGTTTTGGTTGTTATAATGGTGCTGGAATTCACATTTGGTGAGGTCAGAAAGGGATGGTCAATTATAATGGCAGTTAACTGAACTCTCGATTACTCCTGGCAACTGAGCAAAGAGATTAGAGGCATACAGCGCAACTAGCCCATGTCAACCAACATGCCCCATCTACATTTGTCCGCCTGCCTTATTTGGCACATATTCCTCAAAACCGTTCCTGTCCATGTACCTGTCTAAATGTTTCTTAAATGTTGTGATAGTACTTGCCTCAACTATCTCCCCTGGTAGGTCTTTCCACCTACCACCCTTTGTGTAAAAAAAATGTTGCCCCCTCAGGTTTCTTTTAAATCTTTCCCCCCCTCCCTCTGGGTAAGAGCATTTACCCGATCTATTCCTCTCATGATCTTGTATACCTCTACACCACAGACCGTCAGGACCTGGCAACATCCTTGTATATCTTTCCTGCACCCATTTCAGCTTAACAACCTCTTTCCTATTACAGGGTACCAAAAGCTCTTGCAGCAGCATCTAAGGAGCGAAGGAGATATTTCCTATTACAGGGTGACCAAACCTGAACACAATACTCGAAAAATGGGGCCTCACCAATTTCTTGTACAACTGTAACATGACCTCCCAACATCTATACTCAATACTCTGACTGATGATGGCCTATGTGCTGAAAGCCTTCTTGACCACCCGATCTACTCATGAAGGAACTATGTACATGCACTTCTAGTTCCCTTTGCTCACTAGTACTCCCCAGACCCCCGCTATTCACTGTGTGAATAGGTCAGACCCTGGTTTGACTTCCCAAAAAGCAACACCTCGCACTTCTCTGTATTAAATCACTTTGAATCACTTCCCTCTGGAAGGTGACTCCGGACTGTCAAAGCTGCCACAGCCAGACATAAAAACAGTTTTTATCCACGAGTAGTTGCTCTACTCAACAGCCAAAAATCTGTAGCCTCCCTTTGATCTGGTATTTTGTTGGCTCACATGCTTAATCAATGGTGTTTTATCATTAATGTTTTATTATTATTAATATTTAGTGTTTTCTGAGTCATTCGTAACTGTCACTGTATGTCATGTTGTTACTTGTGGGCGGAGCACCAAGGCAAATTCCTTGTATGTGAATACTTGGCCAATAAATTTACTTACTTACTTACTTACTTAAACTCCACAACCATTCATCAGCCCCCTTACCCAACCGATCAAGGTTCTGCAGCAATTTTTGACAACCATCTTCACTGTCTACCGACTTTAGTTGTCCAATCTGCATTTAGTTTCTTCAATGTAAAGAATGCCATATTCTGAACACTACAATAAATGCAAGAAAAATGCTGCTTCACCTGGAAGAACTGACTGGTTTCCTTGGTGATGGGAAGGCAAGAGGTGAAAGGATGGGTGTTGCATCTCCTGTGGAGATGCAAGCAACATGCCAAAGTGGAGTCGAGTGGAGTGGGGAAGGGGGGGGGGGGGGGGGGGGGAATTATTATTTGTCTCCCCTGGCTGAGGTGGCTGGAATCAGAATCCTAATTTGAAGACAAGAGGTCAATCATTTAGAGAAGATATCTCACCTTGAAGGATCTTTGGAATAATTTGCAGAAGAAATCCATTCATTGAGAGGATCTTTGGAATGTTATATCCTCCATACTAGGAAAGCTCAGCCACCGATGGATCAGGACAGAGGCTGAAAGTTTTAGAAATTGAAGAAATTATGGGAAAAGGACTAGTGCAGAAAAGAGGCACCATTTCAAATATCAACAAAGGTCCTCTGGATGGACACAGATGGCTCAGTGGCTTATCCTTGCTGCAATGTCTGATGCCCTTACATACAAACCTCTAATAACTTTACATTCCTTTTATCCTGACCTCAAAATTCTGTAGTTTCTTCAACTCAGTCATACTTTCAGTTATTTGACAACTCCCCCAGGCTCTGGAATGATTTATCTAAACACCCCCCCCCCCCTCTCCATCCTATCTCTCTCTCTCTCTCCCTCTCCCTCTCCCTCTCCCCTCCCTCTCCCCCTCCCTCTCCCTCTCCCCCTCCCTCTGCCTTCAAAAACATTCTGTTAAATATATTGCTTTTGCCAAGCTTTTAGTCATTGACCTTAATATCTCCTTTCTTGATTTTGTGTGATGAATGATCTTGTGAACTGCCCTGCATTATGCCAAAGGTGCTTTTTAAACCACTACTTATTTATACACACAAATTCTCTGCAGGGAATGTTGGCAAGAAACTGCCTGTACAGCTTAAATTTTGAAAAAAAAAAGAAGCTGGGTTTTTACTTTCAAATCTTGAATCTTTCAATTTACCAGATGTTATTGAAGAAGATATTGTGTAGCTGAAGCACGCTTTCACTCTGTTCATTTTATAGTTATATTTAGGTGGATAAAATACTGCCTCAGAAAGCTGCTTTATATCAAATGCTCTGTATGTAATACTGAAAAATGGCTTGGGATTTGACAAAGTAAAACGAATGCTGAATATGTTCAACTATATTTTCATAGAGCTGTTGGGATTAAGTAATGTGTGTGGTACATGGATTTAGATGGTTTGTCGAAATAAATAGGGACATCAGTGACTTGCACTACTTGTTCGCAGTGATAAGAGGATGTATGATGACAGTCTTCTGAAAATAAATTGATGTTTTTATTTGTTATTATGAGTGCACCCTATATATGCATGGCTGCAAGAAATAGAAATGCTTAGAATTTTCTTTTGCAGTTCAATAGATATTATTTTCTTCAAATTTCAACAATTGATTAAGGTTATTTAAATGCATCAATGGTCTGTTGTACACGAGCAGTATTTCTTGTTCTTAATTATTGTTCTCCTTGTTGGCCTGGAACATATTTCACTATATCAACCTGTACATACCTGGCAGATCCCTACTGTCAAGTCAAGTTTACTCGTCACATACACATACGGGATGTGCAGTGAAATGAAAAGTGGCAATGCTCGCGGACTTTGTGCAAAAAACAAACAGACAAGCAACAAACTACAAACAGAATGGAACAGAATCACATGTTATTTTACATATTAAATATTGTGGGCGGTATTGTGGTCCAGTAATTGTGAATCCGGTCTGTGCTGAGTCAACAAGATATTGTTTCTAGGCATTGAACTGGGGCTGGGAAAAATAGCCACAACCTCTGTTGCTAATCAATATCTTTTTGGAAAATGCAAATGTTTTTTTTTGTTTTTTTATTATTCCAGCATGGAAACAGGCCCTTTGGCACCCCAAGTCCATGTTAAACATCGATCACCTGTTCACACTAGGTCTATGTCCTACACACTAGGGGCAAATTACAGGAGCCAATGAGTCTACAACCTGCAACCATAGCACCCGGAGAAAACCCACACGGGTCACAGGGAGAACGTGCAAGCTCCACATCGACAGCACCCGTAGTCAAGATTGAACCCACGTCTCTGGCGCCCTGAGTCAGCAGCTCTACCGCTGCACCGCTGTGCCACCCACAAAATGTGCAGATGACCAGTAAACAGCAGCCAGCATACATTCAGAGGGACAATAATATCACCTTGTAACAAAGCAATCTGAAGGATGGCCCAGATCTCAAAGTTGGGACTATGACATTCCAATTTACATAAATGACCAGGAAACTCAATGCAAATTGATCCAAACTTACAGAGGGAATAAAATCAGGAGGGGCGGTAAAGCTTTTAAAGGGTCAGATCAGAAGCTGTAAAGATGTAGATTGGCAGAATATTGAGCAGACAAAATGTTATACCTATAAATGTAAAATATTATGCGCTGAATTAATAGAATAAATGAAAAGCAAACTTCATGATTGGCTCAGCCGACAGAGAATAGAACTGAGGTTCGTAAACTACGTAAGCAAAATATTAGAATATAAAATCAGAGGCATTTTATAATCTGGGCTGAACAAATCCATTTCTGTGCACTGAGAAGAGAGGAAATTCAAGCATTGCAGGTCATGCAGAGAAGTGTTGATGTCAGGAAACTGAGTTAAAGGGAAGAGTGCGGAAAATCAGGCTTTTCAATTTAGGGAGAGTGTAATTGAGATGATCTTGTCGAGGGCTTAATATAGTTAAGGGTATAAGAAACATATCCCGAAATAATGCCCTGAAGCAGTAACTGTTTCTTTCCAAACAGATATATCTTCACATATTGAGTATTAATGACCTTATTTATTTAAATCTGTCAATATTATCTGCTTATATTTTATTTGGCAAATTTTATGAGGTATCAGGCAGTATTGATTGAATATTGATTAATTAATTGATTGAATAATGCCATAAAAACCCATAGGAGCATAATTAAACCATTGGGCCCATCGAGTCTGCTCTGCCATCCAATCAAGGCTAATCTATCTTTCCCTCTCAACAACATTCTCCTGCTTTCTCCCCATAACTGTTCACACTCATGTTAGTCAAGGTCCTATCAATATCTGCTTTAAAAATACCCAGTGACGCAGCCTCCGCAGCCATCTGTGGCAATGAGTTCCACGCATTTAGCAACCATCCTCTGGCTAAAGGAATTCTTTAGCCAGAGAATTCTTTAGCCAGCGGCCCGGCTGCGGCGCTCCAGCGGCTCTCCAGCGGTGCTCCAGCGGCGGCTCGGCTTCAGAGCTCCGGCGGCTCCAGCGTTCCCGTGGTCGATCCTGGCTGGGGGCTGTGGTGGTGTTCCGGCGTTCCGGCGGCGGCGGCGGTGGCGGCCTGGCTTCGGAGGCTCGGCCGCGGGCCTGGTGGACGATGACATCGAAGGCCTGGATTGCCTCAGTACAGAGGGGGAACAAGTAGGGAAAATGACAAAGACTTTAAGACTTTTGCCTTCCACCACAGTGAGGAGGTGCTTGGTGAACTCACTGTGGTGGATGTTAAATTATGTGTTTATTGTGTGTTTTGTTTTAATTTATTACATGTTATGACTGCAAGGTAACAAATTTCGTTCAGACCGAAAGGTCTGAATGACAATAAAGGAATCTGAATCTGAATCTGAATCTGAATCTGAATCTTCCTGATCCCCAATCTGAAGGTACATCCTTTTATTCTGAGGCTGTGCCTTCTGGTCCTAGTGGAAACATCCTCTCCACATCCATTCTATCCAGGCCTTTCGATGGATCAGCAGCTCCAATGAGCATCACTGCTTGCTTCAACTTGACATTTGCTGCAGGAGGTGGCTGTAGTAAGGTTTTTGGCCTAGTGTGGAGACAAATTAAGAAAATTATCAGGGACACCTAGCTTGCTGAAGGTACTTTTCAAATAGGACCAGATTTGGTTTCCATTTATATAAAATTTTATGTTCCATGCAAAAGTTGCCTTTCTCTCTCCACATGGTTAATCACTCATTCAAACATTAAAAGGAGCAGCTATTTTACCAAAAGGCTTAAATCAAAATAAATGTTACTGGGTAGACAAAAATGCTGGTGAAACTCAGCGGGTGCAGCAGCACCTATGGAGCAAAGGAAATAGGCAGCGGTTCGAGCCAAAACCCTTCTTCATCCTACAAATGTTACTGGGTGCTGGAGGAATTCAGCAGGCCAGCCAGCATCTGTGGAGATTCAATTCAATTCAATTCAATCTTTAATTGTCATTGTGCAGTGTACAATACAGAGACAACGAAATGTAGTTGGTATCTCCGAAGGGCGAACTTACGAATAAACAAGTAATTGCGCAGTAGTATGAGTATATACATCTATACATAATAAGATAAGAGGATAAGAGGATGTTAAACATTTTGGGTCGAGGCCCTGCATTAGGCGTGAACAGGGTTTCGAACTTGTTGATAATTGCTTTGACTTCACAGATGCTGCCAGAATGGTTAAGATTCTCCAGCAGTTTGTTTTTTTTTGCCTAAGATTCCTACGTCTGCAGCCTCTTGTGTCTCTAAATGTTACTGTGACGTGTAGTAATTTGAATGTGCTGACAGAGCGAGAAGTGGAATTACTTTTATTAACACAGTGCACCACAAAAATCCAAATCTAAAGGCATTTTCAACACCAGACATTCATGTTGTAGCTAAAACAACCATGGTGCTTCTACTTTACTTTGGAGTCACGTGAGTGATTACGTGAACAAGCCCCGCCTGGCGCATAATCGGCATTACATCGACGCTGTCGGTAGGGAAAGAGCTGCAGAGCGCAGCTCCACCAGCGGTAAGGAACAGGCCCACAGGTAAGTGGATTTACTTTACTTCCAGGGCAGTTCAAACTCCATTACGCTGGCGTGCAGAGCCAGGAGCAGTTAAAAATTAAAATGGAGAAAGTCCAGAAAAAATCACCGCGGGTTAAACGAGCGTCCCGGGGAGAAGAAAAACAGTCGAGACATGAGATAAGTGCGGAGCCGGTTCCGATACCGGTGGCCGTGGACATACCCGTTAGTGAGCCCGTAGTTGCTCCTCAAACAAAAGCCACAGAGGAAATTCCTGTATCAAAGAACAGTAAAAGGAAATCCGAGAGGCCCGTGGTTTCTGATGACTCTGATAGTGAAAGTCCTCCGGATAGAAAAGCCATGTGGCTAAGAATGGAACACATGGAGAAAGTTCTCCAAGGGTCCAAGAACCCAGAATATTCCCAAGCAGGCCCAGAGGGGTTTGCGTATCAAAAATACGGCACTATGGCAAATTGGGAATTTGAAACTCCAGAGCCTGGAATTGGGCTGGAGGAAGTCTCCTTTGAGCAAGTGTCAGGAGTACCAGGGCTGCAAGAGACAGACCCTGAAGGTGGTGATATTGGCCATGAGTACCCACCACAATACAAAAAGATGAAACCAGGTGTGCCTGATGTAGCACAAAGTTTTGCTATACCTGAAGGAAGTGGTGAGGCCATGGAAGAAAACCTGGCGGCCAACATTAATTACTTGGTTTCTCACCAGCTTCAAGAGGCTGTTATGGTTGAAGCAGCAGAATTATATAAAACACCGGTGAATTGTGCCTCACTGAGGGTACCTACGGTGAATGCGACTATTTGGACTCCCATGTCATCAGTTATGCGGGCACTGGAAATACGTTTTCAAAGAGTCCTCAAACTTATTTCAGCTGGCATCACTGCTTTTGGGAAGCAAGTGGAAGGTTCTGCAATGACCAAAATTCAAAAAGATATGTTGGCTTTATTCTGCAATTCATTTTTTGAGCTGAATTGTACGAGGAAAATTGCCATTTGGCCCATTTTGCGCCCTAGATTTGCAGGTTTGTGCAGAACTAGTAATGTTCAAACTCCTGGTTATTTGTTCGGAGAAAACCTGCCCAAGCAAATCAAAGATATGGATGAAGAGGCAAAATCTATCAGCCTCATGAAACCCTTCGTCTTTGGCCAAAGAAGGTCTGGTGCAATGAGAAGGGGATTTGATTTTGGAGCTGGAACATGCAGAGGCAGGAGTATGGTAAGGAAGTATTACCACCCAGCACAGCCTAATGTTCACCCATATGTGGGGAGAAGGAGACCATCACATGTGTTTGGAGAGGTACAAAAACTTTATTCTATCACAGAGGAATCTTTGGATGAACCACCTATTGGTGGTAGATTACAATTATTTTATGATGAATGGGACTGTATAACATCTGACCGGTTTATATTAGATACTGTGTCAGGAGCTACAATAAAATTTGTAGAAGGTACTGATCCACTGGTACAGAATAAACCTAATCGTGTTCTGCACTTGATAAAGCTGAAATAAAAGAAGAGGTACATAATTTGTTTAAAAAAGGAGTTATTGAGAAAACTGTTAAGCATCCACAACAATTTGTATCAAATATTTTTCCAAGACCTAAGAGAGATGGTGGTAGTAGAATCATTCTGGACCTTACACACTTTAATACATTTGTCCAGTTCAAGATGGATACCTTCAACACTGCAAGACAATTGTTATCAGCAGGTTGTTACATGGCTACTATAGATTTGAAGGATGCGTATTATTCAGTACCAATTCATCGTCATTTTCGAAGGTACTTAAAGTTTAGTTGGATGGGACAGCTATGGCAATTTAAGGCATTACCTAATGGATTAAGCTCAGCTCCTAGGCTGTTCACAAAATTGTTGAAACCAGCACTTGCACAGCTAAGGGCACAAAAACACATTGTTATGGCTTATCTGGATGACATTTTAATTGTCAATGCTAATCAGGAGTCAGCTGAAAAATCAGTTTCAGCAACTACAAGCCTGTTTGAAAGGCTAGGGTTCCTGATCCATCCAACAAAATCTAAGCTACAGCCATCCCAAACAATTGACTATTTGGGGTTTGTGATGAATTCAGTTACCATGTTAGTGACTTTACCAATAGACAAAATTGTTGATGTTACAAATGAATGTTGTTGCCTTATTCACAAACCTTATCCCTCCATCCGAGAAGTAGCAAAGGTTATTGGTAAGTTAGTAGCAGCATTTTCTGCAGTGGAATTTGGTCCACTACATTACCAAAATCTCCAAAGGGTAAAAGCATAAGCATTAAAAAAGCGAGCAGGCCATTTCGATAGGCCTATGCAATTACCAAAGGAGACTTTATCAGAGTTACAGTGGTGGATTGAGAATGTTCCACAAATTGCTAAAAACATGTTAGTACAGCAGTAGTAGTGTTTTTACAAACTGATCCAAGTGCTCTCGGATGGGGGGGGGGGGGGGGGGGGGGGGGGGTCGTCTACGGATAATTTCACCAGCTGTGGTGGCAGATGGACTGTCCAAGAGGAATTGTTTCTCCAAACGTATGGTTTCAATTATTTGGAGTTATTGGGGGCATTTTATGGATTAAAAGCTTATTGTTCTACTATGAGGGATTTGCATGTCTAATTACAAGTAGACAATAATCACATGGGTGGTGTAAGATCATTATCATGTGTTTGTCTGGTTAACCAGATATGGCATTGGTGTATTGATAATAATAATATTTGGCTTTCAGCAATTTATCTCCCTGGGAAAGACAATGGTGTGGCAGACAACAGATCAAGAAAATTTAAAGACAATACGGAATGGATGTTAAATCCACAAGTTTTCAATAATATTGTCAGTCGGTATGGATTACCAGACATTGATCTGTTTGCATCTAGATTAAATCACCAATTGCCCAAATACGTATCTTGGGAACCCGATCCAGGAGCAGTAGCAGTGGATGCATTCTCGCTACATTGGGGGAATATGTTATTTTATGGTTTTCCCCCATTCTGCCTGATTGGGCAATGTCTTACGAAAATAGAGCAAGACTCTGCCACAGGCATACTGGTGGTTCCAAATTGGCCTACACAGGCTTGGTTCCCATTGATGCTTAAAATGATTATGGAACCATTTATGACGATTCCTAGCTGCAGTAATTTGTTGGTGCAACCAGTAACAAAAGAAATTCATCCATTGCATGATCATATGAATTTGTTAATCTGCAGGTTCTGACTAAACCATTGCAAGGGCTTGGACTGTCAGATAGGACCATGGATGTTATAGCTTCAGCTTGGCGAAATAGCACTAAAAAACAATATATGTCGCATATAAAGAAATGGGAAGTCTTCTGTAGACAGTCAAAGATATCTTATCATACTGCGAACATATCAACTGTATTGGAGTTCCTTGCTGGGTTGCATTTTGATGAGCACTTAAGCTATAGTGCCATTAATAGTGCTCGTAGTGCTTTATCGTCCTATTTGGGACAAATTTCTGACTGTGAATCAATCGGGTCTCATCCATTAATATCCCGGTTTATGAAAGGGATTTTTAATAAAAATCCTCCAAACCCAGATATACAGAAATTTGGGATGTCAGCATTGTGCTTACTTTGCTTAGGCAATGGACTCCAATCACGTCAATGTCTTTGCAAAAATTAACATTTAAAGTGGTAATGTTAATGGCATTAGTGTCAGCACAAAGAGTACAAACATTGCAAATGTTACGTTTAGATTGCATGCTTCAGATAACATTGTGTTTTATGTTTATGGTCTAATCAAACAAAGCAGACCAGGGAAAACTGGGACCAAGGTAATGTTTAAAGCTTACCCTGTTGATCAAACACTGTGTGTAGTTAAACATTTGACTCAATATATTGAAGTAACCAAGAGTCTCCGGTGTGGTGAGACAGCGTTACTGATTACGCACAAAAAACACATACAAAAGTATCAGTACAAACCGTTTCTAGATGGTTAAAACAGGTTTTGGATTTAGCAGGAGTAGACACTGATGAGTGTTGAATGGATTGAATTTACGACATAAAAAACACAGAGCTTCAAAATCTTCACGTAGTCACTCACGTGACTCCGAAGTAAAATAGTAAGATTAAACGAGAACTTACCAGTTTGAAGTTTGATGAGGACGTTTTTTTATGAGGAGTTACGATAAGGGATTACATACCCTCCACTCCCAACCCTCATAAAATAAATGATCATCTGGTAGTTCTAGTCTGTTAGCCTTACTATCTTACTCCGGCTATTGGTTCTGTGTTTTTCATGCCGCTGCTTTGAAGTATGTCGATCTTGCGCCAGGCAGGGCTTCTTCACGTAATCCCTCATCGTAACTCCTCATAAAATAATGATCAAACTTCAAACTGGTAAATTCTCATTTAATCTTACTATTATATGCCACATAGTAAACAAAACTACCAGTTACTATTAGTTTTATTTGGCAGACAACCAGTCATATTTTGCAGTTTTTATTGTCTGTCAAATGATACTTATGCCCACAAACTACATAACATTTCTTATTTTGGCATTTAAAACAACGGGACATTATAGTTAAATCTGTTGCTGTCAGTAATATGGTTAAAATGATTAGGGAGGTCTGTAGATGTGATAATGTTGCAAACAATGGTCTGATTGTCAATTCCGATGAATATATTTTGCCCATGCCCATGTCATCAATTGGTAAATTTGGTTGATAAACAGTGTCATTTACTTACAGTGGACATTTAATATTTATATGCAATAAATCGGATCAATTAAAAATGAAAATCTCCCGACACTGATGGCAGAGTGAACAATTTGACTCAAATAGTGTTTTTTGATCTCTTGAGATTACCAAATAGACCACTAGTAAATATTTAATAGAATAGTCTACTATTCCTTTCTCCAAAATTCAAATAATTATTTCAAGTTCTTTCCTTAACATAAGAGGCTTTGTCACATTGGTGCCAATTTTTCAGGAGCTACCTCAGAGAAACTGGAGCCACAAGAAGCAGCAGACGATGGAATCTTGAGCAAGACACAAAAGTGCTGGAGGAACTCAGCAGGTCAGGCAACATCAGTGGAGGGAATGAACAGACGACAGTTTGCGTCTGGACAATCCTTCACACTAGGAGTGGTGGGGGGAGGGGGGAGGGGGGGGGGGAAGCTGGAAAAGAGGGGGATAAATGGGGATGTGAAATGAATGTACCAGGGAGGGGAGGTAAAGTGACTGGGGAGTTGGGAGGTGGTTAGAGAGTGTGTGTGTACCCGGAAGAGGGGGTTGGATGGGTGGGTGTGGGGAAGGGGGGGGAAGGGGGGGCAAGGGAAAGAAGGTGGTGGGGGGGGTGTTAGGGAGCTAGTTTGATTCCCGACCCAATATGACATCCGTCCATTCCTTCCACAGTTGCTGTCTGGTGCGCAGAGTGCCTCCAGCACACTGTGTTTTGCTCAAGGACAGTGTGGGAATGGGAAGGGGAGTTAAAATGGTTAGCTCGGAACTTAGTCTGTCCCCTGTAATGGAGAAAGATCAAGAGAGGGGGGTGGCAGAGTTCAAGTGAATCTGAGGTTTTGATTGATTGAAAGATGCAGCACAGAAACAGGTCCTTTAACCCATCATGTCCAAGCTGACCATCACTGATTTTCACCATTTCAACTCCCTGCCCATTCCCATACCCACCCTTCTATCCCAGATCCCTTCCATTGCCAGAGTTGATCAGTAGGACATCCATTGCATCCATTGCCCTGCCTTAGCCCAAAAACATCAGCATTGATTCTGGTGATCAAGTTATCCCCATTGTATTTGTTTTTGCTTCTATGGCTTCATCAACAATTCAAGATTTGTACTGCACAGAAGAAGGCCAATTGTTGCATTGTGTCAATGATTTATTAAAATCTTCTAACGGTGAAGATTAGCCAAGAAGCATTTTTAGGGGGACGTTTAGAAAGCAGTTCTTATAAAAAAAATTAATTGGTGACTCTCTGGAATTGGGGATTGAAATTAATTCAGCAGGACAGATATGTCTGAGCATAGACACAAAATGCTGGAGTAACTCAGCGGGCCAGGCAGCATCTCTTGGGAGAAGGAATGGGTGACGTTTTGGGTTCTTCAGACGGGTCTTAACCCGAAAGGTCACATCCAGGGGCGCCGCACGATTGGCAAGTCTGTCTGTTTTTTCATCTTTTAAAATGTTTTTAATGTGTGTTAAAAGATGGTGTAAATGTTCTCCAGTTTGTTTCATGTGGGAGGAGGCGGAGAGATCCGGGGGAAAGTTTTTTTTCAGCATCTTACCTTGCCAGAGATGCGATTATTTTCCAGATGGTATCTCCCGTCGCTCTGCGTCCTAACTTTGATGGAGCTGGCGGCCTCCTCGGACTGACCTTGAGCCCCACCGCGGGGTGTGGGCTTAATATCATCCGTAAAGATGTGGGCTTAATATCATCCGTATCAGCATCCATAAAGACCCCTCTCACCTTTGTAATGGACTGTTCAAACTACTCCCTTCCGGCAGACGTTACAAGGCCTTCTACGCCCGCACCTCCAGACTCAGGAACAGCTTTATTCCCAGACTCTGAACCGGCCCTGCTGAGTGCCCCCCACCCCCATGGACTGTCTCCCATGGATGTTCACATCGCACAGACACATCTGCACTTTAGTCTGTTTTGACTTTTACTGTTCTAATGTTCTTTTCACAAACCTTGTTCTCGGGGTATCTAAACCTAAATTTATTAGTCGTTTAAGTTATGACATTGGATGGAAGTTGCAAACCAAATCTCGTTGCACTTATGAGTAATGACAATAAAATATATTATTATTATTATTATTATTATTATTATTATTATTATATCGGAGCCGATACCTTGCCTGGGATCGCTCCAACCGCGGCCTGCGAACTTTATCATCGCGAGCTCACAGTTTCGGGAGAGGCCGAGTCGGGAAGCTCCAACGATGCGGAGGCTCGACCAGCCAGCACTTACGCAAGGTCTGATCACCGGGGCGGGGGAGCGGACATCCCCCCCAATGCAGGAGCTGATCGGCCTGATGCGGTGGGCCCAAACGCCGCCTGCTACGGGAGTCAAGATGGTCCCGTCAATGGAGGGCCCCGACCGCAGGAGAGCAAAGAAAGGAGGAAATTTGAACTTTTTTCGCTTTGCATCAAATTGAGGAATGTGGTGGAGTCACTGTGATGGATGTTTATGTTAAAATGTATTTTGTGTGTTCCGTTGCTTTTTGTTTGGCAAATGAAATTCCTCGTATGTTGCAAAACATACTTGGCTAATAAAGTATTATTGTGATTGATTGTGATTCCTTCTCTCCAGAGATGCTGCCTGTCCCGCTGAGTTCCTCCAGCATTTTGTGTCTGTCTTGGGTTGAAAGCAGCATCTGCAGCACCTTCCTACAGATGTCACTGAGCAGCTTGATAGGATGGAATAAAGAATCAAGGTCCCACAATGGCTACAAGTAATACTATCTCCATTGTTGAGCTTGTCTCAAGAAGGTCCAAGACTCAGCTTTACTCATGTTAAACCTGAACTGCTGGCGGTAATTCAATTCAATCATTGCTAGGTCATTGCGATTGAGTCTTTGCGTTTGATGGGTGGCTTAACAATTATTCCTGTCAGTACTCGTTTGGATCCTAATGATATTTCTGGTAGCTCTTCCTTCCTCCTCTGCGAGGTAGAACTGAGAGTAGCTCCTGTTGTGGTAAACTTTCCCAAGTGAATCGGTTACAATTCCCAGCTCATTCCTGACTTGTCAGAACCTGCCGCGGCTTTAACGATCATTTTATGTGGGTGGAATTAGTACGTCGCAGGTGCACTCTGTGATTTTCACCGATTCCTCCTATTAGAAAGAAACTAAGAATGAACAATCACAAGGATATCAGACAGTGTTGTAAAAGTCATGTACTGACGGCTCCAAAGACCTGAAGCAATTTCCAGACAAACATACAACTAACAAATTGCTGGCCATTAACATGGAATTCGAGCTGATAAGAACCTTCACTACAATAGCAATTTCTGAGAGTGATGTGGTCTCGTAGAACGGGGGGGAATTGAAACATGTGGAGGGTGAAGGGATTTATTTAACATATTGCAATTACTTTTACCTTTTCTGTGTCCCCTGAGCAGAGAGAGCAAATACAATATTATGTTGGATTCCTTTTTTAAATAGTTTTCCACAGAAAAATACGGCTTTATTTCCCTTCAAATTATTATACGTTATAAGATGGCGTTTTACCCAAACATCAGGTAGATTAGAAAGAAGTGTTGTATTGTGACCTGCACAAAGCAAGCCCTTTAGTTAGTAATTGTTCATCTCCGACTCAATAGATAGAGAATCCCTACGAAATACAACATTTCACTGTCAAGTGTATTTCCAGACTGCATTTCCCTTGAAAGGCTCATATTTCAGCTGCTTAAGAAGGAATCGCAGATGCTGGAAAACCGAAGGTAGACAAAAGTGCTGGATAAACTCAGCGGGTACAGCAGCATCTATGGAGCGAAGGAAATAGGCAATGTTTCGAGCCGAAACATTGCCTATTTCCTTCAGGCCATAGATGCTGCTGCACCCGCTGAGTTTCTCCAGCACTTTTGTCTACCTCATATTTCAGCTGCTGCCATGCTGAAAAAGCAGTGTATTATTTAAATTAAAAATGGCCCATAACTACTTTCACTACAGAAAATAGAAGTGCAACTGTCTTTCAGTTGCTAAAACCTAGCACATGGGTGAGAGCAGCCTATCCCTGTTAAATAACTTTCTCAGTTACATTCCACAACATGGAACAGAGTGGAAAATGGCATGGGGGAGCCACCAAGATGCAACTGGCATGGGGGGGGGGGGTCGGGTCTGCTGGCACGTGCAGTTGCAGGCAGTGGATAGGACTGTCCGGTGCTTTGTCACTTTGTTGGCGCCAGACATGTGGTGATCCTTGTGTACTGCCTAGGTTCTGTGCAAAACAAAGCACCGGAGTACACTAGATACATGTGACAGTAAAGCATCATTCATTCATATTCCATCCAATCTACATGGAGGGGTGTGAATTGTCATGAAATTAATAATGGTCTCTTCCCTTATTACTCTCTGATCCGCGAGGACTTCAGTTTCTCCCACCTTTATTTAAGGCAATTTCCTTCACGCCCTTGGTCTCACTGACTGGAAAATTATTTGGGTTCTTATAAGATTCAATAGATAAAACAAGAAGACTTGAATCATACCATGTCATCTGTGGGAAATGATCTGAATGGAAAATACCATTGAAAATAGGGCAATTGCTATTTTTCTTTTCTTTTCATGTTTCATTTTCTTTGATGCATCTTACAATCTGATTCAAGCTATAGTTTAGAAGTTAGCAGGGTGACGGCCATTTCCTTGCCAATGTGTCAATTTCCTGGAAATTCTGCTACACATGGTTCATCTCTGACCTGGCAAATAATATTAAGGAGAATTCATAGACAGTTTATAAGTAGAATAAGGGAAAGAGAAAACTGGAGAGGCAAAAGGGTGGATCAGAAACCAAAGCAGTCATTTCAATGTGGATTCGCAGGAGACGGGCAAATTCCTCGATGAGAATTTCTTCTCTGTTTTTCCCATGGAGAAAGACATGCAGTTAATGGGCACTGAATGGAGATTGAAGGCAGTCTGGAATACAGTTGAGGAGATGCTGGATATCTGGAGGCATACAAAAGTAGATACATCTCCAGGCCTGATTAGGTTTATCCAAGGATGCTGGGAAGCTAGAGAAGAAACTACAGGTGCTCTGGCTAAAATATATGAATCATCATTAAACAGATGAGTACCAGAAGACTGGATGATGGCTAATGTTGTGCCTCTATTTAAGAAGGGTTGCAAGGAAAAGCCTGAGAAGTCATAGTCCAGTGAGCCTAACATCTGTGATCGGCAAGTTCCTGCGAAGGATCTGAGGGAGAAGATAAAAAGAGATAAGGATCCATGGAGAGCTCGTAGACTGGATAGAGAATTGACTTCAATAAGGGAAGCAGAAGATGATTCTGAGGGAAAAGATAAAAAAGAGATAAGGATCCATGGAGAGCTGACTGACTGGATAGAGAATTGACTTCGTTAAAGGAACCAGAAGGTGAATTTTGCTCATTTGGACTGGAGACCTGTGACTAATGGGGTGCCACATGGATCGGTGCTGGGCCCATTGCTATTTGTAATTTATATCAACTGTTTGGATAAGACTGTACAAAGCATGATTAGCAATTTTGCTGATGACACAAAAGTGGGTCGTATCGTAGATAGTAAAAATGGTTATCAAATAATACAGCAGAATCTCGATCAGCTGTGCAAGTGTGCTGAGGAATTTTCAATGGAGTTTAATGCAGATAAGTGTGTGGTGTAGCATTTTGGGAAGTCAAACTAGGACGGGATCTTCTCAGTGAATGGTAGTGCTCCGGAGAGTGTCGTAGAGTGGTGTAGAGCAGAGGGATCTAGGAGTGCAGGTACATAGTTCCCTGAAAGTGACATTACGGGTTGATAGGATGGGCCAAGAAAGCATTTGGTACATTGGCCTTCATCAGTCAGGGTATTGAGTCCAGATGTTGGGATATTATTTTACAGTTCTACAACATGTTGGTGAGGCCATGTTTGGAGTTTTGTGTTCAGTTTTGGTCACTTTGCTACAGGAAGGACATCATTAAGCTGGAGAGAGTGCAGTGACGATTTGTGAGAATGTTATCAGGATTTGGGGACCTGAGGTACACGGTTAAGAAGGTTCAATTGTTGGGTATTAATGGTGGAGTAGCAAGATGGATTCAACATTGGCTGAATGGGAGATGCCAGAGAGTAATGGTGGATGGCTGTTTGTCAGGTTGGAGGCCGGTGACTAGTTGGGTGCCTCAGGGATCTATGTTGGGTCCACTATTGTTTGAAATATACATAAAAGATCTGGATGATGGTGTAGTAAATTGGATTAGTAAGTATGCAGATGACACTACGATAGGTGGTGTTGTGGATAATGAAGTAGATTTTCAAAGTCTACAGAGAGATTTAGGCCATTTGGAAGAGTGGGCTGAAAGATGGCAGATGGAGTTTAATGCTGATAAGTGTGAGGTGCTACATCTTGGCAGGACAAATCAAAATAGGACGTACAAGGTAAATAGTAGAGAATTGAGGAATGTAGTTGAACAGAGGGATCTAGGAATAATTGTGCATAGTTCCCTGAAGGTGGAATCTCATTCAGATAGGGTGGTAAAGAAAGCTTTTGGTGTGTTGGCCTTTATAAATCAGAGCATTGAGTATAGAAGTTGGGATGTAATGTTAAAAATGTACAAGGCATTGGTGAGGCCAATTCTAGAGTATGGTGTACCATTTTGGTCGCCAAATTATAGGAAAGATGTCAACAAAATAGAGAGAGTACAGAGGAGATTTACTAGAATGGTTTTCAGCACCTAAGTTACAGAGAAAGGTTGAACAAGTTAGGTCTTTATACTTTGGAGCGCAGAAGGTTAAGGGGGGACTTGATAGAGGTCTTTGAAATGATGAGAGGGATAGACAGAGTTGACATGGATAAGCTTTTTCCATTGAGAGTAGGGAAGATTCAAACAAGAGGACATGATTTGAGAATGAAGGGACAGAAGTTTAGGGGTAACATGAGGGGGAACTTCTTTACTCAGAGGGTGGTGGCTGTGTGGAAGAGCTTCCAGTGGAAGTGGTGGAGGCAGGTTCGATTTTATCATTTAAAAATAAATTGGATGGGTATATGGACGGGAAAGGAATGGAGGGTTATGGTCTGAGTGCAGGTAGATGGGACTAGGTGAGAGTAAGTGTTTGGCATGGACTAGAAGGGCCGAGATGGCCTGTTTCCATGCTATAATTGTTATTTGGTTATATGGAGATGTTGGGCAGGCTAGAGTATTTTACTCAGCATAGGAAATCAATACCAGCGGATATAGGTTTTAGGTGAGAGGGGAAAGATTGGATAGAAACCAGAGAAGCAACATTTCATGTGCGTATATGGAATGAGTTGCCAGAGAACATTGTCCAACCATTTGCAAATCAACCTCCTGTCCCACCTCCCTCCACCCAGCAGTTTGAAGAAGGGTTCCCGATCCGAAATGTCACTTCTCCATCTTCACCAGAGATGTTACCTGGCCTACTGACTTACTCCATCATTCTGTGTCTTGTTTCATAAAACAACATCTGCAGTTCTTTGTGTCTACCTCTGACAGCTTATACTGACTATCTGTGTGGAGAAAAATGTGCCCCTCAGATCTCCTTTATATCTTCCTCTTCTCATCTCATTATTCTACTCTCACATCTTAGACTCCCCTTCCCTGGGAAATGAATATTTACTCTATCTATACCCCTCATAATAATGTAAATATCTATAAGGTCACCCCACATCCTCCTTTACTCCAGGGAACGTACATCCAGTCAATCCAATCGCTCCTAATTTGAGCCGTCCAATCCAGGCAATGTTCCTATGAATCTTTTCTAAACTCTCTCTCCCTTAATTAAACATGAAACATAAAATCCTTTGTCATATTCTTCCTCTATCATATTAATCATATCTTTCCTATAGAATTCATATAGAAGCGATGTTGGCTCAAAGGGCAGAATGGCCTCCTCCTGCACCTGTTTTCTATGTTTCTATGAATTATATTCACTGTTGAATAACAAAGGTGGCACTTTGCAGTGTCCTATCTGATCTCATCTCAGCATTTAATGGAAGTTGTTCGATGAGAATAATTTGAAAAAAAGAGTTCAAGAAACATAAATGTTTGAGCATTTGCAATAAAGGAAATATACTAACCTAACTGGCAGGATGTCAAAAATTAGTAGATGTACTGTGGATGGTCTAATAGACAATTGTTAGGAAGTGTCTTCAATCTTTCTTAAATTGAAGTTTTAAAGAAACATATATGCACCACATGGATTAACTATAATTCTGAGCTACTGTATGCTCAGGTTAACAAGGGAGGCAGGATTTAATATAATACTGGCCAAGCTTTTTTACAATATTATTTCCTCACTATGAAGCTGTTACTTAATTTAATGAAACTCTTCACAGATATTGTAATGCAAGCAATCAGAGCTCCAGACCAGTAGCAGTCTTGTTTCTCCGCCTCCAAACAGTAGGGGTTTCTCCTTTCAACTCATTTCATATCCCCACATGACATGTTGAGAGAGTTTTAAGAGAGCCAAAAGATGCCACTATATACAGTCAGATCAAACATTGCTCTCTGGAAAGGGGTTTGGAAAAAGTCCATTAGAAACTTGCAATTATTCTACCTACCTTATCTACGCCTCTCATAATTTCAATCAGGTCTCCTTGCTCCAAAGAAACCAGAACTGCACGTAATCCTTCAGATGCAGCCTAATGAAAGTCCCATAGAGCGGATCACAACTTCCTGACTCTTACACTTAATGCCCCAATCAATGAAGGCGAGCATACTATATGCCTTATTTACCACTCTATTCACAAGATTGCCACTTGGTTGGATGAACTAAGGTAGGAAAGAGGTTGGTAAGAAAGCAGCTGAAGGGATAGTTTCCACAATGGTATGGGTGTCTGTGTGTCCCTAGCTTGCTTCAATTCATAAGTTCATGAGTTTTAGGCCATTCAGCCCATTGTCTACTCCGCCATTCAATCATAGCTGATCTTTGTTTCCTCCTCAACCCCATTCTCTTACCTTCACTCCCCACACACCCTTGCCAATCAAGAATCTGCCAATCTCCGTCTTAAAAATAACCATTGACCTTGCCTCCACAGTCGTCTGTGGCACTGATTTCCACAGATTCCCCACCCGTAGGAGACCCATACCTGCTATAAGTTACCTAGGTACCTGGATGCCGAGGTGTGCACATTAATATAGACAGCAGAAGTGATTAACTACCCTGTTGGATGAATACTGGTTGTATGGAATTGAACTGCATTGAAATGAATTGCACCGTCAGAAATTAATGCCTACTATTTGGTCAGTTATACATCAATAAAGTCTTTACACTCATTTGCTTTCATAATGAAATTAAATTATTTTTAAAAGAAACATTTGTATTAAAATGAGGACGAAGACCGAATAATAGTGACAGTGGTTTTAATCACCAATGTATTGAATTAAGACAATGGTAAATATAGGAAAGAAGAGATTCACTGTAGAATGCTAGACGGAATAAATATAGAGAACACAAAAGATGGATGATCTGACAAAATATTAATTAATATATGGTGTTGCAAAAACAAACTGTGACAATTTTATTTCATATTACTCAAAACCAAAAATTAATTTGCTTCCACTTAAGATGCACCTCTGTAACAGAGCTGTGTTGATTAGCTTGCTTATCACCATGGTATGATCACCTTCCTAGTTGAAAATAATGTCATTGGAAGAGAAGATAGTTAAATTTAGATTAAGAAAGAGCCCATGGGAGCCAAGTGAAATGAGATGTTAAAATGAACCATGTTAAATTTGAAGGTAGTTCTCTTTAAAAAAAAAAAATCAATTCCCTTGTGCTGAAGAAATTGGTTTGTAATTAGAATGCCTAGGTGTAATTTTCTACAGACGACATAAAAACCCATTGTAGCAAGGTGTTGAAAGTAATTTTGGTTGTAAATAAAGAAAGGTACTTGTAGAATTCTGAGTCTAGAGGCTGCTGAATGACTTCCCGTGAGTGCCATGCATCCCAATTTAGAAAGGTGAGTGGTAGAAATAGAACGTGATATAAATGAAAAATATCCCAGATTTTTCTCCCTAAATTGGCGTAAAAGTTATGCAAGTTTTGTTCGAACATTGGTGACGGGCCAATGGATTTTTGTTGTTGTATATTACTGCATGGTTTGTAGTTTTATTGCTCCTATGAACGACGTTGGTGAGATTGGGCGGAGCTGGGTACTTCCAGGACCGAGCGCCAATGGCGACAAAAGGATGGGTGACGCTTTGGGTTGGGACCCTTCTTCAGACGTTTTGGGACCCGACCAGAAACGTCACCCTTTCCTTTTTCTCTGGAGACCCGTTGAATTACTCCAGCACTTTGGTATAAAGCAGCATCTGGATTATTTTGTTTCAACAATATTAGGTAGTTTAGAAGCTGACATTTTTTCTACAATAGGTTCAAGTTCAAGTTCACATTTATTGCACATGCACCAATTGGTACAGTGATATTTGAGTTACCATACAGCCATATGAATAAAAAGAACACAATACACAATAGAATTGAACATAAACATCCACCACAGTGGAGTCAACATTTCTCACTGTGATGGAAGGCAATAAGGTTCAGTCAATCTTCCTCCTTTTGTTGACAGCGTGGTTGAGGCCTTGATTAAACAATTTTTTTTGGCAAAAAATATTGCTGTACTTTTTCTGTTAAAAGGGATTTTTGATAATGGAAGAGATTTATCTAATTGAAATTACTTCCTCAGTGAAACCTTCAAACCTAAATCAGTTCAGACTATCGACACCAGGCAGGGATAGGGAACATTGATCAGCTTGAGGGAGAGAAAGAATGACATGGGAGAGAGAAACTCCTTGAAGTTAGAGAAAATAGGGGCTCAGTTCACTGAACTGTAAATGAAGGTTACACTCTTAAGGGGAATAACTACCCTTTGATGTGCCAGAAGAGAACTTCTATGCTTTTACTGTTCCCACTGTCAAACCAGTAAGTCTGTGCAGTGTGTAAGATGATAACAGGGAAAGAATAACTGCTAAGGTTTAAAACTGGAGTATATAATGTTAGCGTTGCAGAAATGACAGAAAGCCATTTATTATTTTTACCATCTTAAGGCAACACAATCCAGTCACCCATCATACCCATGTCAGCTTTGAATAGTCCAGCATCCATGTTTGATCATATTATGTTACTGCTATTTATTTGCTTTCTGAACTCATATTCAGTACATTGATTTGAAAGCTAAGCCAAGACACGAGTTGTATTGTTCATCTTAAATTGTTGCTTGGGAGAAGAAACCGTGGGATAGATCCTGCTGATAAAGAAATCGGAGCTATGTTTACTGTTCATAGTTTCATTAAGTTATCAAAACAGAATGTGATATTTGAACCAACATAGATATACTTGAGGCTTTAGTCAGACTGGACTTATTTAAGAAAGTATTCTAAACAAAATTAATTAAAATACCAATAGGGAAATCTGGTCCGAAGATGTAACATATTTGTTTCCTTCATCATGGTTCTCTTTCCTTTCCTTATCTTTTTTGGTTTACTCACTTCAATACAATTAATCATTTCCAAATTTCTCTGCACCCAAGTATTATTTCCTATCTTATCTGATCTCCTTTTGTTCCTTTGTTGGAAACAAGGATGCTTTTGCTTCAAGGATATCAGCCTTCAATCTTTGTTTCCTCGTGATAAAAACATTACTCTGAACAATAGCTTGTGTTTGAAATAAGATGTCCCAAGTGTTTCACTGGGGCTGTAATGGGACAAATGTTGACTCCAAGCCAACAAGATTGTTTTTAAGGAGCAGCTATCTTAGAGAAGTTAGGACGGCAGAGAGAATTATGTATTGGAATTCCAAACCTGTTGACCTGGACAGCTGACGATACTGGGAATAGACACAAAATGCCGGAGTAACTCAGCAGGACAGGCAGCATCTCTGGAGAGAAGGAATGGGTGACGTTTTGTGTCAAGATCCTTCTTTCGACGGCACTGGCATAGAAACCAGAAATGAAGGAGCACAGTTTTTAGTCAAACTACAGCAGGTTACGAAACGAGGGAGGGGCTAGCTTCTCCTAAAAATGGATTTACGTGAGAAATAATTTGAAATTTGCTGCTATCCATTCTAGACCCAGTTCAGATCAGGAGTACGTACCAGCTGGAATACAGGCAGAACTTTTTCAGATGCACCAAAGTTACAGCAAGTGGAAGATTGGAGGATGACCTGGAAAGGAAAGAAATAATATAGTCATAAAATTTAGATGAAGGTTTAAGCACCAGATGAACCAAGGCGGGAATGCAGATAGATAATGTGGCCAATGTTCCCCATTTTTGTGCAGAAACTAACTCAGGATCAGAAAGGACAGCAACATTACCAATGTCTGAAGAAGGGTTTCGGCCTGAAACATTGCCTATTCCCTTCGCTCCATAGATGCTGCCTCACTCACTGAGTTTCTCCAGCATTTTTGTCTACCTTCGATTTTCCAGCATCTGCAGTTCCTTCTTAAACATTACAAATGGTCTGGTTCAGCCCAAGACAGTGATTCATGAATAGGACTTAATAGGAGAAAAGGCAATAGAAATTGCAGCACGAAACAGTGACATTAATGGCGTAAGACATTGAACTGAGAATAATCCTCTAAAAGCAAAATACTGTGGATGCTAGAAATTTGAAACAACACAGAGTTGGGAATACACAGTATCTGAGAGAAACGGAGTTAATGGATGTGATAATGGGACACACAGTGAATCAAAAGAGGAGTTCAGTGGATGTGTAATAGGAAGAGCAGAATCGTTACCTGAAATGAATGCTGAGTCCAGATGACTGTAGTGTGTTTGATGAGATGCTGTTCCACAAGATTATGTTGAGCTTTACTGATGAAAGAAAGAAGGCATGTTCTGAGGTCAGACTGGGAGTGGGTTGGAGAATTAAAGTGAGAGGCGAGAAAGATTTGAGCTTGTAGCTGTGTCATGTAGCAGTCTAGTGTGCAGATTGGGTATCTGCAACATAGTGGCACTGGAGGCTTTAAATCATGGCATTGTAAGCAATGAAAGAAGAGTGTAAAATTGAAAGAAGAAGCATTAGATTTCTGTTTTATCTGAAAATGATTTTGCTAACTCCCCTCCTCCCCCCCCCACCCCCCGAAAAAAAAAGCAGAAGAGGAGAAAGGCATCTGCTGATGTTGCAAGGGAAGATGTCACAGTGAAGGTGGTGGCATAGAACTAAGTTATATTTCTGAATGTGTACTACTCAGAGTATCTGCTCTAGTGATTTACACGTGACGGTTGTATTATTAGTGCATTGAACTAACTTCAGTATTAAAGACTGATAGTTATCTTGTCAGTCGGGTATTGTTTGGCATTTCAGAGTCGGGAGATCAGTGATGTGTTCTAAAGGAGAAGAGAGCAGAATGAACAATTGCAAAATTGCATTGTTAGGTTGGTACAGTGGGAGTCGAATAATACGCTGATGTATCAGTTGTGTACTGGTGCAGGCAAGACCAGCTGGAGTTAGCCGTTGAATGGTTAGCCGTTGTTACAAATCACAGAGCAAAATGTTCAGTCAGTACTTAAATTAGCCAGCTCTTCAGCAGATAAAGATTCCACTGATGATTCCCGCGACTCCAAACGCCTACCCTGTAATCAGGAGGTAATGAGAGATAAAGGAACATACTAGCTTAGTCCTTCATTGAAAGGGAACAGCGCAGAGCCATCTTCTCTCAGGATGCTTTTACGGGAATGTGATGGGGAAAAGCTTTTTCGTGAGACAATTCGGATTCACCATTTCAGCTTTTTCTTTAAAACTACTACATTCTGAGCAGGGAAACAGGCCTTTCAGTTCACAAAGTCCAGGGTGACAATCAAGCAGTTATTTACACTAATCCCCTGTTATTTCCTTCACTTACTCATCAACTCTTCCCACCCCAACCGCCCAATTGTACCACTTAGCAGCACATTAGGGACAATTTACAGTGGCCAATTAAACTAGCAAGCCGACACACATTGGGATGTGGGAGGAAACCAGAACATTCGGAAGGAACTGTTAACATATATGAAAAATATGCTCTCAATTGTAAAGAAGTTAATCTTAATGTTGTATTGTTACTCAGACACACTTGATGCAGGTAGTGAATAACTGACAATGATAACAGCCAATGAGAGGTGCTGTTATTGACGTGTCAAGCACATGTGAGTCAATAAAGGTTCTTCTTCCAGTTCGAGCAAGTATGATGCCCCACTGTGTTTTTACTCCTCCGGAATTATCTTCGGTCTAGCACTGGGTAGGCTGCAAGAATCGCTGCACAATTCACCTCTGCCAACAGGTTATGGGCCCAGAGTTACCTAGAGTTACCCAGAGGTACCCAGAGACAGTTTTCCAGGAATTTACCACCGAGAGAAACGTGGCGACGTACCGCGTGTCCGGTGAGAGTTAACATGCTATGCTAGCACCATGAGTAGACGGAGCGCCGAGTCGAGTAGCCGCTGGTCTCGGCTAGTTTTTGACGGAGATGAAAAGAAATATGAGCTGTGGGAGACGAAATTTTTGGGCCATCTTCGGTTGCAAGGGCTAAAGGATACCATCTTGGAAGAGCCTACCAACGATGAAGAAGGAGACGGGGCCAAAAATGCAGAGGCATATGCTGAGCCAATCCAGTTTCTGGATGACAAAAGTTTGTCGCTGGTAATGCGAGAAGCAGCGGACGATGGGCGGAGAGCGCTAACTATTTTGAGAGATTATTATGCGGGTAAGGGAAAGCCACGTATAATAAGCCTGTATACAGAGCTGACTTCACTTCAAACGTTGAGCAGCGAGAGTGTAACTGAATATGTTATACGGGCAGAGACAGCCATCACAGCATTGAGAAACGCTGGTGAGGTGTTGAGTGACGGACTGTTAGTTGCAATGATTCTGAAGGGACTGCCTGAATCTTTCAAACCATTTGCTATCCATGTCACGCAAAGTGAGCAGGCAATGCCTTTTGCCGAATTTAAAACTAAACTACGGAGCTACGAGGACACGGAGAAGATGCGTGCAGCAGCATCCGACGACAATGTCATGAAGGCGCGTGTGCAACCGAGCGTGAGACCCGCCACGACAAGTGCAAGTGACCGGGGTGCGGAGAGCGTGGACATTGTGTGCTTCAGGTGTGGCCTAAAAGGACATAAAGCCAGAGCATGTCGACGCAAGCAGTGGTGTGGTCACTGTAAAAGCACCACACATCGGGACGCAACCTGCAGACGGAAGCAGCGGCGGGACGACGCACGACAAGTTTCCGAGGAGACTAACAACAAGGAATATGCATTCCTGGTGAGTGAAGGGGACGCGGAGATCCAGTCAGAGCGTGGTGTCGAGTTGAAAGGGCTGATGGTTGATACGGGGGCAACTTCGCATATCATCACTGATATAGCAAGGTTCAAGAAGTTCGGCGATATGTTCCAGTCTAAGACACACTGCATGGAGTTGGCTGACGGCACAAGGTGTGATGGAGTCGCGGAGCGCAGAGGGGACGCGGAGGTTTGCTTGGTCGACAGCCAAGGGCGCCGCCATACTGAGGCAGGCGTTGTACATCCCCTCATACCCGCAGGGCATCTTCTCTGTAAAAGCAGCTACTTCCAGCGGAGCAACCGTAATCTTCAGGGACGGGGAAGACGTCCTACAACACAAGGACGGCACCAAATTCCACATTCATGAGTACAACAGACTGTACTACTCGCACACGGTAAACGTTGAATGTGACGACCAATGTAAGAGCAGTTATGATATGCAGACATGGCATGAGATTCTAGGGCACTGTAATTGTGAAGATATTCAAAAATTACAGAGTGTTGTTGAAGGTATGGCAATTAAGGGCAAAACAGACAAACCTGCTCTACACTGTGAAGTGTGTACTCAGGGAAAGTTTATCCAAACTAGGAACAGGGACCCTGATGTAAGAGCCAAAGCAGCTTTGGAGTTGGTACACACAGATTTAGCGGGACCGATAGACCCAGAGTCCAGAGAGGGGCACAGGTTTGCGCTATCATTCACTGATAATTATTCCAGTGCAGTGTTTGTGTACTTTCTAAAGAATAAGAGTGACACAGTGCAAGCCACCGAGAAGTTTCTTGCTGACACAGCCCCACACGGGAAGATTAAATGTATGAGGTCTGACAATGGTACTGAATTCATGGGAAAGAATTACCAGGCACTACTCAACAGAAATGGCATTAGACATGAGACCTCAGCACCATACTCACCACACCAGAATGGTACTGTGAGCGAAATTGGCGCACCCTGTTTGACATGGCCAGGTGTATGCTAATAGAGAGTGAGTTACCTAAACAGTTTTGGACCTATGCAGTGCAGACAGCAGCTGTAGTGAGGAACAGATGCTTTAACAAGCGCACAAAGCAGACACCTTACTTGATGCTGACAAGAAAACGGCCCAACCTGTCTAGGATGCAAACGTTTAGGTCAGAGTGTTATGCCTTGTAAACAGGACAAGAGAAAACTGGACTCAAAGTGTGAGAAGGGAATCTTTGTCGGGTACGACAAGAATAGCCCAGCTTACATGGTTTACTATCCTGACAATGGGAAAGTAAAGAAGCACAGACTGGTGAAGTCTGTGACCAAAACAATTGTAGAGCAGCAGACACAGACTGACATGACCCCCGGTGACGATGACTTTGAGGTGCAGAATAGGGCCAGTAGGATGAGAAAAAATACTGATGAAAGTCCAGGACATACTCAGGGCCAAGATCCAGTAACTAGGCCCGAGGTGAATAGCCAAGCACAGACAGGTGAAACCAAACATGAGCCTGCACATTACCCTTCTAAAGTGAGGAAGAAACCAGGTTACTTAAGTGAATATGTAACTGGCAAGGCGAGTGATGATCATGTAATGATTAACATAGATTATTGCTACAGATTGATGTGTAACATCCCCCTAACATTCAGGGAAGCTGTAACCTCAACCAACCCACAGTCCTGTTTATATCAACGGGTCGATGGTTGAAAGGGTCAAGAGCTTCAAATTCCTGGGCGTGCACATCTCTGAAGATCTAGATGCAATTATTAAGAAAGCTCATCAGCGGAGAGTCGGTTTGTCAAGGAGGACTCTCTCTAACTTCTACAGGTGCACAGTAGAGAGCTTGCTGAATCGTGGCTTGGTTCGGCAACTTGAGTGCCTGGAGAGGAAAAGACTGAGTGATCTTCCACAGCTGTTGCCTCAAAAGGCTGGCCATCATTGGCCACACGCTCATCTCCCTGCTACCTTTGTAGAAGGTACAGGAGCCTAAGAACTGCAACGACTCGGTAGGAATAGCTAACTGCCATCAGGCTATTAATAACTGGCTCGGAGGTTATTTGTTATTAAATTAATTTGTGTATTTAAGTATAGAACTGTAGTCAATGCCTACTATGTTCTGTTGTGCTAGACAATAAACTTGTTTGACTTTGACTTTGAATAGGTTAATGCAACAGAGAGACACATTTAGATGGGGGGTAGATGGGTATATGCAACCAAGAACAATGAGGATGGATCTGATAAATACAAGGCACGGTATGTAGCTAAAGGATACAGTCAAAAATTGGGTGTAGACTATGAGGAGACATTTTCTCCAACTGCTAACCTGACCGGTATCAGAGTGATGATGCAAAAAGCAGACAGGAAAATCTGATTTTACTTCAGATGGATGTCAAAACTGCCTACCTACATGCACCAATAGATTGCGAGATTTACATGGAACAGCCAGAAGGTTATGATGTAAAATCCAGCGCAAATGAAAAGTTGGTGTATAAGCTAGCAAAGTCACTTCATGGGTTAAAACAGTCGGGTAGAAATTGGAACAAAATGCTACACGAGTATCTGACTGAAAACGACATTAGTGCAAAACCCAGCTGATCATTGTGTTTACACAAGGGAAACAGAAAATGAGAAAGTGATCATGGTAATACGGGTCGATGGCTTAATTATTGCTGGCAGTGATGAAAAAGCACTGAACGCTGTGAAGGAGATGCTCACAGCCAAGTTCAAGATGAAAGACATGGGCAAAGTGAAACATTTCCTTGGCATTGATTTTGACCAGAGTGATAACTGTGTGAGAATGTCACAGAAGAAATATGTGGGGATAATACTTCTTCTTCTTATCGAGTCCACACACAAGATTAGAAGTTGTTCAGCCAGAGCTACAATTCTCGGCATCTGCATACGATGGTGCCTGTCTTGTTGCTTCTTCTGCTTCTTGGTGGAAACAGGGCCGCGACGTGAACACTCTTTCCTTGACCCCCGGAGAAAATACTTGAAAGGTTTGATATGGAAGATTGTAAACCGGGGGCGACAACTTGTGAACAAAAATTGAACTACACTGATGATGCAGAAATGATGACTGATGTCAGAAAATACAGAGAGGTAGTAGGTAGCCTAATCTATCTGACTACATGCACAAGACCCGATCTCAGTTTTGTAGTAAGTAAACTGTCACAGTACTTCACTGAGCCGACGGAAGAGCAATGGGCTACTGTAAAACATGTACTGAGATATCTGAGAGGCACAATTGAGAAAGAGTTGTGTTACAGGAAATGTGACGACGAGAAACTGGCGTTACAAGCGTACAGTGACGCAGATTGGACGGCTGATGTAACCGACAGACGTAGCACAACCGGTTATTGTGTAAGCCCAAACAAAAATGGTCCTCTGATTTCATGGAAAACCAAAAAGCAGCCCACCGTTGCACTGTCATAGAAAACATTAGAAATTAGGTGCAGGAGTAGGCCATTCAGCCCTTCGAGCCTGCATTCAATATGATCATGGCTGATCATCCAACTCAGTATCCGCATACCCTCTGATCCCCCTAGCTACTCGCTCTTAAGAATGAACTGGCCTCATACCCTCTGTAGAGTTCCAGAGACTCTCTGTGTGAAAAAAGTCTTTCTCATCTCGGTCTTAAAACTTGTCAACTTGTGAGGCTGAGTATAGGCGTTTACAAGAGTGTATGTACCTAGTACAACTACTAGAAGGTATTGATGGACATCGGTACCCAACACCCAAGGTTTATGAGGATAACCAGGGTACAATTGCGTTAGCAAACAATCCTGTAAGTAGACAGAGGTGTAAGCATGTGGATATAAAATATCACTTTGTGAGGTCCACTGTGATTCATGGCAAAATAGGTTTGGAGTATTGCCCAACAGAACAGATGGTAGCAGATGTGATGACAAAACCTGCAACAACATTTAAGTTGATGGAGTTTGCAAAGTTTATGTTTGGAGAGTAACCATGTATGTAAAAGTCTACATGATGTAAGGTAGAAAACCTTAGGATGTTTTATTTTGAGTTAAGATAACAATGCAAGAGCAAGTGGGGGTGTTAACATATATGAAAAATATGCTCTCAATTGTAAAGAAGTTAATCTTAATGTTGTATTGGTACTCAGACAAACTTGATGGAGGTAGTGAATAACTGACAATGATAACAGCCAATGAGAGGTGCTGTTATTGACGTGTCAAGAACATGTGTGTCAATACAATTTCTTCTTCCAGTTTGAGCAAGTATGATGCCCCACTGTGTTTCTACTCCTCCAGAATTATCTTCGGTCTAGAACTGGTTAGGCTGCAAGAATCGCTGCACAATTCACCTCTACCAACAGGAACCAAACACCACTGCAGGATAGCAACACCAGTTATGCACCATTGGACCATCCTACTGCACCATTCGCTGTGATAAGGGGCTGTCCCACTGCGGCGACCTAATCCGCAAATTCAGAAGAGTGTCTTCGACCTTCAAGCTCGAGGGCACTCGCCTGAAAAACCTCGAGCTGGATCAACCGTCAGCGATGAAACCGCGAGCTGGATCGACCGACTGTACGCATGTGCACACGCGCGCGCGCGCACACACACACACACACACACACACACACACACACACACACACACACACACATCGCAAAGGCGGGGGCGAGGGAAAGCGGGGGAGCGCTGTCTGAAATTCACGCTCACGATGAAGGGGAAGGTAAAAGACGGCTGCACAGTGTACGGTAAGTCCTTTAGAGAGCGCGGAGGGGGGGGGGAGAGGGGGAGAGAAGGAGAGAGAGGGGAAAGAAAGGGAAAGAAGGGGAGGGAAGGGGTGGGAAGGGAGGGAGAAGGAGTGAAGACACTTTTAAGAAGTTAGACAACGTTTAATAAAGTTCAGTGGCATTTAACCTACCGGTCAGTTTTCCTTGGTCCTGAAAACTCCAATGAGCCAATTAAAATGCCCGGTAAGTGAAGGCGATTGCCTACAGCTGCCCTCGACTGCCTGTAACTATATAGCGACCCCACTCCATTGCACTACGAGTTAAAAAGACCCAGGTCGACCAATTTTTACTCGCGGAAAAACTTTCAACATGCTGAAAAAATTTCCGCAACCTAAGCTGAGGCCGTGGTATTCGGGAACTTCCCTCGAGCACGAAGGAGAGTTCCAATGACCTCATAGGACCCTCCCTAGGTCCACGTGTTGACCATGCTGCGAATTTGAGTCGAGGGCAAACTCTTCTAAACTCGCAGATTAGGTTGCTGCAGTGGGACAGCCCCTTTAGTGTGTTATCCTGCTCCAGCTCACACTGCTTTTGTGAGCTTTTCATGTTATCAAAGCAGAATTAGGCCATTCAGCCCATCAAGTCTAATCCGCCATTCAATCATCGGTGATCTATCTTTTCCTCTGAATCCCATTCTCCTGCCTTCTCCCCATAATTCCTGACACCCAAACTAATGAAGAATCTATCGATCTCCACCTTACAAATATCCATTGACTTGGCCTCCACAGTCTTCTGTGGCAATGAATTCTGCCTAGTAGTTGTCAAATCTCCACAGGCCCTCTTGGGATATGTCACCCTATGATCAGTGAGGTGTACCTGATTACCCGATCACAGCAAAAGTAAGAAGTCATAACCATAGTCATACAGTACGGAAGCAGGCCCTTCGGACAAATTCGTCCTTGCTGACCAAGATGCCCCATTTATGCTAGTCACATTTGCTGCTGTTTGACCCATCTCCCGCTAAACCTTTCCCATCAATATACCTGTACAAACATCTTTTAAATGTTGTTATTGTGTCAGTCTCAACAACATTCTTCTGGCAGCCCGTTTGATGTACCCATCAAAAGTGAAAATGCTCTCACCTTAAGCCTGCACCCTCTAATTCTTGATTCCTCTATGCTGAGATAAAGTCTGTACATTCGCCCCGTCTATTCCCCATTATTGTATACACTTCCATAAGATCACACCTCAGCCTCCGATGCTCAGGGAAGAAAGTCCTCGCCTGCCCAACATCTCCCTGTAGCTCAGGCCTTGAAAACCTGGCAACATCCTCTGAAATGTTCCCAGGACCCTTTCCATCTTAATAGCATATTTCCTATAGCAGTCTGTCCAACACTGAACACCATATTCCAATTTCAGACTCACCAATATTTTCTTACAACATAATGACCCAACTTCTATATTAAATGTGTAGGAAGGAACTGCAGATGCTGGTTTAAACCGAAGATAGACGCAAAATGCTGCTGTAACTCAGTGGGACACGCAGCATCTCTGGAGAGAAGAAATGGGTGACGTTTTGGGTCAAAACGTCACCCATTCCTTCTATGCTCAATGCCCTGACTGATGAAGGCTAGCATGCCAAACACCTGCTACACTACCCCATCTATCTGCAATATCACTTTCAGGAATCTATACACTTGCATCCCTGGATCCTCTGCTCTATGATAAAGGCCAAGCCCCTACCATTCACTGTGACTGGCCACCCCTGGTTTGACTTCCCAAAATGCTTCACCTCACACTTATCTGTATGAAACTCTGTTAGCCATTCCTCAGCCCACTTGCCCTGCTGTAATTCCAGTCCCTCGATGACCATTTTCACTGTCTATGAAACCACATATTTTAGTGTCATCTGCAAACTTTCTAATCCTGTACTTGTACATTCCATCCAAGTTGTTGATAAAGATGACAAACGGCAATGGGCCCTGCACAGATCCTGAGGCACACCACTAGACACATGCCACCAATCCATTAATACAACCTTTCACCATCACCTTCTGCTTCTTACCATGAAGCCAATTCTCTATTCAATTAGCTATCTCTTCTTGAATCCTATGTGATATGACCTTCCAGAACAGCTTGCCATGCAGAACCTTATCAAAGGTCTTGCTGAAGTCCGTATAGATGTGTCTGCAGTTCTGTGCTCATCAACATTCTTGGTCATTTATTCAAAAAAACAATCAAATTTGTGAGACAAGATCTCCCATGCATAAAGCCATGCTGTCTTTCCTTAATCAACCCCTGGCTATCTAAATGCTTATATGTATTATCCCTCAGAATCCACTCCAATAATGTACCAACCACAGATGTTAGACTCATTGGTCTAATGTTCCCAGGGAGCCACACCATTAGCCACCCTCCAATCATCCGGCAACTCACCCATTTCTAATGATGAATTAGTTTTGTTTAGTTTGGTTTAGAGATACAAGCATGGAAACAGGCCCTTCGGCCCATCGGGTCCGCACCAATCCCTGCATGCTAACACTATCCTGTACACACTAGGGACGATTTACATTTTTACCAAGCCAGTTAACCTAAAAAACCTGTACGTCTTTGGAGTGTG